>JAWNOW010000329.1:1200000-1622500 GCA_035045625.1 Drosophila formosana
CCTTTTTGTTTTTACAGAAGAAACTCCTGAAAAAATATCGAAATTTAAACATAAAATACAAAGACACATAAAGCAAAAGAACCCGATAAAACTATATGAAAAAACACCATAACAAGTATATATATATATATTTATCTGAATATCATTAAATAACAATTATATTAGACTGAGATATATATTTTGGAAAACAAAAGGTTGGTTGGTCTCCCCCCTCGCCCTTTGATTATGGTTCTGTACAAACCCCCATCAAAAAGGGAAATATGTCGCGCAATTTTTCTTACATTTCCAGCTAAAGTTGTGAGTGAGGGAGAGGGAAAAGTGCAGGGAAAGAGGGAGGGAGAGTGATTAAGGGTAAGAATGTGAGAGAGACAGAGTGAAAGAGAAAGAGAGAGAAAGTGAGAAATCACATACCCAACTACCGCTGTCCGCCCGTACAACAATTGCTTCACATTGGTTTCAGCGATCCACAATTGTCATAAGAGGTATTTCTTGAACCAAGAACACGTTCTTAACTTTTACTTATTATTCTTCCGTATACCATAAGTGCACCATCCATCCATCCATTTATCCAAGCATCTATCCATCCATTCATGCAACAATTTGTATAGACTAACCCATCTAAATTTTAACAATCAATTTAATATTAATCATATCACATTTCATCTTTTTGTAACACTTTCTAATTTTATCGATTTTTATTTTGATTTTCATTTAACACCTCTATAAATATTTGCATTTTGTAAACCATTCACTAATTGATATCACTGTAATTTCATAAATTTCAGGCGATGATGTTGGGCGACCACCACGCAAGAAAAAATCCCGTGATTCGAATGGAAGCAATGTGAGTAGCGCAAAACTAGTAATTAAATGCTAAATTCTCTATAAAACAAAAACAATGCACACGACACAACACCAATACTATAATACTTAAAACTATGGGTGCTTAAAAGAGAAAAATAGTAAGATTAGTAGAGTCAACTTTATAAAAAGAGTGCACAAACTGAGGTGAATTATCTGCAAATTCCAAGATATAAATATGGGCAATTCTCTAGAAAGGTCAACCGCAGCCAAAAAATTCAAAGTTCATAAAAGAATGTTTTTTTCGCATATTTGTGCAGGGAATCTATTAAATGTAACTAATGTAAGCCTATTTTATAACACATTTTGAAATATTTCAATGCAAAGTAGATAAAGTGCGAAACTTCTGTTTTGAGCTTTTCTAATGCTCGTTTTGTTTTGATTCATTTTCTTGAAGAGAGTCATTGAGCATTGATATTCGCTCTTCTAAATCTCGATTTATACTCAAAGAATATGAAAAATATGTAAAACAAACGATGCAATTACTAAAAACGACGAATTTCTTATGAGCTTATTTGTCTTTAACAATGTCGCGTTCGACAGTGAAAAAAGAATATTTGTTATCAGTGGATCCAAGGTTTTTGTGCAATAAGCATCAAATATCGTGCCCAAACGTATATTTTGGCGCTAAAGAAATTAAAAAAAATGTTGGTTCAATATAACAGCAATTCGAGTTTGGAACTTTTTTAAAGTTTGTCGCGTCCGACATTGTAAGAAAAAAATTAAAAAAAATTTTTTTTTTTTTGTTAATATATTTTTATATACACGTGTTTTAGTGTAAATGAATGCAGGAAACGAAAAAAACAAATCCAACTGCAAACGTTGGGGAGCAAATATAAAAAAGATGAACAAAAATTAAAAAAATATAAATTGGAAAACAAGGAGATAGAGGGCAAAGTAGTCGCTAAGCGTTTTATGATAATGACGGTGTCCGAAACCTATGACGTTTTGCACTTATCATTACTTAAAAAGAAACAAAAACAACATAAAAAGTATGATGGAAGAAAATGTCGCGTGCGACATGTAGCGTGCGACAGTGATTCAAATTCAATTAAAAAAAAAACTACTTAATATTTTTAAGTCAAACGAAATGCATTATTAAGAACATTCAATACTTAACATTTTAAAATTAATTGCATTACAATTATCCATCCTGTTTCGCTGAAATTAGTGCTTGAGCTGGTTTTCGAAAAAGTGACTTCTATCTGTGTCGCGTGCGAATGCCTCACATTTTTGTGATTATCTTGATAATAAACAATTGCCCAAAATCGATCTTGGCACAGATTATAGTGCTAACCAAGAGCTTTAAGATTCGCATTTAGAAACAAGTAAATAAACATCTAGGACCATTTTTTTTTCAGTTTGATTGCGTACAAATGTCGCATTCGACATCAGAGAATTGCCCATATGTCTTCTAAAAACATGTGTTTGGTTAAGTTTTCTCGATCTTGAGATATCTTAATTCATCTCAGTGCTTAGAAATTGGATGTTTGAAGATACACTATGAAATGAATTCCATTTGTATTTTACAAGCAAAAATTTCGATTATATCCAACCGTTTTTTTCGTTTTATTGAGACGAAAATAAACAAATTCTAAACATCTTTTTGGGATACCTTTTATATAAACTGACTTTATCGAATATCTATTTCAAAACATAGTATATCGAAGAAATTCAAAAGTAGTGATAGTATTTTAGGATGGCAGTTAATTAGATTATTTGTTGTTCACCAACTTATAGTCAAGTTTTAAGGGAATATTTTTGAAAGTATTTTAGACGTGATAGGTAACGTGACTCTAGATCAAAATGAGGGATTGGTTGTTCATGTTGCATTCGTCGTCAGTGGCATGTTATGACAATAACTGTTTGCTCGCTCCTTCATTATTATAAATTTTGCCCCCATTGATTTTAATTTGATTTCAAATTTGTCTCGTCTCGTCTCGTCTCGTCGTGTGTGTTGTTTGTGCTGTGTCCGTCCGTCCCATCGACGACAACTGACAACTCGCAGGTAAATAATAATCCCAGCTTGAGCAACAATTTGCTCAGCAACCTGACCGGTGCTGGCAGCAACTTGTCGTCAAGTGTGCAAATGCAAATGCAGATGGAGGTGGATCAGATGCTGTCGGCTGTGACCGGAGTGGCGGCCAATACGCCCACATCCCAAATGAGTAAGTACATCTAGAAGATGCGCCAGCAATCAAAGATTAAATACTCTAGCAGACGACAACAGAAACGATATATGTATGTAGATGTCAAATGTATTTGTAGACGATAAGGATTATATACAATAGCAGACTTGGGTTTACAAGGCGTTACGCTACTTAAAAAAAAAGAAAAGGTCTACAGTTGCGATTTATAATAAAGTATTTGGATCGCAACAAAATTTGGGTGATAAAAAATACGATTTCATTAAGATTTGCATAAAAATCACGGACCACACGCAAATTTTAACCTCGTTTTTGGGGACAGCCGTCATTAGAAGTTAAATTATAGTAGCATCGTAATGATTATATTTTGATTATTGATATTCATCAACGATAATGTTTAATGTTACTCAACATTTTAGACCATAATCTTTATTTTGAAGAAAAAATAGGTTTATTGATTTCTTATGAAAACTTTATTTTTAGTTTGACCAATACAAATAGAAATCACATAAATATTTATCAAAATTAATTTTTATTAAAATAATTAAATTACTCCAAATGAATAGTTATTGTTGAAAAAAAAAACATTAAAATTCTAAAATTTTCATTTACTTTGTAATTTAACACAAAATGAAAAACATAGATATTCAAACATAGCATAATTATGGATATTAATGATTTTAGTGTCATTAATTGCGTTCTAAGCTGTAACAAGCGTCTGTACTTAGTTTCAGCAAGATATCTTTACAGTTGATTAAATGGTTAGCAGCAAAAGCATCGGCCAGACAGGCAGACAGATCAAATTGTTAGAACGAATTCGTTGTCGTCGTCAGCTAGAGTATAAATATGAAACGGAGACCACATGTCAACTGTGACTAACTCTGTGTATCGATTCCAACTCTCTTCCCTTTCCAATCTCCTCTCTGTGTGCTGTGCTGTATTCGTGACCTGTGTCTTGTGTACGTGCTTAGCTAACCTACTGGGCAATGTGAATCCCATGGCCGCGGCAGCCATGCTGAACAACAACAACAAGACAGCGCCGGCGGGCGGTTACGGCGGTGCCAACAACATGTTGCACGCCCAGCAGCAACAGCAGCAGGGGCAGGGGCATCATAAGAATGGCCTCGCAACCGGAGGTGGTGGCGGCGTCAACGAGCTGCTCGTTGGCGGCGGCAAGGCGTTGGCGAGTGCAGCAGCAGCCGCTGCTGGTTTGCCGCCACATGCTTATGGCGGATCGGCAGCAGCTGCTGCGGCGGCAGCGGCCTCTGGCAGCATTGGTGGCATTCGGATTGCCAGCAATCTGCACAAGCAGCCCGAGATGAGTGAGCATCATGCGGCGCTGACTGCTGCCCTGGCCTCCACCGGTGCTGTTGGTGGCAACAACAACAACAACAATAACAACAACAGCAGCAACAGCAACAATAACAATAATAGCAGCAGCAATAACAATAACAACAACAACAACACTGGCACACACAACACGACAGCAACAGCGGCTGGCGCACTTGGCGTTGCCGGCGATGCATTGTCAAGTGATTCGCTGGCCGCGGGTCTCAAGCAGATTCCGCAATTCGATGATCCTGTGGAGGAGTCGCTGGCTTCCATGGAGAGCAGCGCCTTCTCCACGGGCAAATCTTCGCTGGAGGATAACTTTTTAATGTCCCACCATTCGCATTTAATGCAACAGCAGCAGCAGCAGCCGAATAACCAGCAACAGCAGCAACAGTTCGGCCTGCAGCAACAGCAGCAGCAACAGCCGCATCAACAGCAGCAACAACAGCAGCAGCAGCAGCAGCAACACATTGATTACATGACAGAGCTGCTGACAAAGGGAGCCGAGAGTATGGCTGGCATGAATGGCAATCATCTGCTGAACAACAGCATCTTCAATCTGGACATTGCCTCGGCCACAGCCTATCAACAGAAGCAGCAACATGGCCAGCACGGCCATCAGTCACAGCAGCAGCAGCAGCAGCAGCAGCAACAACAGCAACAGCAGGCGCACAACAATGGCTACAATGTGACGGACTTTAGTGGCATGCCGAGCTTTGATAATCTCACGATGTCTGCGACGCTGCTCGATCAGCTCATGATGAGCACGGGCAGCAAGCACAAGGACAGTGATCAACAGCAGCAGCAGCAGCAGCAGTTGCAGCAACAGCAGCAGCAGCATCAACAGCATCTGCAGCAACAGCAGCATTTGCAGCAGCAGCAGCAGCAGCAACAACATCACCAGCAACAGCAACAACAGCATCACCATCAGCAGCAGCAACAGTTGGTGCAGCAGCTACAAGGCAGCCAAGCGGCCAACAAAATGCTAATCATACCGAAACCCATCGAATCCATGATGCCCAGTCCGCCCGACAAGCAGCAGTTGCAGCAGCAACAACTGCAACAACAGCAGCAGCAGCAGCAGCATCAGAAGGTGTTGCCGCCACAGCAATCGCCCTCCGATCTGAAGATGCACGCTGCCGGCAACGCTGGCTTTGTGCAAGGCTTTAAAATGGCCGTGGAGCCAAATCTGAAGAACGCCAGCTCGTGGTCATCGCTGGCGTCGGCGAGCTCGCCACAGAACACGGCGACAACGTCGAGCAAGGCGAAGCCGGCAATGGACTCATTCCAGCAATTCCGCAACAAAGCCAAAGAACGCGATCGCCTCAAGTTGCTCGAGGCGGCCGAGAAGGAGAAGAAACACCAAAAGGAGGCGGCCGAAAAGGAGCAGCAACAGCGCAAGCATCACAAGTCCTCCTCATCCTCATCATCATCCTCGTCCTCGGCAGCAGCAGCAGCCGCCGCAGCAGCATCTGCTGCCGCCGCCGCCGCTGCCGCTGCAGCAGCAACCACACAATCGGCGGCGGTGGCCGCAGCAGCAGCAGCGGCTGCCACAGCGGGTAGCGGCAGTGTTGGCGGTGGCGGCGGTGGTGTTGCCGCCTCCAGTCACAACAGCAGCAACAGCAACAATGCGGGCGGCAGCGGCGCCGGCAACGCCTCGGCACAGTCGGCGGCCCAGCAGCAGAGCAGCAGCGATCGCGAGCGCGGCGGCAGCAGCGCAACGGACGCGTCGCGCATCGGCAGCGGCAGCGGGGGCAACAACAGCAGCAACTCCATCAACAGCAATGGGCCCGGCAGTGCGGGCAGCGGCAGCGGCGGCACCTTGGGCGGCACCAACAGCGGCGGCAGCCTCAGCCTCAGCAGCAGCGCCCTCATCAATGTCAGCAGCAACAGCAACAGCGGCGTCGGCAGCGGTGCCGCCAGCAGCAACAGCAACAGCAGCATGGGCGGCGGCGTTGGCGGCGTTGGTGGCCTCATCACCGGCTCCAATAGTCAGAGCGGCAACAGCGGTGGCGGCGGCGGAGGCGGCCTTGGAGGTGCCACAATGGGTGGCACGGCGCCCGGCAACGGCCATCAGGCGACCAGCAATGCCCAGGCGCAACATGCGGCAGCCGTGGCAGCGGTTGCCGCTGCACAGGCCACAGCGGCCGCAACAGCAGCGGCGCTGGCTGCCTCGCCGCTGGGCGCCATGGAAAGTGGACGGTAAGTGAAATATGCATTGCCAAAACACGCAGCATAATGTCGATAGGTGTGCAGTCTTCATTGCATTAAACACACACAAGATGATTGCAAAAAAATGTACAAATTTAACTTAATTGCAATGCACATAGTTGCACATTTCGCATCACATTTACTGCATTCGATTGTTTGAAGAATTTGGCAGCTGTATGCATTTAAATATAAAAGCATTGCACATTACTGCATATTCGGTTACATGGTTATTTTTGTAAAGTACAATTTTGCAGTTAAAATGTGCAAATTGCGAATAATTGCAGCATTTTGTGTGTGCAAATGTCGACATTATGTTGTACTTATCACTGATGTGCAACACAATACGGAAGTGAACCAATTTAATAATATTTTGTTCTTTTTCGCTCACAGCAAAAGCGTGCACGATTCACAACCACAGATATCGCGGCTGGAGGACATTAAGGCATCGCCAGGTCAGAATTCGCCGGCACAGCAATCGCCGCAGGATCGTGCGGCTGCTAAACGAGCGGAGCAACGACGAGCGGAGCAGGAGCGACGTCGACGCGAGGCGGTAAATAACACATCAATTTCCATTGTTTGCTCGTTTGAACTCGTTTTTATATTGCGTTTCGTTTGTATTGCAGCTGGCTGGCCAAATTGACATGAATATGCAGAGTGATCTGATGGCTGCCTTTGAGGAGACGCTGTAGGCAACGGCCGCGACGGCTGTGTCGTCCTCCTCCAAGAACAGTAACAGTAACAACAACAGTAACAGCAACAGCAGCAACCACAACAACCACTATCACAGCAAAAGCAAATCCAAATCCAGCAGCAGCGGCGGCAGCAGCTCAGTCGCTAAATCGCATTCGCATAAGCGTCGATCGCATGGAAAGGAGCATCAGCATCATCGCAACAAAGGAAAGTAACAACAACATCGGCAACAGTCAACAAGTTAAGAGCAAGAATAAGAGTATCCACAAGAGCGGCGAGAACAACAAGGACAACACAACAGAGTGCGTTGACAAGACAACAGCCTGGCCAAAAGGCAAAGCTGGCACTACAACAAACAACAAGCAACAAGCATCAACAGCAACACCAACAAGAACTTCAACTACAACAGCAGCAGCAGCAACAATAATAATAATATTTTCACACCAACAACGACGACAATTCAGCAACAATTGTTAAGCATTAGGCAATGTTTTAATCGTTACGATTACAATTACAATTAGCGATACATACATGCATATAAACAACAACATTTTAAATACGTACTACATTTAGCGAGTATAAACACTAGCAACAAAAACAACAACCAACAACAACCAACAACTACAACAAGAACAACAAACAAACAACACGCATGTATGTGTCGCTATCTGTATTACGTTACGATTACAATTACACTTGGCGACCCATACATGCATATAAACAACAACATTTTAAATACGTACTACATTTAGCGAGTATAAACACTAGCAACAAAAACAACAACCAACAACAACCAACAACTACAACAAGAACAACAAACAAACAACACGCATGTATGTGTCGCTATCTGTATTACGTTACGATTACAATTACACTTAGCGAACCATACATGCATATAAACAACAACATTTTAAATACGTACTACATTTAGCGAGTATAAACACTGGCAACAAAAACAACAAACAAACAACACACATGTATGTGTCGCTATCTGTATTATGTGACTTCGTATAGAGTGCGCACACAGACAACAACAAACAACAAGCAACAAGCAACAACGTAACACAATCAGCGCAATAAACAAGATGAAGAAATATTCAAGACTTCAGCGGAGTAGCGAAAACAAACCCTACAAAAAATGCATATTTCCTTTGGTCATACAAAACAGCAACAAGAAACAAAAAAAAAAAAATAAACAAAAAAACTGAAAAATGCGAATGTGTGTGTGTCCGTGTGATAGAAATAAAACTAGAATCAAAACAAAAAAGTAATAACAAGTCATCACATCCAACAGGAAAATGCGAAACAAAAGATATGTTCATATGTTTCAATAGTACTTTCTATTATTCTGATACTCACTTGAGGGGAAAACACCTCCCAGCCCCAACAAAACAAGCCCATTCTCGGTTTCGAAAAAACGGTTTTTTTTATATATTTGTTTGTCAAAACTATATACACTTGGATTCACAGTGAAAGTTCTCGGCGACTTCAGGCGCTTATAAAAACAACAGTCTTCTTGCTACATTTTTTAAAGGTATGCCATTTTAGTATTTTTATTCCGAAATTAAATATTCTAGTTCATGCTATGGCCGTATATATACCTTTTCCAATTCCGATGTTCCAGTCCGAAATCTATTTCTTCAAGTATTAAATGAACTATGCGAAAAGTTTTAAGATTCAGGCATAATTTGTATCCAATTGTCAATCGCGAAAATATGAAATCGAGAATGGCGCGATCCCCCCAAACAAGCTCCTTCTCTGAGTTGCCCCGATCTGCCCTGGATTAATGGACCATTTGTGAAACCAGAAAGCAATCGTTAGATATATGTGTATAATTTGTTGCTTACAATATGTAAATAGTTCTCCCCACTCTTTATTTGCGATTTGGTTCGGTTTCTGAAATATCGGTTGCATCTGCATTAACAAAGAGAACATACATACATACGTATAGCTTATATAGCCTACTAGCTGCCATAGTAATATGATGCTCAAATCAGAGACACGCTTCCCTACATAACGGTAGAGGTAATGATAACGAACGATAGCGATAGCAAATTGTACGGTGTGGGTGGGGGGAGAATGATATAGTTATTTTTCTACATTTGCAACTTTTGAAATTAGGATCAACAAATACTGTCGTAGTAGTTGGCGCTGAGGGCATTTCTCTTATACTGCATCTCTTATATTGTAGCTGCATTGTATGTGTGCGAAGCAAAAAGTGAATTTGAATGTGAATGTGAATGTGAATGTGAATGTGAGTGGACTTCCATAACGCTCTTCAGTTTCAGTTGAAGTGAATAAAAAGAGAAACATGTACATAATATACGAGTATGAATATGAATATGAATAGCAATAGCAAACCATAACCAGACCAATATCAATAGCAATTCAAACACCAATACCATTTTATCTCTTACATATACATACATACTATATATATATACTGTTTGCTATACATATACATATATATAGTATATATATACATAGATATTTAGTTAATGTAACCAGTGTGTGGCTTAGTGGCGCGCTCAGCAGCATCTTTAACAAACAAAACAAAACAATACAAAAACTAAAACTAAAAAAAAAAAACAAAAAAAAACACTCAAAAAGAGCAAGAACAGAATCGAAATCGGAAAGTGAAAGTGAAATAATGACGCAATGCAATGCGGTCCAAGTAAAATTGTAAAATGCACATGTTTTTTAGTGACAATTCATCATGTAAAATTATGCTAAATTATAGTTATAGATTTTAGCGATTAACGTTTAGAATCGTGGGGGGGGGGGGCGAAGGGGCAAACGACACGTTGCATATGTTTTGGTTGGCACTGTACCACTTTGTTTTGTCTACAGCTGCATTTGTTGTTGAGGAGTGCATGTGTAAGTGTGTTTGTATATAATCGATCAGGCAGGCGGTCAGTCAATAGCTGCTCTCCATGTGTGCATCTGTCTGTCTGTCTGTGTGCGAGTAATCGACCCACGCACAGCGCAGATCGGGCACAGAGACTGTACCGCCGTGGAACACGCCCTCATAATTATGTTGTTATCCCTAAATATGTCACTTGTATTTGTGTAAATTAGCTTTTTTTTAGATATATGTACACCCTATCTATACATTAACATATACATACATACACACATTATATATATATATATATATACTTATATATATATATATCCATACATATATATAAATACAACCCTTTTTTTTTTGTATAATTAATTTTAGCATTTAATTGAGAATAAAAGAAAAATATCATTAAACAAATATTTACATACAAAAATAAATTTGAGAAAAAACAAAAAAAAAAAAAACAAAAATAAAGATACAAGAACAAAAAAAAAACAAAAATAAATGAAAAAACTTTTCCTTACTCTCCATATACCATACCATACATACAAACTCTTAAACTACCTTGTATTTTAACATGCATACACCACATACATATAGAACATATGTATGTATATGGTTCAGATATATTCAGATATAGTACGTATGTGTCGGATCCGCATCTAACTATTTGAGAAATTGTAGCCTTGTCCATGGGCCAACCGCATAATCGCTGGTCTGGCATTTTTAGCAATTAATTGTTGTCAACATTTTGTTAAATAACTTGTGAGAAGTGAACAAAGATTCGGAGCGATCGAGAGAGATCACATGTACATGCATACACACACACACACACACACATACAACATACACAGACACTCACACACAGAAACACACACACTCACATATAGCGAAAAATCAATTTAGTAAACGATTTAGCCTTATATAAAAGAAAAGAAAAGAAAATAACTGCATAAAATACATAATTACTATTTAAAAGCGAAACGGAACCACATACACACAAGTATATATACTAATTATGTAAACTAACTAAACTAAATACAAAATAATATAAAACCAGCAAATGGAAAAACAAAATGCAAATTGACAAGTTGCAAGCGTTCAGTAATATTAGCATGTAAAATTATATAATTGAAGGACATGAATGCAGAATAAGAAAAGAAAACGCATACAATTTTTAGTAAACCTACAATTAATGAATGACATGAATTAACAATTAACACATATTTTATCTTTAATGCGTACACTTAGTATTAATATGTGAGAACGGACGAGAATGAACGAATATGATGAAGCGAGGTTCGACGAAAGCAACAAGAACAAAAAAAAACAAACAAAAAAATAAAAAAAAACGAACAACAAAATAAAAATTGAGATGAAAACAGAATACAAATGCGTTAAATTGAATTTTCGAATTGCAACTGCAACTGAAGAAAAGCTGCCTGCTACGAAACTCCAGTTAGTATGCTACATTGCAGACAGATGGCGCCACTCGGACTAAAAAAAGAAACCTTACAAGTTGTAGTTTTCAAATGTGATTTTATTACTGCTTATAGGATATGAAAAAAATATATCGCTTACGAACTACGCTTATACAAATAGGATAATTAGGTATACAGAGTGTGACGCATATACATGTGTGTACATATTAATTAACTGGTGAGATTTTGCGAGAATCGCTTACAAGCTACATTTTACAAACGCAAGAACTTAAAGTACGAGAGACGACAAAAAAATGTGCTTAATTGTGCGTGGCGTGAGACAGTTTGGAATTATTCACAGATAAGCTAGCTGCCCCTTCGACGCAGTTAAAGACGAAAAAAAAAATATATATATATTGAAACTAGAAACCCTTGCTTAGATCGAGAGTTGGAACTGAGACTCGCACGCGTTCAACGCAACAAGCAGCGCATGGCAGTGTTATCGTTATCGGTATCGTTATCGTTATCGTTACCGTAGCTTAGACAGCAACCTTTGTGAATGCGGCCAGTTGCGCCTTGAGCGCATCGATCTGGCACAACAGCTCAATGTTCTGGCGCTCCAGGTAGGCCGCCCGGATGGCGATCTCGTCCTCCTTGATGCGACGACGATCGCGCGACTTCTTGGCCGCCGCATTGTTCTTGCGTCGTCGCTCGTAGTAGGCGGCATCCTTCACCTGCCCGGGTCCGCCCATCATGGCGCTCAAGTTGCCGGCCGCCGCTGCTGCCGTGGCCGAACTGATCGACGAGGAGCCATTGCCGCCGGCATGCGAGTCACAGTCGCTGGACTCCTCGGCGGCGGCACGATCCTCGCTCTCGCTGTTGTTGTTCGAGGAGCTGCCCTCGTTGACGCTGCCGCTGCGCGAGTTTGTGCGTCGCATCTTGGGGTTGGTCACAGTGCGAGCGCCGCCGTTGGAGCTGCGAATCTGCTCGAGCACCCGCTTGCGGTACTCCGTGTAGCGTTCGACGCGCGGATTGTCCAGCAGCACATCGGTGGCCGCGAAGTTGGCGGCAATCACCAGAGGATCGCGTGGGAACGCCTTGAATGGCCGTGTGCTCTTGCAGTCACCAGCAACGGTTGCTGCTGCTGCTGTTGTTGCCAGCGATGTTGCTGCTGCTGTGCTGCTGGTGGGTGTGCTGGTGGTGCTGCTGCTGTGGCAGTTGTTCGTGGCTGGTGCTGGCGGAGATTGCGGCGCCTCGAGCACATCGATCTGCATGGTGCTCGCATTGCTGGCGGGACGCGGCGACAACGCTGCGCCCGCGGACACAGCAGCAGCTGCTGCCGCTGCAGCCGAGGCGGCGGCGAACGTCTGCAGCAGGCTGGCGGTGGCGGTGGCATTGTTGTGGCTGCTGCTCAGCTTGGCTGTGCTCTGGCTGGGCTCCTGCTTGACGCCATAGTACAAGGCAGGATAAAGTGTGGCCAGCTGTTGCTGCTGCTGCTGTTGTTGCTGTTGCTGGGAGACTGCTGCCTGGGCGGAGTAGAGCAGATTGCTGGGAATGGCGGCGGTGGGCGAGGCGGCGGGCGAGCCGCTGCCGTAGCTGTAGCTGGTCTGGTACGGCGAGGGCGTCTTGCGCGGCGTCTCCACGCTGTCGCAGCGACGCGACAAGTCCAGCACCTCAACCGATTGCTGTTGCTGCTGCTGTTGCTGTTGGCTGAGTGCGGCGGCGGCGGCAGCGCTGCCCAGCAACTGTTGCTGGTAGGCGTAGGCGGCGTACAAGTCCATTTTGGGCAACGGTTGCTGCTGCTGCTGGTGATGATGATGTTGTTGCTGCTGCTGATGGTGATGTTGCGACTGCTGCAATTGGCTGTGCTGCAGCTGATGGTGATGGTGCTGATGGTGGTGGTGATGATGCAGCATTGGCTTGCGATCTGTTGTGAAGGGCGAGAGAGAGAGCGAGCGGAAGAGGCGGTCTTAGCATGCTGGCATGACAAGAGGGGGGCGTGGCTGAACTTACCAGTCTTGAGATCGAAGAACTGCCCGGCCATGAGTTTCTCGTGCATCAGCATGATTCTTGCTGTCGTTCAGTCTATATAAACTATTTGTGTTCTGAAACGACGATTCGATATCGCTTGTGCTGCTAATCCAAAGCGTAGCTCAAACAGTTCGGCAGATGATGCTGTCTGTGTGTGTGCGTGTGTGTGTTCGCTGACGGTGTCGAACGCTGACTGATTTCGACTGCACGTTGTGCTCGCCTTTTATACGCCGACGCAGCCGCTCGCTCCATTCACTGCAGACGAATCGCGATGGCGGACGGCGGACCGAGCTCGACAGCATGGCAGGTAGCCGAAAGGCAAAGGGGTGAGTCGCTCTCTCCCGCTCTCTCTCGCACTCTCTCGCTCTCCCTGTCGCACGCCCTGCTGCCCAGCATCAAAGGGTTTTACGAGGGTTGTTGAGGTTTGCCCACGTCCTTTCCCTTCCCTTCCCTTCGCTTCGCTTCCATTTTCTCCTACTCCGACTCTTGATTTTCGTTTTGCATTAGTTTTATGCATTTTTCGCGAACATTTTTGTTATAGACTCTCGCATTGTTCTTAGCCCTTTTACATTGCCACACAAACAAAATGTTTCGCTTTTTGGGAAAACGCTTCTCAGTTTCGGCCTAAAAATATGAATTTGGCTAAAAGCCATATAAACGAGTTGTCGACAAACTACATATATTATGGGTGATCTCTTAGGTTTGCGAAGTAGGATATCTGATATTTGGGCACACAAAATACTGCCTTAAATTTCTATCCAAGTTTTCTATGAATTAAAATATTATTGCAATAACTCACTGAATTATTGTACGTTTTCTAAAATGCAGTTCAAGTTTTTTAAGAATTCGTTTGTAATCTAAATACAGCATAATGTCGATAGTTTATTTAAAAATTTAAAATTTTATAAATTTAAATTCTAGTCAATGCAGAAATTAAATTAGAAATTAAAACGTATTTTTCTGGGTTTGCTTTGATTTTAATTTATGCATTTATTTTGAATACGCAATTAAATGTAACTGAAATTATCAGCATTCCACTCTAAATATATTATATATTTATTATATAATATGTTTTACAATATAATATTTATTATTTATAATGGCATAGTAGGAAAGAATTGCCTTGTTTTATGCGACATACAATACGCTTTTTTAACCTCTCGAAATTATACTATAGTATAATGATTATATTGAATGAGAGATACAAGTTGAAATGATTTATTACAATACATTTAATAAATTGTGCAAACCATTCAAAATACTCATATGTCAGTAAATTTATATAAAATGTATTTGATATATGATATAAACTAAAGACATTTGAGGTATAGAAATTTGTGTTATTTCATGAAGTTACTTGAATTCAGCAATCTGCAAATTTGGATTGATATTTGTATGACAAAGGCGGGTTTAAATGTGAAAGTTCTAGAGTAATTTGAGCAAAGGCTAAAGGCTAGAAATGGTTGCAAATATGTGTATTAGTTGCAGAAGAACGAGTAATTACGGCAAATCATGCTTCAGGCTGCAAACTAGCCACAGCGGGAGTCGAAGTTGCAACCGAGTGACCAGGAAAGAGAGACAGAGACTGAGAGACTGAGAGACTGAGAGACTGAGAGAGAGAGAGAGAGGGACAGAGGGATAGATAGGGTGCTAAGGCCAAGGGTTAGGAATAGTTAAATCCGTTTGTTTTGCGCTTTTGTCTTCAAATCCTTTTGCTGACCAGCCCCGCCTTTGGCTCAATGCACACACATCTCTGCGTGTGTGTGTGTGTGTGTGTTTGCGAATTTTGTGCAGATCTTGCACAAATGAATTGTGCGTGACAAATTATGAAAATTAGGTTGGCGAGCCTTTCGCGCGTTAGCGCATTTCCTTCCAATCCTCGCGATCCTCCCGCTGTGGCGGCCCCGACGACAGCCGACGTTCCTGGAAGCGAGGAGCGTCGCATGGCAAGGTCAAAGGACTCGCATCCTTTCGCCGATTTTGATCATCGATTGATGTCGCCAAACATGGCTCAACCCAACGACGACGACAAGTGTCCCGAGTGTTTACACTTTACTCATCCGGCGCATCCTTCCCGCCCTGCCCTTTCTCCCTGGCGTGGGACAGTCTAAGCCTTTGTTTAACTTTACTTAACTGTTTGGCCTAACGGTCAGTTTGTTCGCTTCCCTTGAGTTAGGGGACTCTCAGCATTTACACAATGTCGCGACAGTGCAGCAGGAAGTGCTCACCGTCCAGCCTCAAGTGGGCAAATAGATCGCGCACTTCAGTCTCAGCTTCAACTTCATCATCAGCTCCTTACAAAAACATAACTTCTCTCGTCTTCATTTTTGGAATATGTCCTACTACTACAAAAATATTAGAAATCAATCAAAAAGAATACTATATTATAAATTCAGGAACTTCAAGAAAATCTATGTAATATTGACAGATATCTACATATAGTTACTATGTCACATATCATATTTATATTCTGGGCAGTTTTGAAGTTCTAAAATGATTTAATGATTTTCCCATGCAGTTCTCACATCCTTAATTTCTTAGCAATTTCTCAATTGCATTCTCGCTCGAAGTATAAATGCATCAAGTGCGTATCCTGAAAATTTCAGCACTCACATCTCATTCACTTTTTAGAGATCCATTGAAAAAAGCAACGCACGCAAAAAAAGAATTTCGCATGTTTGCTAATCTCTCTGGCAAAAAACCGCGAACTTATGCTAATCCGATGCTAATCCAACCGTAAAAATGGTGGATTAGACTAAAACACACACACACACACACTCCCTTTACACACACACACACACACACACACATGTATGGGCGAAAATCCGTCATTGAGTCGGGCTTTTACCTGGCGGCCATAAAAAGTCGAGTCCGTCGCCAAAGAGTTGCAGTTTTCGCAGTAAAATCCAGATTCAGCGAAAAAACGAGGCGAACCCTTCACGACCCTCCCAGTGCCGTACCGGGCAATCTATCTATTAAAAAAAAGAGAGACAATATCGAAAACAGATGCCATAAAATCGTTGATAATATAATGAGCTGGCCGCCGTTTTTTGGCCGCGAACAAAGATGCAATATTTGTGCAATCCTTTACCTTTCCACGGCGGCCTTGAGCGTTTTTTTATGCCCGCGCACAAAAAACGAGCAGCAGGGCTCGGCAGCAGCAGGTAAGGCGCTCCGAACGGGTTGCTGCTATAGATATCTGCTTGGACATTAGCCTCTATTGCCCAAAAAAAAAACAGTGTACAATAAAAACAACTCAATAAACATGAAACGTTTTTTCATATTTTTTTATTGCATAATGGACACTTCGCCGAACTGCGAACCAAGTTTTCCTCAACTTTTCTTTCTTGGTTTTCTTTTTTTTAGTGTGAGCGCATCGTAAAACGTGTACCGCGTTTTGTTGAGCCTCGCGGTAAGGCTGGAAGGCTGCTTGGTTGTTGTGATGGTAAAGGGGAAAAAAGGGTTTTCGCCTTGTGCCCTTTTCATTGTGGATGCGTGTTTTATAATTTCGGCCAAAAAGCAGCAAAACGACACAAAGAAAATCAGCGACTAATTGACTGAAAGGGGTTTTCAGTTATTAGCCTTTGGTTATTTGGTTATTTGGTCATTGCGACGATTCCAAGTCCTCTGTCGCATTTGCCAACTTCCCAGAATCCGCCAAAGATATTGCTTTAACTCCTTGCCTTCCATTTGAATGCCTTAATAGTTTGTCAATCTTTTTATTACAGTCCACGCCAAGTCCAGTCGAATGGGTTGACTTTTTGCACTAGCAGACCTCGTGGTAGGGTCGCAAGTACCTGAAACCTGCAACAATTTGATGAGAACTAACTAAACGTTACTCATGTGTTATATATTTTTACACGGATATTACATATTTTCAAAGGATTAAGATGAGCGAATTTCGACGGCGCCAAGTTTTGTTTCATACGGATATTTTTGTTCTTTTTAAAATTATGTGAAAATATAAAATGGATTTCCAAAAGATGAACGAATATAAAAATACGAAAATATGCCAAATTCGAGATCCACTTATTATCCTTCCGATAAATGTCGCCTGGTTCCTGGTAAGTCATCATATTTATTTTATTAAAATTTGACGCTATATTTATTTATTATTATGTTATCGCAAACTCAATTACTTCATGAACTATTGATAATATCCATTTCGAATCTAAACTCGCATATAAAGTTTATTTATATTTATATATTTGATATATAAATTTATATGATATATAATATATATTAGATTTATGTTATATCCGACTATGGAAATACATAAAATTCAATCTATTTCCAATTCTGAATTTTATAAAAAGCAAACCCTTTTACAAAAGACTAATACAAGTCTTATGATCTTCTGAAGTATATTTGAAACATAATTTGTTTTTTAAATTTAATATACATAGTATTATATTTTGTCCTTTTGGATTTAATATAGTACAATAATTTGTCCTTTTGGTTTTAATATACTGTATTATTATTATTTATTACTTTTAAACTGAATCATTTTGCAAAAGAATAATAGAGGATCAGAAAAACGGCATTGATTGCAAATATAATTGCATTTGCTTAATTTCTGAGTCAGCTCAATCGGGATTTATGGAGTTGCATTCAGTATTCGACAATCGACATTCGGAATTCGGTATTTTTAAAGAACTGCAAACTAATGACGATGGCTGTGTTTGTGTTTGTGTTTGGATGCCTTTGGTAGTCTAAGCCTATCAGACAATTCGGCTGAAGAGCACAGCTTGCATGCTAATGAGGAAGTAGTTATCGCTGCTCAGGTGCTCGGGAACGGGTCGAGGAAGTGGCCGGGGATTACACGTGTCCGGGTCTATGAGGAGTGTGGAGTGCAAAAGACCAACAGAGACTGGGCCAAATGGCAAGCCGAAGTCTGTCTGCTTCACTTGTTTGTTTTCGCATGCAAAATGCACAAACAGTGAGCACAGAAGACGCACAACAGACAACAGAGACAACGGGCAACAGAGACAACAGAAAACACTTGCGGCAGATAAAGAGACGCACAAATGTAGAGATCGAGATGGACAGAGGTTAAGTCGAGAGAGAACCCTTGGAGAACACTTCCGTGACGGAAGTGGACGGGACTAAAAAAATAGAATAGAGTGAGGTAAAATAAAAGACACAAGCTAAGGTCTAAGTACGGTGCCGCGTTAGCTTCCGTCCTGTCCAAATCCTTTGGCTAATTGTTATCCTATATCCTATGCAGGCCGAGATCAGAGATCTCTCTCTGCATAATCCCAGCAGAATGCTGCTCAATTATGGCATTTATTAATTGACAGCAGTCTCCATTCATCGATTCTGTGCGCAGTGCAAGCAACGAAGCGCACAGATCCCAGATCCCAGATCACAGATACATATAGTAGTTATCCCAGATTCCAGCCAGTCGCAATGTCTAATGGAGGTATTGCATTACAATGCCAATTATTGTGGTTCTGATGACATTCCAAACGAGGTCTAGACATTAAGCAATTATCATTGCAGTTTGCTCGGCAAACATCCGATAGAGACAATGACTTCTTATCGACGACGTTCCCTCAAATATTGGGAAAAGAGTTGAACTTTCTCAGGCGATAAGGCGAAAGTTCAATGCGTGACATAAGACGAGTTGCACTTCCGATCGTTATGGTGATCGATGAGAGGCCCACACAAGTCAAGACGGGAGTTGCAAGTACTATTTAAATGGGCACAACTAACCGGCTACTTCCTTACGCCCTGCATTGTAACTGTTGTTTGGCAACGGTGACGCCTCCGCCTCTCGCTCTGCCCCACACAAAGGAGTCGCAGTCGCAGCGCATATCCTTGGACAGGAGTCGCAGTTTGTGCGTCTGTCTGTCAACGCCCCTCGCACACATTTGTTGGAAACGCACGCACAAAGCATCACGGGGAATGCAACATTTCATGGTGCATCAGACACAAAGTCAACGATTCCAAGGTTCTGAGGTTCTGAGGTTCTGAGGAGGCAGCAACGGGTTCGCTTCGACCTCACCGACTGCCGATTGCGCTACTTTATCTACGTAAATAACGTCTTTTAGTAACTTGCAAATTTAAAAATTCGTTGCGTAAAAATGGGAAACGTGAAAAATAAATAATTATTTAGGTAGAAGTGTCGAAAGATTTTTGAAATTAAATTCAAATTAAATACATTAGATTAAATATTCTGAAAAATTGGCATATTAGTTCACGTGTTGAAAATTATAGGTGAGAGAAAAATAAATTTGAAAATAAAATATTATTTATTTTAAATTTAATAATACACCAAAGTAAATAATGGTAGCAAAAAGTGCAAGCTAACTTTACAAAATTTTAATCATTAAATTGGAATTTTAGATATTTGCCTACAGTTTAGAAAACATTAAAAAAATTAAATGCAAATTGCAAGTGAGCAAGAATAAAGTTGACACATCGAAATGGTATTAAATCTAGAAAAAATTGTGAGAAAAGTTTAATCAAAACAGCAAATAGCAATTTGAAATATTAGTTAATGGCTTAAAAAATTTGAATACAAATTGTTGAAAAGTGCAATTGTATCGCTATTGTTGATTTTTATTTTATTCGTAAACAATAATGAATTATGGTGAAACAAGTTTTACCTAATTTCGTTAAAAATACAAATTAAATAATATTTGTTTATTATTTAATCGTAAAAAATATGGAAAAATAATATAGCACACATATTTGCACCTGCATAAAATTCTATTAAATTGCAAATTGATCAAACATTTCAATCAATTGAAATAGAGCTTTAAAAATACAAATTAAATTATATTTGTATTTAATCGTCAAGTGTGTTAAATAATATTTAACAAATATTTTGACGAGTATAAAATATTGTTCAGTTGCAAATTGATCTAATATTTCAATCAATTGAAATACATCTTGAAAAATATTATGATATTGAATCGTGAAGGGCACTAAATAATATATAACAGTATAAAATGCTGTTCAATTGCAAATTGATTTCAAATGCTGCCTCTGAATATCGAAGTGCGTCCGAGTGGCGAGGTGCCCGAAAGTGTAGGGTATTTTGTTGGATTTGTATGAGCAATATGCATTTTGCATGCATCATTCGTTTTGATGAACTGTCAACGTTTAGGGGCATTGTCTGTCTGTGAGAACTGTTTAGTTCAGTGAGAAGGGAGTGGGAGCAAGAGAGCGATTGAGACCGGTACAGTTATGTGTGCTGATCGTCGCAACTGTAATTCCAAATCAAATGTGAAATATTTCTAATAACTCGGCACACAGCGAGTGAATAGAATGAAATGGAAATGAATAGAATTGATGTTCCCTCCTCCACCTCCTCGTCTCCTCGTCGACTCTTCCTTTGCGGTGTGGCTCACTTAATTTTATGCATTTCGACGTTGATTAGCTGCCAGCAGCCATTGTCATAAGCCGTTAGATGTCGAGCTGTCAGAGGACAGCGGAAGGGGAAGGGCAAGGGGAAGGGTCCCGAGGAGTTAATCAAAGTAGGAGTGTGCCCAGGCCCACATAAAAAGAGTTATTGAGTAGTTTTATGAAGCTAAATTCCGAACTGAATGGCAAATCAGTAATGGGCATGGAAATCGAGGATGGGAAAGGCGATGGCGATGGCGATGGAACGGCTCTCGAGAACCTTTAACACCTTTTTCCCTTTTTTTTTTTTTTTTTGTTACTGGTTTGTTTTGTCCCATCGCATTGTTGTGCACAACGCAAAGCCGCCTACAAAACCCCGTTAGCCGTTAGGGGAAGGGGTAAAGAGTCCAGCATCGAGAATTGAGAATCGAGAATCCGTTGACAATTGTTGTCAATAGTGACAGCGGTTTACCGTAGCACGTTACGGTTCTCGAGTCCTCTTTTTGGGGTAATTGTGTCAATTGTCGATTCGCACGATCTTCAGCCACATCGAGTGCACATCTTGATCTCTCTCTGCCTTTGCTCATTTGTTTCTCTAGCGGAAGCGTGCGATAAGAATCGAGAACAGAAAGTCTAAGGCGTTAAGCCCCGTTCCACATAACTCTTTTTGGCCATTCGACTGACTCCTGGCCACCGTCAACCGTCAACTGTCAACAGTCGATTGTCAATTGTCGATTGTCGACTCGTAATATGAGCATTAACCCTCTAAAGCCGCTGGCCAACTTCTGCCAACTTCTTGGCATTGTCTATGCTGATGAGAGAGTTGAGTTCCGTTTCTCGTTTAATGCCATTGCTTCCTTCCTATTTTTTTTTTTTTTTTTTGGTTTCCTCAACATTTTGGCACATTTTTCACACGAAACTAAAAACTCGAAGCGTGTAACTGAAATCCATGAGATTAAACGGTCTTTAAGCGGTTTAAGCCTTTTGTCAGCCGAGTTTTGTAGGTGGCAAAATGTGCGTCAGTATCAACAACTGTTTCCCCATTGTTCACATTTCTGCCAAAAATTATGGAAACCAAGAAAAAATATGTATAAAATATTAAATATCATTTGATAATATTTGACGACGTCTCTCCGACACTAGTTTCGTGGAAGTCAAATGCAAATATTTGGCCAAGCAACAGGTACAGCAACATTTTCTGTGACTGCGACTCCGACTCCGACTACGTAGAGTTAATCTCGCATAATATTACGTGAGGATGGCGCGTAATCCACGCACAAGTGCATCTTGATCCGCTGCGACTCATCCTCGACTTCTAGTCCCCGACTTATGTGAGCTGTCTTTTTAAGCCACTGGCGATTACCAGGCTAGCCAGACTCGTAAAATGGCAGCCTCAAGTTGAGTCGAAATCTTTGATTTTTGCTCTCACTCTATGAATGCGGGTTTTTGCTTGTATTGGTGAGCTTTCAAGGGTTCAAAACAGCGAGAATTTTTATCTCTTGGCGTCAGTTGCATATGTGTGAAAACTCCTCAAAAAAGCAGTGCTTTTGTGCCTTGTTAAAGTTAACGAAGTTAACTAACGAAATATATTATATAAATTTATTTACTTTAAATCATAAATCATATTTTGTATCAAGAACTTTGTATACCAATCTTTTGCGTAAACAATTGCCATTATTTGCAATGTGCAATTTAATTTAAAGTTCAAACTATTTTTGGGTTTTTTGTTTTGTTTAAATTATGCAATTATCTGGGATTTGCAACTTTATTTTTGCCATTTATTAAACATGTAATTGATAGTGTAAAAATAAGTGTGTTCTGAATGTTTTGTATTTATTGATACAATGTTTATATCTTAAATGAAAAATCATATGCATTCTATGCGCTGATTCATTTTCTGTTTCTCAAATTAAATGCAATTAGGAAATAAACTAAATTACTTAAACAAATCATGCAGCTAATTCCAGTTTAACTTAGCTAAATTATGAATTTGTAAAAGTAAAATAATATAAATCTGAACAGTTATCGCATTTAATTCATTAAGCAATCTAAGCTGAAAGTGCGAGATTTAAATTTGCCGCATAACAGTTGTGCAACGGTTGTGCGTGGTTGATCAACCGCTGATCTGCGCCATTTTGAATTGAATCACATTATCGGATTATCGATTGTTACGCCATTTTGCGTTGCCGTTGCCGCTGCGTTGATCGTAAGCCGAATATCGTAAACGGGCGAACGCAATCAAAGAGCGACGAAGACAGCCAATCAGTGAGGCTGCAGCGACCAACCACCAGACAGAGAGCACAATACCACAACAACAACAAACAGCAAGAAAGAGCAAGAGCAAGAACATTCGCTTTAGCCACTTTAACTTCATTTTGTGCAGAGCGAAAAAGTGAAAACGAGTTTCAGCAGCAGCGACTTCATTAAAGATGCGATGTGAGGGGCAAGGGGCTTAGGGAAAATGTGACAGCTGTGCCAGCTGACCCTCTGCTTTTGCCTCTCCCTCGACTCTCGTCCATTGTCCAGTGTGTGCGTGTGTGTGTGGGTGCATGGGGCTCACATTTAATAAATAAATAGCAGGAGACAGCATCGCATCACAACGCAGGCATTTTCATTATTCCCGTCAAAGAGTTCGACCCCGACCCAGATCTCACAGCCAGAGGGGCCGTAAGGGTTGCGCCTGCCTCGGTTTGTTGCTTAATGATAACAAACCGGATGCTAGTGTCATGATTAACAAGTAAGACTGAGTTGTAAGTGCGAGTGCTGATCGACCAAAGGTTACCCTGGACGGCAAGCAAAAGCTGCAATCTGGAACATGCTCTTAAACTTAATCACAAATTTAATTTGGGGATAGTAAAGGAGCTAGATTAACTACAAAGTTAAATTGTTGATGTAAAATGTTCAACAAGGGAAAAATAATTATCAAAATATAATTGCGCCAGGAATATTTTTATTTATATAAAAATGTGATATAACAATATACATATTTCTATTTCTTTTAACCAATTTTTAATCAAAATTTAAAATGCTGTAAATAAATTCAGAGATAACAACGAGTAACTATCAAAAATAATGTCCACAAACAAATAATGCAAATTATTTATTTGTATAGAAATTATAATAATTATCTAGCTTATTATGACTACATATAACTTCAGTAAATAATTACAGAGAAAACAACTGATAAATGACAATCATAATAGAATTGTTTCTGAAATTGCACAACTCCTAAAAATTTAAAATATTTGTAGGTAATTTTTGTTGCTGCTAACTTTCTTTGTTATTTAAGTTAACTGATTTATGTAGACATACGGAATAATTTTCCTTTAAATCCAACAATTCCTTTGACACATTTTCGCATAGTCAATATGCTCAGTTGTAGCCCATTTTTAATAGGGACAGGGTATAACAAGGCGATGCGATGCGTTGTGGTTGTGGCTGAGATTGTGGTGCGGCATGGTGTGGATGGTGTGGGTCACTTTGTGGTGGCAGCCGCAATTCTGACCGCTGTTTTGGTCACTTTTGGCAATTGCCAACAATTGTTGTCAATTCCCAGCCAGCGACAACCCTTTTTTTTCCTATCATGACGCATCCGCCGTTTGAGGGTGGCCGAGTCGCACCATGGGGGCGGGGCGGGGCGGTGCGGTGATTGTCTTTGCGGTTGGGTTGCGTTGCGGGCTTATGGTTGACCTTTTGTTGTTGTTGTTGTCGTTGTCGTTGTCTGCGTGAAACAGTGCGAACGCATTCATCAATTTGGCGCGTTGACACATTTATAGCACAGACAGCCACAGAATTAGTTGGCCAACATTGGATTCCCCCCACCAGCCATGCTTTCCACCTCCCCTTCCAGATCCTGACACCATCCTGACGCCCCCAACAGGCCAAAGCTTGTCTCGAGAATCGATTTGCTGTGCAGACATGTCTGCCGTGCTGGCTCCTTTGCTCCTTGCTCCTGCCTCCTTGGGGGCCTTTTGGCCTATAAAACTATCGTGTTTACGCAGAACACAATATGGCGAATACTTTGCACGCAATTTATTGATTATTTTCCAAATAGATTTCTCTATATAGCGTAAACGAGGGAGTCAACATTATTTTCTATTTTATAAATAAATAAAAAGGAATTAGTTTTCAGCTTCTTTCGATTTTTTTCAATAATTACAAAATTCGACCTATAAAGTTTATAAATTAAATTTGTTTGAATAAAATATATATATTAAAAGTTGTAGAGAATGGAGATCATCAAAAACTTGTCAACGAAATGGCTTCAATAATAATATGTAGTAAATATTCCTTCGTTTAAAATCTACAAATCTATTGGCAATCAAAACATAGTAGTTTAATTTTTTTAACCAATAATTAAATGATTTCATTTATGTAGATTATAAATGAACTAAATGAATAAAAAATAAATTTTATAGGAATAAAAGTTCTCGAGATTGGAAATCACCAACAATTTCTCAATGAAATGATTGCAATAATAATTTTAAAATTACTTTAATTTTTTTTAAATGAAGTAGTATTTATAACTACAACATTTGAATAAAATATCTATTTTATTGGAATAAAAGATATCGAGAATGAAGTTGCTTTGAAGAACCACAATTTAGTTAAATGTTGTTTATCAATAATTAATTTTGTTCAATTTCTGGCAGATTATAAATGAATTAGTATTAATACAATATTTGAATAAAATATTATTTTTATAGGACGCAAAGACGTAGAGAATGAAGTTGAAGTGCTTGCAGTAATAATTTTAATTGAAACACTTTTTATTTTCAATTAAATACCCGCTAAGGAGTTTGTCAATGTATACAACAAATTTTACCGAGTCCCATGAAACATATAAATTTCCACTCGAATCCACTTTAAAGAGGTTCAGTGAACAGACTTGTCGAGCAGCCTTTTTAGCCTTGTGGCATTGTGGCTTTGTGGCATAATTGGTGCACCAACTGTCGTCCTGGTTTTGTTGACATCGATAGGTGGGAGAGCGAGAGGAGAGTGGATGAAACTGATCTACAAAATATTTGTCAATAAGCTAGAAATTCGAGCAAGGTCTGGCCAACATTAGAAGATAATCGGACATCAGGCAGCCATAATTTTGTGGCCCAGCAAGTGGAATTGATGCGGTTTCTTTTTCTTTTGCGTTTTCTTTAAAATCACAGCTCGGTCCGCACTTCCTGCCCTTCCTTGTTTGCCCCTTCCTGACCGCTTCCTTGAGTCGCTTATCTCTTTGCCATAATCGATGGTAAATGCATTATTTGTTTGGCCAACAAAATGCAGAGCACTCAACGCATCAAGCGCATCAGCTGCCAACAAAAAGACAAAAAAAAAAAGAGTTTCAGTTTGCGAATCCACATGATTATATCCGCCATTCAAAGGGTGGGAGCGTATTATATTATATTGATGCCAACCGATCGTGTATGGAAGCGTCTTTGATCCCCTGGCAAACTATATACACAGCATTAGCAGTCGAGGCTACAGCCTTGTAGGTACAAAGAATAGATTCTTGAATCCAACCCAAACCATTTCAAATTAAACGGAATAAATACTTCAATCGAGACCAAAATTCTTGACTGACCATTTTGAAAGAAATATTGTTAATGTTTCAAAATTCAACAGCGAGCACAAAATAATTTTTCTTGAATTCATATTGTTTAAAAAAATACAAAATAATGCTATAATAATTTATTTCACTTGCTTTTTTCTAAGTATCCCTTTTTTTACCGCATTGCGTAGAATTGAATCCTGGACCATTGACCATATGACAGTTTTATTTATCTCGAGAACAACATTCTGTTTAGATCGCCATGATTAAAAAATCTTGTGCTAAGATTTTTGACTAGTTACTTTGACATCGCTCATTTTAAGATTCGATTGAAAACAAAAAAAATAGCAGAAAATGTTTGTCTTATAGAAAAACATTTTAAGCTCAAGCAATTCAAAATAAATATAACTTTGGAAACATATTGATTATAAAATATTATAAAGAAAATAACAAAATTCATTTAGGATCATAGTCAAAATGACGAAAGATGACCTTAGCTTACATAAAATAAGGATAAAGTTGCAGGTTTAAATCTTATTTAATTTAAATCTTTCTTCAAGTATTTTGTTTGAGATCTGTGCATTTTGGAATACAGGAACTTTATAAAATAAGGATGAAGTTCAAGGGTTAAATCTGATTTAATTGAAATCACATTTTTAGAATTTTGTTTAAGAATTGTGACTTCTGGAATTCAGAAACTTTATCTAGTTAAAAATTTGTGGCTCTGAGATCTACCAAATTTGAGTAGAATATCCAAAGTCACACTAAATATATTTATATTATATATAACGCATATTTCGAGTCCACTTGACTGCAGCTTTCTTGCGTCTATTCTCCTGATGTGGGACTCAAGATGGGAACCAAGTGAAAGGCAGGCAGCGACTTTCGGCGAGGATAATTAGTCTTTCCGAACTGAATGCGATGTGACAAAAGCGCGACTGTACGCGATCGATCTCCCACTGTCTGCCTTTCCTTCTCGGTGCTAATGATCATTGGTTCCGGTTCTACAAATTGCCAGCTAGTTTGATTAATTAATCTCGCTCATCGGCATTTGCATTTCCATTTCTATTTGCGTTCGCATTTGCCGAGCAAAATCTGTTCGCTTCATGTTGCGTTCTCGGTGTTATTTGAGGCGCTCAATTTGACAACGCATAATTAGGAGCGAGCTGAAAGAAGTCCGGGTCTGGGGACCACTTGCTGTGGAATTGTTAGATGTGCCCACGAGCCACGATGCGAGGACAGTGTCACTAATTGAGGCGCTGCTCTCGAGCATTTAGCCAACATTATTTCGTTCAACTTTTGCTCCGATTTTCTCATTTCGGATGCCAGCGAGTTGTTGTCGAATTTCAGCTCAATCGCTGCAGTAGAAGCCGAGTTACCAACGACCAACGACCAACGAGTCATTTATCATCGCAGCTCGAGGCGAAACAATAACGCCGAGAAACGGCCGACTCATGGTTAAGTGGAATGCAGCTTAATGAGCTGCCGATGTGTCCAGTCCGGTGTGGTCAGCAGCTGAAACCCTGGCCATGTGGACACATGTGTTCTCTGTTCTGTGGTGTCCAGTGAAAGGATTCGTATTCAGTATTCAGTATTCAGTATTCAGCATTCAGTTGTTCGGCAGTGAATAAACAAACGACGCAAACACATTCTCATTAATCTCGAGGGGGCGTATTCGTAACTCGCGCACGCGCTCAATGAGCTCTGAGGGACTGAGATTGGGATTGGGAATGGGATTGGAAATGGGCTTGGGAATGGGTTCTAATGCACAACATATTGCAACTTTATGTAGGGGAAAACGGAGCGAAAGAAAAAGGCAACAACTTCAAGAGAGAGAGAGCGAGTTTTGTTGTTTTTCCAGCACAATGTGTATGAATGAAATCGTTTCCGATTCTTTCTTTAGCATCTACACAGATATTAAGTGGGCACGTGTTTCTCAACGATCGCGGTCCGGACAAGCAATCGATTTGTTTTTCTATGGCCAACAGGCCCTTGGAAATTTACTGACTGCGTTTGTTGTTCGTTCTCCAAAATCAATATTTGTTTTTATTTGCTTAAGCGCAAAATTGTTGCGGCCACAGCCAGTCTTCCGGGTAACCACACAGCCATCCTTCGATCCTTCGATCCTTTCGTTCCTAGGCGCCAATGTCCAGGCCCAGCACATGCCCCTGGCATGCCCCGAGTGCCTCTTAAGCCTTTACAGCTGCGCATTTCGCATCCAAGCGACGCACATGAGTTTGCACATGCAACGAACAGTCTCGCACTCCATGTTGCATGTTGCACGTCCTTCTTAAGCTCAGCTGCACATGCGCCACCAAATTTGGTAGCTCTAGGTCTTATAGTCCCTGAGATATAGGTGTTCATACAGTCGGACATACGGACAGACGGACATGCAACGAAGAGTCTCGCACTCCATGTTGCATGTTACACATCCTTCTAAAGCTTAGCTTGACAGCTTTCAGTTCGCCAACTCTTTTTTTATGACATTTTATTTAGAGATTAAATTGCGCAATATCCTTTGTTGCTTACCTAAGTTATGCGATTTTATTTATGGACCACACTCTAATAAAGTGCAATTTATGGCATATTAACTAAACAAAAACAATAGAGAATAGCACAGAATCGTTATGTTTTTTAAATTGTTTTCAAATCTGATCAAGGATAAGATGTTGCTATATATTTTAGTAATATTATATCTACTGAAATTTTGATATATTAACAATTATGTTAAAATGCGATACATGGCTAAAAGCAAGTACTTTAAGTATTTAATTTTATTTTATGAACCATTGCAATATTTATGTCATGCTGCAAATTTAGTAGTCAGCAAATTAGAAGTCCACTTTATTTTAACTTTAATGCGCAATTTACAGAATAGTTGTAATCAGAGTAGTGAAGGTAAAAATTGTATAAATTCCAGCCTTATTGCACTATTTTAATTTCGTAAACTTTTATTTTATTTTCTTTAGCATTTTTTTGCTTTCGATTTTCGATTTGTAATGCAATTATACATATTTCTTGAAGCTTGTGAATATTTATTTTTATTATTGTTGTTATTACTATTTCATTCAATTTCTGCGTTCGCTTGTTTTCAAATATCTGATTTTCTTTGTAACGTAAAAATCTTATGCAAACTTAACAAATATTATTTTTCCACTGAATAAACTACTAACAAATACAACTTTAAAAAGCTTTGCTTACCTAGAGTCTATAATTAATGAAGATATTTCAAATGTAATATAGAATGTGATGAATTCTTAGGTAAAATCAGAGCAAATTGATTTCGTTGAGGAATGCGATTCATGTAGCCGAGTGTTGCATTGATGGTGGATGGCCTATAAAAAAGGATTCGGGTCAATAAAAAGAACCGCGCTGCCTTTGTAGAGCGATCGTCCATTGTGTGCTGCTGCGGGTTCTGTGGTTCAGCGACATTTGCATAAGCTAATTGCATGGCATTTATCGGGAATGGGACTGGGAATGGGAATCGGGGACAGGTCAGGCCGTTGATAGAGTGTTCGGTAGTGTCTTGGCTGTGGATTAGACTAATTTTTAAATAGAATTTCAAGCTGCTCGCTTCACACGTCTTGCCTGCCTCGAGCTGTGGGCGTGTGCGAGCCTTGGATTTCACCAATACACATATAGATATACAGTGCAGGAGGGACTCGAGGAGATCGCAGCATGACGAAAGGTAAATTTTGTAAACAATTGTGCTAATTAAGCCAGCCCAATAAAAATCGGCTCACAGGCGGCTCAGTCAGCGACGACGAAGGAGATTGTGAGGCGAGGACGTCGGACGTCGGACGTCGTCGTCGTTGCAGGTCGCACTTGAACTAAATCCGGTAGCTTAAACGAGTTAAAGGAACTTGAACGGAACTTAATCCCATAAATTTGGGAAAAATACAATTTTAATCAGGTTAATTCGTGTGTAGCGAGCGCGCCTGTTGCATGCAACCTCGCCTCGTCTCGCCTCAGGTAGCATTCGCTTGGTTTTTGGCGAAAGGATTAGGCGCGGTCGGAGCTGGATTTACGGGAACAGTTGTGTGCCTGTTTGCTTGCCCCGATTATGAATGCGCGCCTGCGACATTTTAATTTAATCTCAGATTATGCTCGAGACGAGCAGACGAGCTGAGAACCGGGGAGCGAGCCCCGGATCAAGCGTCTACTTAAGATTAGGCCACCAGTTTCTGCTCGGTTATTGCCAAATAGTCGGCCAAGTTCCAATTTATTGTTATGCGCTGCTTATTGCAAAAGTTTCACGTAAATCCGGCGATTACTGCAACTGTTACAGTTACAGCTACAACCGCATATGTACATACATATAGATTCTATAGGTGCCTCAGATGTCCTCATTGCTCGTGGCTTAGGCAAATTTGTAGGTCAATTGCAAAATTACTTAAGCAGCCCGATCAGCGGGATTATTAGCTCTACACTGGACGAGACCAGCGGCTTCTTGTCTCTATCCCTCTGCCAACCTCTCTCAAGCCCCCTTAAAGCCAGAAGTCTTGTGTAGGGCGCGACCTGGTCGACATGATCGCCAGATCCTCAAAGCTGCCTCTATCGAGGCAATTGACCAACTACTTGAACAGCGAACTGGATTATCAGCTCTGCGTTAAGGCTGGCAACGATCTGGGCTAACGGTCAAACCTCCTTAAAGCCAGCTAAAGCTTCTGCCAAAGTTGATTGGGGCGCGATCAGAAGCTCAAATAAGATTCAATAGTGAATACAACATTATATAAAGATTAACAATATAGAATAGTATATTAATGAAGCAAAAGATGAAGATCAGCATGATCTATGAATGAATTGAATTTAATCAGTGAGATCGGGAAATGATTATGACTGATAAAACTAACATTATGATAAATACGAAATGAAATTAAATGTAATCAGTGACTAATTAAAATAATAGCATGATCACAAATATAATAAAATGAAATATCATTTCAATACAAGTTATATGGCTTATAATAAGGATTGAAGAATAATGAATAATTATTATTATGAGTTAATAAAGCATATTATCATAATTAATAGTTTACTTGAATAACAAAGTAAAATTGAATCAGTGACTGATTAAAATAATAATATGATCATGAAATAAATTAAACCGATGGCTCAAAATAAAATGAAGCAAAATATAATATTAATAAAAGTTTCTAGGATTATAATAAAAATAATGAACAATTAATATAATGAGTTAATAATGAATATTATCATATAGTTGTTTACTGATTAAATAATAATATGATCATGAAATAAATTAAACCGATGGCTCAATTAAATACAAAATAAAATGAAGCAAAATATAATTTTAATAAAAGTTTCTAGGCTTATAATAAGAATATAAGAAAAATGCTTAATTAATAATATGAGTTAATAATGAATATTATCATATAGTAGTTTACTTAAATACTACTCAAAGTAAAATTGAATCAGTGACTGATTAAAATAATAATATGATCATGAAATAAATTAAACCGATGGCTCAATTAAATACAAAATGAAATGAAGCAAAATATAATTTTAATAAAAGTTTCTAGGCTTATAATAAGAATATAAGAATAATGAATACTATCATATGGTAGTTTACTTAAATAATAAACAAAGTAAAATTTAATCAGTGACTGATTAAAATAATAATATGATCATGAAATAATTAAAACCGATGGCTCAATTAAATAGAAAATAAAATGAAGCAAAATATAATTTAAGCTATAAATAATAATGAATAATGAATACTATCTGTTAGATCTGTGCATAAAATGCCATCAGAGTTAGACGCGTGCTGGGCGTGTGATCATCAAACGACTGATCGGATCGTGCCGCCACAGAAAGGATTATGGCGATGAGCAAACACAATTTGGGATCGCAGTCTGTTGCCGTGATATGTCAACAGCGATAAAGGATAAAGGTGTGTCGCCTGTCGCCTGCTGGCGAATCAGGACGAAATCAGGGCCCGCGATCGGCACGATCGGCAAAGGGGTTGAAATCAAGCCCCATTTACCGGATTGCCTCGCTGCATTTTCCAGCTGGTCATGTCCCTAGATGCGTTGCCATTGGAGTGTGCGCTGCACGTGGCCACAACGGGGGAGGGAGACACAGCCAGACAGAGATGGAGAACGAGAATGCGAAGTAGAAAGAGACGGAGACAATTGGCTGCTGGCACACGATCGTCCTTTTGTGCGGTTAACGCCCGCCCGTTGTTTGTTGGCCATCTTCGGAGATCTCTTGACATTTCAGCTGAATGCCAGTTCGATCTGTATTTCTTTTTAGCATTGTGTTAACTAAAATGATGTTGTCCGTTGTGGATTATCTAGATTGCCGCATCTCACACACAGGGTTATGCATCCTTATTTGACTTGATCGATTCTTGTAAACACACAAAGAACACAATTCGTAATTAGATGGGAGTTTTTTTTTTTTTTTTGTGTCTTTTTCATGTGTTTTTTGTCTTCCCGATCGGTCGCCAGGGAATACAAACGAGAGATCAATATGTTATTTCCATGGCAAAAATCAGTATTTATACGAACGCAAAAGCAGCGCCATTTTGTGGTCAACTGTCGATGAGATGCGATTACCGCAAGGGTTGTACAACACAACCAATAAAGGGTTGAAATTGCTGCACGAGGGTTGCGATTTCCTTTCCGCCTCATACTCATAAGTATTCATGCAACCAACCAACCCCCAAGCCAGGCGCACGTGTCAAAAATTAAACAAAATGTTTGACAATCTTCCACAGACCCCAGAAAAATAAAAATGTTCTCGAAGTATTTAAAGCACAAACCCAGCCAGGAAAATTGCAATTAAGATTTCTAGAAATTGCACTCGAATGAGGCAGCAATTTCTTCTGGTCACTGACAGCAGCAAATTAAATGAGATATTGCAATATCTTGTCTAGATCGAACATTACAGTATAATGTCTTCAAAATTTTCAAAACTTTTCGCAAATGTTGTTTCATTTGGTTAGTGGCGATTGATATTCAAATGAATGATATTTATGTACGGAAGTTTCAGAAGTTGTTGCCTTGAAATAATAAATTTATCATTGAGCATTATTAACGTATAAATAATATATAATATTTATACATTTTAGTTTATTTTCAATAAAAGATTGTTTTTTTCTATTTTGAAATAAAACTGACTGATAATAAACCAATCGTGTAAATTGTTATATTATTGTTGAGTGCGAAAACATACATTTTCGATAGATGTGTATATTGCAATTTAATTTTCAAATCAATTTGTTTTTGGTTTTAATTTGACGAGCAGAGTTTGAATATCGTAAATTTCTACTTCTCATTATCGTAACTTAACTGCGGACTGATTGCAAAAGGGAATCCCCATTTTGTTATTTTTAGAGAATTGACTTTATATAAAATATGAAGTGTAAAGCAATTATTTTAGGTGAACTAAACTTCTAGCTTGTCATTTTTTAACAATGTAGTTTTTACATATACTTTATGCTATTAACATCATTATTTTGACGTGTCTCTTAAACTTACTACAACTTTAAAATTTTTAAATTATGGGTGTTTAAGCAGAGAAGCTCTAATTGATGTGAACATTTCAATTGGTCAACAATATTTAATCATCATACAAATTTATATTACTCTTTTAGATAAAGGAGCAACTTTACAAATTGTAATTGCAAAAATTGTTATATGTGCCATACTTTAATTTCGCAAAAAGCTGTCGATATAAATGAATCTTTTGAAATTTTCGAATTGATCAAAGTTAGGTTTTTTATAAAATAAATTAGATTGATTATTCGGACTATTTATAAAGCGATTGATCTTTAGATCGGGGTTTCTAATACTTCTAGTTATTTATTTCATTATATTAGTTAGACATAATTTCAATGAAAACTAACTTATTTGTTATTTGTTCTAATGCCCAAAAGAAAAAAATAATTGAGTTGTAAATACATATATTAAAATTTAAATGAAATATAATACGTCGCGCAAGTGAATCGAGAGCATGTCGTATACGATATTCGATAGACAAGTTATTTAGGGTTGTGGGAATCTTGGACTGACCAAGTGCACTTCTGGACTGCTGTCCAGCAACAAATCATTTTTCATTTAGCAAATTTTACAGTTATTACGAAAAAACAAAGCCCCGACGCCGCTTGGGTCTGGGTTCAACGGAAGTGTCAACGTGTCTTCGGCCATGATTAGTGCTTATCGTATGTATGGATTTGTGCTTATGAGTATTGTGTGCGTGTTGTGTGTGTGTGAGCAATGACATTTTTATTGATCAAAATTATGCACGCTTAGGGACAAAGGGATTTGGCAGCATGTTAGCCAACTTGACTCAGCACAAAATCAGCGAACGACGCTAAAACAATGGACAGCACCGCAAGAAACAACGCACAGAAAACTAAACTGTCACTGTTCGTCGATGTCTCCGTCTTCGTCTTTATTTTCGTCTGCGGACACACTGCTGTCATAATGGCTCAATCAGGCAGCAGCCGCTTGGGCATTGTTGACTGTCGCCTGGACTTTGGGCCGAGCAGCAAAAGGATTTTCTCGTGGTCAGCGATGCTGGCCATGTCATCGTGGACCGCAATGTCCTCGCCCGTCGTCGGCTTACATTAAACGATCGTGCGATGTTTGTTTAACTGTGTTTCCGTATGTCTGGCTAACGGTTAACCGTTAGCATTTTGATGAACGCCGACATGAGAGAGTTTCTCGATCTTACTACCAGGAAGAAAGGTTTGCAAAAATATTTTTAGCTCTCAACACGTATTGAAATTTTACAATACAAGAATATTCCAAGATCATCAGCATCAAAAAGTTTTCATATTCCTCTGATTGACAATTAATTTAATTGGCTTTAATACTATGCCACACTTAATCTCCTAAGTGTGCAGCCATTTTGTATTTTGACGCCATCTTAATTAGCGCTGCGCAACAGTTGCGCAACGTGTTGATCAAGTGACTCCTTTTTGTTTTTTTGTTGGCGCCATCTTAATTAGCGCTGCGCAACAGTTGCGCAACGTGTTGATCAACAACAGACTGTAACTGCAAGCTTTAAATAAACCAAATGGCCCATTCCATATTATCGTTCGTCTTCAAAGCGACAAAATCTAAATCAATAAGATTTTAATGTTGCCATTAAGCTAAATTTATTGATTTTCATTTACCCTGCAAATTGATAATAAGGTGATTTCTACGGATAAGGAATTAAACGCCAATATAAGTGAAGCAATATTTTAATGCAACTATGTGATAAAAAAAAAATTCTTTTTATTCGAAATAGTTTAATTTTTGTTGTTATTAAGTTGTAATCTCTGTCGCACAAGACATTTTTTATCTTCAAAACATTTGTTATTATGAAATAACATGTGAATTCCCAATTTTTTGGGAGTTTATAGATTTTTATTAAAAATAGTTTAATTTTTATTGTTATTAAGTTTTTCATCTCTGTCGCACGAGACATTTTTTTACCTTCAAAACATTTGTTATTATGAAATAACATGTGAATTTCCACTTTTTTGGGAGTTTATAGATGACGGTTTAGAACAATATGGTCTTATCAAATAAGCCAAAAATCTATCTTAAAAGTCTGTTCTTCATCCTTACTTTACTTTAATTATGGTTTTTAGCTTTTATAATGTATTAATCCATTTTTTTGTAATAACCTTGGGTTAATAGCTCAAAACCAACAACAAAAAATGGCGAAATTCATACAAAAAGGTAGTTAATTAATTGTGAACAGATGTAAATTGAAATATTAAAAATATATTCAATTTATTATTGTGACAAATCGCCTTTCGTGGCAATGCAAGTTTATGCATTGAAGCAGAGAAGTGAATTATTGGACTCTTTCTTTATGGGGTCGGGCTACAAATGTACATACGATGTGCAATGTAATACGATGCTACCCAATAAAGTAGCGCTCATAATTGTTTAAGGTGGCAAATGCAATGATAAGTTTTTCTTGACGCACTGTGAAAACGGCGACGCCCAAATTTCAGTTAACGATTATTTGGCATAAAATTTGTACAATTCTGTTAAAAAGTAAAAAGACTGAGCCCAGCCCGATTCTCAAAAGGGATTTGCCAGTTAAAGCGTAAAAATGCAGTTACAACTTGATTTTACACGAAACTCACTAAAGGATCCTTTTTGGGTTGTGTCGGCCCCGCCCTTTGTGCTGTTGACTTAAGATTACGACTGCGACAAGACGAAGCTGTGTGGAAGTGAAGTGAAGTGAGTCCTCACCCAGCATGTGAGTTGTTTCTCTGGCTACTTACACTAATCCGGCTGAGCTGCATAATTTTCCATCCAAAAAGAAAACGAGTATTGTGCTGTTGTTGTGTAGCACTTGCCAGCAACATAACAATAACAATAACAAAGAGCGCTGCATTGCGATTGAATAATTGGGCAATTGTCTTGCTTTATACAAAGTAAATGAATTGAAGGAGAATTACACACTACACACTACATATTTATTGGCCCTTCTTGATGACATGCGCCAGATCGTAGACTCCGCGCACCGCCTTCAGTTTCACGCCGGGCACATCCTGCAATCGTCCCACGCGGCACAGCACAATGTTATGCTCCTGCAGATTGTGTCCAATGCCCGGTATATAGGCGACCATCTCCTTGCCGGTGGACAGGCGGACGAGCACGCATTTGCGGTTCGCTGAATTGGGCTTCTTTGGCTTCTTGATCAGCGTTTTGAGCACCACGCCCTTGGCGAAGGGTTTGCCATCCAGCGGCTGGCGTGGCGGACGCGTCTTGGTGTGTGGACCCGTGCGATGCATTTGATTCAACGAGGCCATGCCTCGCAAGGCGGCAGCGCAATTGTTGTAGCTGCTCTGCAGAGCTGCAAATATAATAGAGCAGAAAGCGCAGATGAGATAGATGGCAATGCAAGCAATAGTTCTTCCCCAAGTTGTAGCACAACTGTACCAATCAAAACCAGACAACTATTTGCGCACATTGCGGGCGGCTTAGAAACGTTTGACAGACGAGCGGACGGGACAACACAAAAGGGTCAGGCAGGACAGTTGGCACACACTGACAATGCCCATTGGCCTTTTGTTGTGGCTAATCTCTGTGAAAATCGCAGAATAATTGTTGTGCTGCAGTCGCAGTTCCCGAAGCCAAATAATTGCAGCCAAATGACGCGCAATGCACAAAAGGATATCGATGTGAATGTGGCTCTGGGTCACTCTCAAGCCTTTTATGCACATGCTGCTGATGCTGCATGCCACAAAGCTGACTGACAAGCGGGTTTCTCTGTCATTGTTATTGTCCGCTCTCTGCTCTTTCCCATCAAACTCCCGCATCGCAGTGATTGACCATTGACAGCAGCGCTGCAAAAACTGTACCAAAAAAATGACAGATTTTAATTAAATGCCACACACACACACTCACACAGGTAATAATTACCATAACGCTGGACAATAGTTTGAACGTCCTTTGTGCATCGCGATCCGCAAACTGGACGCATTGCCGCACACACCTGTGTGTCCTTTTTGTTATGTTTCGTTGGTGGCGTGTCATGCAAATTCCCTTTGTTGTCGCGCTGCAGTTTTAATTGAAATTCTCCCCAAAAATGTAGCGATGGATGAGAAAAGGCCTATGAAAATATTCACAGGACTTCACAACCGAACTGACAACTGCAATAAGTGTGCCAACCACGCGTGGAGCGGAACGAGGGAAAGAGTTGAGAGATCGAAAGCAAACACATTATACAAATCATTGTGCACACAGGGAGCGAAAGGATCGCTAGATAAACACGAGACGAGCAGAGTCATCGTGGAAACAAGCGCGGGTGGCTGCCAACGAAGATGCTGTGCAAATAAACAGGGCGTGTGTGTTTGCTTTCCTTCGACGCTTGTCCGCGTTGCACTAGTCCCACACTATCTACAGCGTAGACAACTGTGAACCAGAGCGTTGGTGGTGACGGGCAACGTGGGAATGACAATTGATTTTAGTCCCTGACATCTTCAATGATCTGACGCGGACATACAGGCTGCAAGCACATGCTTTACGGAATGTTCCCTTTCCTTTTTCCTAGTATGCAGCACGGGAATTTTGCCGAATTGGTAATATCCCAGAGGGACATATTTTGACCAGTTTTTGCGAGCAAAAGAGGCGTATGCAGTGAACCCATTGGCAAACCAGAATTAGACAGACGCATATTTAAACGGCAATTGGTAAGGACTATAGAGTGTTAGTAATGTCGCTAATTAACGTATTTACTATTACTTGTTTCGCTAGTTACCACTTACCCTGTGCTGTCAATTGTTTCGTAACGCAAAATGTTTGTCGCAGGAAATTCATGTTGCCAAATTTGATGTGTGCGCCTGTGAATGCTATGTGTAAATTGTTGCAATGGATAAGGCAAGCAACAAAAGCAATTCAACTGGTGTTTATGTTATAAAAACGCGTTTAATAATAATAACAAATACCAATAGAACTCAGCAGGCAAATGCACAATTGGAAGGCATGTTATCAGTGTGACCGCAGCGTACCCGGTAAAAAATACCAAGCGACTTTATTAAATACAACTTTTGTTTGGAATAAATATGCAGTGGGATTGAAATTTGGTAAGTACGCAAATATTTAAATTAAACGATATTGCTGCTTACAATACACATAAAGTCCATATTTGGCTTTTGCGTGCAAATAAAGTGTACAGTGTAGACTAGACGAAAAACGGTAACACCGTGAACAGCTGAGAAGAACTTTAGATAGTTTGTTATCGATACATTTATTCAAAAGTACAAATTCAGCTTATGGGCGCTACTTTAAATACAATACAAAAATGATAATTGAACATTACGTTTTCGTAATTTCTAAAATCGAGGGAGTAGGGGTTGGTGCTTGGGTCGGTGTCGTTGCTGCTGCTGCCGTCGCCGCTGGCATTATGTTGCGTGCATCGACGCTGTCGGTATTCAATTTGGCTCGCTTGGGCAAAGTTGCAGCACGTAAATAGGGATTGTCAATGTTTGGATTCTCCAAGATTGCCTTGTTTGTGGTCGAGTTGGGCTTAATCTCCAGCTCGAGCTTCTCCTCCTTGGACTTGTCGCCATCATCCTCGTTCTCGCTGTCCCCTTCCTCGCCATCCTCTGCAATCAAGAATGATTAAATGGGAATAATAAAATTGGAGTATATAACTAAACCTTTGCTGGGCGCATCTTCTGTGCGATTGGCCACCAGGTAGTGATATTCGAGCTCCTCAAAGTCAAACACTTGATCTGTGGGATTCAGGGCAGCCAGATAGGGTGGAAATCGGGGCCTGCAGGCAATAACTATAGTGGATAAAGAAAGCAAATATTAATGAGATCTATTGATAAAACTGACAAAGCGCTTACGTGGAAACATGTTGTCCTCGGTGGGGAAAAGATTGACGGTTTCGGATGTTTTGCACAGGAACTTGGTCAGCGCCTTCTCCACATCCCGCTTCTGGCTGGCGGCCTTCTCCCGGATCGCCTCGTACTCCGTCACCGGCTGTTTGTGCGTCGGCGTCCGAATGTACGCATGGGGATCGGGCATCGCTGGGAAGTAGCTGGGCACATAGTGTGGATGGGCCGCCTTGGTGCCCGCCTGCAGCAGACTGAGCTGCCGCTGTTGCGTCTGCTGCGACGGCAGAGGAATGGGCACATGATTGATGCGTCGTGCATACGGCTCCAGGCTACTGATGTTGATGCCCATGTTGATAAGGGCGATGCTTACGTCGCCTACAGTCGGCATGGTGCGTCCGGCGAGTTCGCAGTAGTTGTGCGACGAATTGCCAATCTCCACAATCACTGCAATCCGAGTATTAATTGCATTTTTTATTCAAAACTATTAAATGTTTGGCAACTTACGCGCTTGCATCATTTGTGTGAGTGTCTCGACGCATTGATTGCTGGCTGCGGCGGCGCCTTTGTCGAGCAGCAGTTGTGACACCGCTTTGTTGAGCAGCCGGCGATACGCGTCGACGTTGGGTATGGTTACTGCTTCTGTTTTCTCCATTCTAACCAAGTTTTACGCGTAAACACAAATGTTATTATTGTTTGCATCGATGCAAAAGCATCTGATTAGGGATGAGAGCTGCAGACAACCATCGGTGGTACAGCCGATATATATCGGTGGAAGTCGACATTTATGACAAATATCGATGTTTTGATGCTTTTAAGGATTTTACGTGTGTTCAAGTAATTAATTTTACTTTTTGTGCTGTGTGATAATGTGAATTAATGCAAAAAAAAATTATACATGCAATATTTACTTCGATTATAACAAAAACTTACCAAAACATTATTATCGTGCCATAAATTGGCAATCAATTTTCAAGGTGATTTTATGGTAAACATCGATCGATGCTTGTAAAGGATTTAGCGGGGTTTCAAGTAATTAAATATACGTTTTGTTCTGTAATAATGTAAATTAATTCAACTAAAATATATGGAATATTTATTTCGATAATAACAAAAACTTAACGAAACATTCTTATCGAACAAGTGTTCAGTTTCTGGCAATCGCTAAGAGTGCGCATGTGGTCACACTGGCGTTAGTTAATTTTAATTATCCACAGCTGACGGTTCGTGCGGGCGGCGGGTGCTGTGTAGAAATCTCATTGTTTTTTTTTGTTTGTTGGTGTGTTGTTGTTCATGTGATTGCTAACAAAACTGCAGCCATTTGTGTATTAAAAATAGCCACAAAGCAGCAAATAAGTGCTCTATTTAATGCAATTTGTATGCCTGGTTCAAACAGTGCAAAAGGTATGTAACAAATTGAAACGGTTCATTCACCAATTGAATTAATTGTATTGTTGTTGCTCGCTGCAGCTCTATGGCATTAGGCGCTGCGAGCTTCAATTCCAATATTGTAAGGAGAGGGAGAACAAAGTATACAACAAATATGCAGAGCTCATAAATGGTTTGCCTGTATGTGTGTGTGTGTGTGTGTGTCTGTGAAATGAAGTTCTGATGCTGCCACCAACAATGCGGCGACTGCGCTGCCGACTGCACTGTTGGCTTGCTCGCTGCCTTTCCATTTTCAATTAAGTGGCATGCAATTTACGTTTACGGCGTGATTTGTATGCGCCACAAAAACCGGCACTAAAAACTTTGGAAAATGTTTTTCTATTTTCGTGCTTTGTGCCCATTGCGAAATGCGCCTAATTCTCTGTGCTTTGCTTTTGTTGTTTTCTTCTCTCGAAACTTGAAATATTCGAGAGTTGAGAGTCGTATGTAGCAGTGTGTGTGTGTGTGTGTGTGTGTGTGCGTATGCATAAGTGGGAGAGAGCGGGTGAGACGGGTGAACGGGAGTGCGAGTGAGTTGGTATTATTATTATGGTATTTGCTCTTGTAACTGCTTCTGCTGCTGTTGCTTTTGCTTTGGCTCTGCTGCTGTTTGCCGTCTGTCTATCTTTCTGTCCTCCTTGCACTGCCCTTGTCACGTACTGCACTTTGTTTCGCTTCTTTATTCTTGTATGTTTTGGTTTCTCTTTGTTTCGCACTTGTCGCTGCCAAAATTAACCCCCCTTCCCACCCTTCTCCCCCGCTGCCCCCACGCAAATTGTCGTATTTGGTAAAGTCTTCATCTGTGTGACTTTTGTGCTGCGCTCGCTCGATGATGACTCAAAGCTGCTCTGCTGCTCTATGAATGCGACAGATACTGCAAGTGTGAGTGTGTGTGTCTATGCGTGCATGTGTGTGTGTTTATCACTTGTTTTATTAACACCTTGACTCCTGACTCTTATCAGTTATACAATAAAAAAGAAGCCTCAGCAATTGTACTCGACTACGAGATACCCGGTGGGCATTTTTTGGAGCAATCATTTTCTTTAATTACAAATTGCTTATTAAATGACTGACTAGTTTACTATAGAATTAATAATCGCACATCAAAATGTATGTATAAAATGTACAAATGTATCATAAGCTTTTATTATCGCCTCACATAATTGAAATGATTTGCGTTTGTTAAAAATTCTTAATAAAATAACTGGATTATCGAAGAACATTTAAATTTAAAAATTTTTCAACTCCATTGAAATAATTTCTCATCAAAGTAATTTGCAATTAAGTAATTGCCAAATTGATGATAGAATAATGTAGCATTAATTGTCGCGAGCATTTAAAACGTAAATATAATATTTTTAAATAGTTCAGAACAATTGAAAGGATATTTTTCAAATATAAATATCTAATTAAATAATTGTCAAATGTAGTCTAAAGTATAGCTTTAATTATCGGAGCAAATGGTTTCGATTCATTAAAAATGCTCAATTAAATAACTGCCAAATAAATTACATAAAGATATAGCTTAAATTACTGTGGAACATTTAAAATGTATGTATGTATATGTATCAGCAACTGATAATAACCTACTAACAGGTATGGATATCACGACTAGCATCAATGCTGCTGCGGCTCTCAAAATTTATTATCTGCTTCCCCTTCCAATTGCGCTTCCTCGAGGTAGCCTTTAGCGTATTTGCTTTGTTAGTCAATTTATCACACACATTCACGCACACACGCGCAACAACTTTCGAATAGTTGGCAATGTTTACACGTTTACTGTTCTTATCTAAACAAAATCGCCAATTATTGTTATTATTGCATTCGTTCGTTTGCTGGGTGTTATCAAAGTAATTGAACCGAAGTGCAAATGCCCTCGCATTGTTTATATCAATCTATAACAATCTGCGTTTTTTATTGCTCCGAATGCCAGAATGAACTTTCAACTCGCCCCTTTGGGGTCAATAAACCACAAAAACAAAAAACAATTTCACAATTATCTATTTTATGTGTGTGATTCAGTGAATTGTTGTTGATCTCTTTGCCTCACTTGGCTTTAATGATCTCTGATGGATGAGGTCTGAGGTCGCCGAGAAATGCGAAGAGTCATCGCCACAGATTTGCCAGATTCTTCTAGATACAAATGGCAAGCAGGTTTTCGAAGCTCACGTCTTTGGGTTGGGAAATACTATATATATTGCGTGTTCTAAAAATATAACCGGAAGGAGCATTAAATTTGGGTCGTGGTGGCATTATGAATGGCGTTAAAACTTTGTCGGCCCACAGATAAGAAAGTCGCGCAGCGAATGTGAGTGATAGGGAGAAAGAAGAGGAGGAATGCATATATGGGCTTTCATTTGTTATGGTTATACCCGGCCAGCGATGGGTCGGTGAGGGTATGCCGGTGTTGCGTCAATCAAAAAGGTTGCACGTCATTTATCTATAATAATATTCATAATAAAACTAAAAATTATAAAGTTTCGTTAAAAATAAAGTATGGTATAAAATTTGTTAAATTACTTAAACGAAGAAAATAAATAAGAAAGCTGCGAGATACCCACTACCCATCTCTAGAGAATAATATATCTTCATGGTCGCATCTGATTTGTGCCCTATAAAGTTGTACCATGAATAACTTCCATCATTTTTATCCGGTCACTGCCAAAGTTTCACGAATCATTAAGACTATAGTTATAAGCATACGTACCAAATAATTGTCGACAAGTTTGATGTCTCTAGGTCTTATAGTCTCTGGGATCTAGGTGTTCATACATTGCTATATGAATATACCTTCTGCCTGTTGTATACCTTTGTTGTTGGCACTAAGTTTTAATAGCCTTCTAAACTTTGGGTAGCGGGTATAAACACTAAAAATGATAACCTTCGAAATCATTAATAATATATATAGTTCTGTTAAAAATCTTGATTTTTATTCAATTTATTTTCTACTGTCTGTGATTTTCTTTAACAAAACGAAAGTCATTGTCTTCACTGAGTCATTGACTGATCCATCAACGCAGAGCCCAAAACGGAAAGAGCTTTGAGCGACATTTGATTGTGCAGTTTGAAATGGTTTCTTCCAATTCCAACTCTAACTATGAAAATTGTATTTACATATTTATATTATATAATGTTGATCATTATTTAAGTTGAAACCAGTATTTAGAAGTGCCTAGTTATAGTATAGCAGACCCAGCGATACAGTCATTTCCGTCTGTCAGTCATTCCTGTCTTGATTAAATAGATCTATCTCAGATTATTTTGTTACAGCGCTAAAATTGCAAGTACGCAAATGAATTTGCTTCTTGTTGCATCCTCAAATAGAATAAAAGAAAATAGCATTTTCAATTTAAGTAATTGATTAAATTTATGGATGAGCAAGCGCAGATAATAAACTTATTTATTTGACTTATCTTATTATCTGAGTTGTTGTCGGGTATTTTGCCGTCAAGTAGATTTCACCTGGCCCTTTCTTTTCGTGTCGAGTCGAGTCGTGGGTGCTGCTGCTGTGTGTGTGTGTTTGAAAAAAGAGAAATTCGGCATTTCTCGCGGCCGGCGCCCCAAGGGGAACAAAGTTAAGCAAAAATGTGTTAGGAGCCCCCAAGAGAGCAACTAAAGTGTAAACTGGAAACAAAGTGCAGTTGTTGTTTCGTGTTTCTTGGGCTGCATGAATCACGATTCGGGTATTGCCCACAAAGGCCGATCAATTGAAATTCGAACTGCTGTTGATTGGAAACTCGTAACGCAACGCGGCGTATGAGTAACATGTCAAAACTCACTAATTATTAATGCGCATACATTTATTTGCTTGTTTATTTGTTTGTTTGCAGGAACGCAGCTAAAGCACAATCAACGATAGGATAGCTCTTCAGAAGCTAAAGAAGCAGCGCTCGCCTGGACATGAACAAGGCCGGCAAGCACATTCAGAGCGGCGCCTCCACAGCCATCGGCGGCAGCGGCGGCAACTCGTCGCTGGCCAATGCCACAGCACTGCTCGGCTCCCCGACGCCAGCCGCACATGCAACGGGAGTCGCCGCCGGAGCAGGTCCACCAGGCGCCGTCAACGGCACCGCCAGCAGTCCCATGAACGTGTTCAACTCCATCATGAGCTTCCTGCCGGACAATCGACCCATCACCTCGCTGCACATCGTCGCGGACTTTGAGCGGTAAGTACAAATAATTTGTTATTTGTATATAAATATGCTAATCTGTCTCTCCGCTTTTTGGATCAGTTGGATCTTTCCAACTGTTGCGTCTAGAGGTAGCAAATTTGTGCAAATCATTGCTGCTCATTAATTGATTGATCCCAAATTCTTTTACCTGCAACTCCCAACAATGTGTGTCTAACGATCAAACGCGTATTTGTCTGTTTGTCTGTCCGCTTGTGGGATCAGTTAGATCTCTGCAACTGTTGTATCTAAAGTTAGCAAAATTGAGCAAAATATTGCTGTTCATTAATTAATTGATCACAAACTTTCTACCTACAACTCGCTTAAAACTCACAGACTTTCAACCTAATGAAATGTCTGTCTATCGATCAACGATCGATATAAATACGCTTATCTGTCAGTTATCAGATCAATTAGATCTCTGCAACTGTTGAATCCAGAGTTAACAAAGTTCGGCATAATATTGCTGTACATTAAAAGTAACTTAAGAACTCGAAATGTCTCCCCAAATTCTATAATTTCTACCTGTAACTCCCGTAAAACTCACAGACTAGCAATCCAATACTTGTTAAAAATCCTACAATACATTAAAACTACCAACTGATATTTCAACATAAATAATATATATAAATAAAATAATAATTGTATATACAATATCATGCAGATATAAGTATAATTTGAAGTTGGCTCTTAATAAATGGGTTTGCAGTAGAACTCGACAAATGCCTTCCAGCGTGTAAATTGACAGCAGCTTTCTTACTTACTTCAAAACTACCAACAGATATTTCATCAAAAATAATGATAATTATATATATATATATACATATATCCAGCTGATATAAACCAGCTAGCTGTACAACTCAAGTTCTTACTCTGTTTTCGTTTCACTTGCAGCTGCCCGAAGAACTTCAGTGCCATACATCGCACTTACGATCAGGACGCCGATGCAGATCTGTGGCGTGACTACAACATACTCTTTGGCCGCCAGACCACGCGCTATCTCTGCCTATCAAAGTCCGAGGGTCTGCCCGATTACGTTGTGGAGACGCTCAAGTAAGTCGACATCAGCTAATTGAGCCAACTTGACTTGTTAATTAACTGCATTTACCCCACGCTCAGAGTCATTGCCGAGAAAGTGCCGCCGCCCAAGGAGTTCTCGCTGCTGTCGCGCACCGCGGACAGCGATCAGAAGGCGTGGCGCAAGCGGCAGATCGCCTACAAGCTGTCGAAACGCGGCACAGTCACGCATGCGGTCACTGATGTAATACTCTGCTCCAAGCTCAAGATAGCGCCCGACGGCTTCAAGCTGGCCGGCGACATTAATGGCGTGCTGATCTGCTACAAAACCGGTGCGATTCCCGTGCGTCTGCCGCCGCCAGTGCCGCTTGCTGCGGTGGCCAGCAGCATCGGCAGCAACAGCTGCGAGGTGGAACAGGCGCTGAATCGTCTCAACTTGCACGGCCAGCGTGGCTCTCGTGGACCGGTGAGTACGAGCATGTCGGAGATGGACTCGAATTGTCCCTGCACGTCGGCAATAGAGTGATGTCTGCATAGACTGTCAGAAAGTCTAGAACTTTTAATTATATTAAATTCATATATAGCTATGAAATTGTTTGTGTTGACTCCAACTAACTGAAATCGCGCATTGAAATTAGTAAGAAAAGGCAGCGATAATTTCTTTTAACTCTTCAAATGAAAACGTATCGATTTGTGATAAGTTTGAAATTAACTTTTCTACTTCAAGAAATTCATTTAAGCAAACATAATCTAGTGCAGAAAAAGTATACACAATTTGAAATTATCTTTTCTACTTCAAGAAATTCATTTAAGCAAACATAATCTAGTGCAGAAATAGTATACACAATAAGTTCATTACTCAAAATCATAATAAATGCAATTACAATCGATTCATTTTAGCTGCCACAGGTGCCTGCAACAGCCGAGCACCACGACTACGAGGAGATACAGACGCACTTTCAAGTCAACTCGCCACAGCGACCAGCGCCACCGCGTCCAGCAACCGCAGCAGCGGCAGCAGCAGGAGGAGGTGGCGGAGTAGGAGGACGAAGTGCCAGCTATGGCGGCACTGGCACTCTGGGCACCTATACCGAGCTGGAAGGCGTGCCGTTCACCATGCATGCCATGCTACAGCGCAGCCAGCCCGTGACTGATGTGAGTATACACATGCCACATCAGGCAGGTTGCAACTGAACTAAACCCAAATCTCTTTAGTTGCCCACATTGCCTGAAATCTCAACGCTGCTGAAGACGTTGGACTATGACTTCCAGCTGGAGCGTCAGATCTTGTGCACCATGAAATCGTCGGCCTCCAAGAATCCATTCTTTAAGTAGTCCTCCCCCTCGCGCGTAAGTCCCTCGCCCCGTGCAGCATCCATTACAAAATGCTAAGCAATAATCTAAACAATTAAAATTACGTTTAAAATTAGCGTTAACTTATCGAAATGTACTTATCATGTGTGTGTGTGCTTGTGAATGAATAATGTGAATACGCGCAGCCGCAGCAGCATATTTATTCATTTGTCAGCTCAGTTCGATTCGTTTTCGGATGCAGATTTGGATTCAGATTCTGATTCAGTTATATGTATGCATACATAGCTGCAATATATCTATGTATGTATGCTCCTAAAAGACCTCAGCCCATATGTGTGTGTATAGATTCCTGTGCCTTTGATAATATGTGTCTACTAATTTTGATTAATTAAATATATACATATTCAGTGCATTCAGTTATCTCTGAATCATTTGTAATCATACATTATAATATAGTATATACGTACGTACGTATATGATAGATATATATATATATATTTAAAAGAAAAATGAATTACCCAGCATTGTGATCGTGAACGGAATGTTTGTCATTATTATTTTTAGTTGTTTCAATTGAATGTCGTCTTGCACACATCAACAGTTCAATTGGAATTCTTTGATTTAAATAGATCCCCATTTCTCCAAGCTACCTTTCAATCGATCTATCTATCTACATATATATAAAATATACACCACTCACCAGACTCACTGTTTGTCGAGTAAAATAATAATAACAAGTGCATACAAAAAAAACCTAGTATTTAGTCACTTAGTCTAATGTTAAAGCTGAACAAGTCAAGCGAAAGCCAGCGAAAGTATTTCCATAAACAATAAACAACACAAGAATATACAAATGCAAAAAACAAACAACCGATATATACAAAACAGAACACATATATACATACAAACAAATACAAATACATATACATTTACACATATAATATATCTATATACATACGTATATAATTGCGATCGATGTAGGGCACCTAGCACAGTAACGCCAGTTGGTATTTTAAATATTATATGGTAGTTCTAGAGACCCGTAGACTGTACAACTATGTATGTTAAACAATTCATTGGTTGTTTCCCCCTCCCTTCCCCCTCGCCACGTCCCTCACAAAACAATTATAATGTTATGCAGATGTTCGAAATAAAACAATATATATATGTATATATATACATAACTGCAGATTGTCTTCTATATATATTATTTCTGTATTTCTGATGTTATCGCCGCTGTCAGTGTCTCTTTTCTCAGGCCATCTCTTTCATTCTCGTTTCTCGTGCTGCATTTGCAATTGTTTGTGTCTTATCATTGAAGTAAAAATATTGCATTCTTTGTACTAACCAATCAGTAATTATATTACCTCAATGATTTTCAATTGAAATATACTTACATTGAAAATGCAGCATTAAATGAAAGTCACAAAGTAAATAAAATGCATTTCGATTTATTTGACATTAAACTTATGATGGAGAACAATTGAATGAATGTTAATTGACAAACTCATGTTATATAAAATGATAAACAGGATACACAATTATAGCTATACAGAATAAGAAAGTATCTATAGTATGTAGTATTCAACATTATGTTTATGTACAGTTTAAAATCGTAAAAGATAAGTGCAGTATGTACAATAATTATACCGAGTACTTAATGCGTATTTGGTCACGTTGAGCTCTGGCATCGATGGAATCAGAATAAGTTATGGAATAGTAAATCCGGTTGGGACAGCGTCTTCTTTAAATTGCGCATGCTTAAACGCTTCATGCGACGATCGGCCGTGCATCTGTGTGGAATACGAGAGGAGCAGAGCGGAGGGATCGAGGGGGGGCAATATTGGATATTGGATTGGGGGATGTTGTTTGGGGATCATCGAGTAATTAGCAACGATTTCGAGACAAGTTTGCTTTGGAGGCAGCGGCATAATTGATGAGCATTTGAAGCGATCGGGCAACCAACACCAAAATCTACATATCTATTGTTTTGTGGATATCCAGCACCAGGTACAAAAGCTTTCCGCCCACACGAACACGCCCACGCCCACTTACTCGAATATGCGGCCCTGGTACTCGATCATCAGACGCACGCAGTCGGCGAGCGTTTCTCCCTCGCGCAGCAGCTCCTGAATGTCGTGCATGTGCGCTCCCTGCGGCACCGTGTGGAAGATCGAGGGCGTTATGGATATCGACAGCGTCTCGGCGCTAATCTGCTGCAGCGGCACTTTGGTGAGTCTGCGAAACAGTAATTTCAGTTATTCAGTTTGACTAATGCTGGTCGTTGTATAATAGTATTAACTATTATTAGTAAACCTCGAACTAATCCACCGCGAAGGTATGCAAAATAGAACATGACCAAATCATTATCGCTTATTGCTGCATTGAGAAACAGTGTTATTTACAATTTTCGAATTTGCAATGGTCAAGGTGGCTTATCATTTTTGGATCAAAAGTATTATTATAAATAAATATATAAACAAAGTATATTTTATTTGTATTAAACTGTTTGCCCTGACGAACTGAACTGGATTCACACAGCGAAGCTTAATAATTCGTTTTACAAATTAATTTCATTTTTTAAAATTCCTATTCAAACTATCTTAAATCGCTTTATGCCAAAACAAAGTAGTCTCATTTAATTTGCGTAGGTATTTATGGGAAGATCGATTTTATATTCGTTATTTTAAATAAGTTTTCATATTAATTAATGTTTTTATAAATTTGTTAGTTTTAAGAATTCGTCTATGGTGTAGTAATAAAAGCTACGTGCAGTTAAAAAAGAATTGGAAATAAAATGATGTGTATCAAAATGCAATTTTGGTTCAAGAATTTATCAATTTGCAGATGCAGTTATGTATATTTATTTATTTTTAAAAAATAAAAATTTGAAAATATTTAATACTAAAAGTAAAATACGCTGTAAAGTGAATTAATTTCTTCAAGTCTGTTTTATATTACTTTTATCGGATGTTTCACTGCTATATAGTTGTTTATTTTTTGTTTCTTCAGATATAACTAGGCTTAAGAATGCTATCATAGTCTATCGTCATGCGTCTGTCCGTCGGGACGCAGTTTGTGATGCAAGTAAGTTTGTCACTTTAAAAGCTAACTGCATGAAACTTGCTAAAATATTTGCCTTTCAGCTAGACGCAGTTGGCATATGAAAACTGCGCCGATCGGACAGGATTATATAGCTTTTTTCGACTCACCGATTGAAGTGGCCAAAGAGGTAATCCATGGTGTCGCGATTGATCTCCGGCAGCGAGCGAATCAGTCTCTTCAGTGTGTCCAGCTTCAGGTGCAGTTCGGTGAGCACTATGCAAAGATTGGAATTCCAATTAATCCTCGACACATTTTATACAGTGCAGTGTGAAACTTACGCCACTGATTGGAGGGGCCAATGAAGGTCTTGGCCTCATTGACGCTCACCAGCGGACTCTTGATCTCGCGCAGAAAGAGCTTGAGGACGCCGGTCAGTGTGTGTATGTCGACGCCCGGCTGACGCAGCGCCTCATAGTCGTTGGCGTCGATGTTGAAGCGCAGCGTCTGGATCTTGTTGTAGTCGCCGCACTGGCGATAAACGCCCTCGACGGGCTGCGTGGACCGTCGATACTTGTGCTCGATGAGATCACAGCAATCGACCACAATTCGCGGCACCGTGCGATGCTGATCGTGCTTGAGCACCAGCTCCAGTTCCGTATCGAAGCACGGCTCGTCGAAGAAGATGCGTTGCTCGCGCAGCGTCTCCACGCTGGGCCGGCTCTTGAACCAGTTCGACAGATTCATCCAGGCGGCCAGACGCGACGGACGCACCGGCGTCAGGCCGCTGCGCTTGCCAGGCTGCGCGGAGCCGGCGGCTGCAGCAACAGCGTGTGGCGGCACCGGCGGACGTCGCTCCTGCAGCAGCTCATTGAGCTGACGCTGCATCTCGGCCAGCTTGGACTCCAGCTCCTGGCTGTAGCTGGTCTGCGCCAACAGATCCTGCTCCAGCGTGTGCAGGCGCTGCTTGAGACTCTGCCAACGCTTCGAGCAGCTCGCGCAGCATTCGCGACTGCCGCTGCGATCGCGTGCCTGCGCCGGACTGCCGGCTGACGACGAATTCGAGGAGCACATGTCCAGGCTGCCGTTCGACACCAGCACGGTGGCGTCATCCAGCAGCAGACGCGTCAGATCCCGAGTGCTGCTGCTCTTCAGCAGCGTCAGTTTGTTCGGCTTGCTGCGCAGCTCCCGCAACAGCACAACGGCCTCGGGTCGTCCCGCTCCCGCCGTCAGCCCGGCCATGTCCAACGCGACGTTGCTGCCCTCCAGCTGCTGCTGCTGCTGCTGCTGGGCGCTGGGCGGGCGCACGTAGGAGGCGACGGCGACGGGAGGCGTCGTTGGCGTGGAGCGATCGCGAAAGCAGTTCATCAAGCTCTTGCTGGGCTGACGTCGCTCGTGGGCCACGTAGCCGGCTGCTCCAATGATGATGTGCGCCGAGTCTGGCGTCCCAGGCGTCACTGTTTGTCCATAGCTGCTGCTGCTCTTCGCCTGCATTCTTCTCTCGCCCTCGCTTATCTCGAGCGGTTCGCTGTCGGACTCGGGATTGGCAGCCTCGGCTTCGAACACCGCTCGGCTTATCGACTTATCGAATTGTTATTGCCGCCTGCCTGCTATTATTATTTTTGTGCGAGCATGTGTGACGGCCGAAGCCTCCTGCCCTTCCCTCTCGGCCACGCCTCCCTCCTTGGGCGTCTCCGGCTGCAAGTGTCGATGACGTCAGGCAGTCGACGACGGACGGCTGCGAACTGTGAGTGCGGAAAAGGCAACCATATAAATATAAGGCCATACAATTGACACAGTGCAACCTGCCTACAGTGCATTTGCAAGTTGAAACTCCAAACTCAAGACAGGTTCAAATTTTAAATCGCCAAGTTTAAATTGCATTTGTTAAATGTGAAACGGGTATGTACTTAGACATAAAATTATATTTATAATTTAAATTTGCTTGAATATGAAATATTGAATTTAAAAGCCTGTTTTATGTTCAAATTTAAAGTCATTAACTGGCATTTAAATATCATTAATTTGAGTTTTTAAAAAAGTGAGTGAAGTGAATGTGACATCATTAGGAGAAGTAAACCACGAGAACTAAATTTAATTTACTTTTTCAGAAAATAATGCTATATATGTTAATTACTAATTACAATTGATGAAAATAATGCTTACTTTTTGACAGTTAATAATTGATGCTTCTTAGCTGATCAAATTAAGAAAAAAGTGGATAAAAAATCTACTGGAAAAAAAGAAAAAAGAAACAAGTTTAAATCACAGTTAGAAGTTATTATAATTTAATTTCAGCATTTTTACCAATTTATACGTAGTATAGATTTTATTTAAATTTTCTTTATTTATTTTTAATTTTTCAAGATTCTAGTGTTCACTGTTGTTCAAAAATGTTGTTTTTGATAACGAATTTTCCTTTTTAGTAATTTAAAATCGAGTCACTGTTGCACTAACAATAGTTTGTTTAGCTAAAACTGATAAATATTTCTTGAACTGATTGTTTCCAGAATTTCGAAATGTAGTTCGTTGGAAGATTTTTTGATTCATTATCCAATTAAATCGTTGTCACTGTTGAATGACTTGATTTGATAATGGATTTTTAATTTAAAATCAAATCACTGTTGCTCTGACAATAGTTTGTTTAATTAGAACTGATAAATATGTCTGGAATTTCGAATTAGAATTCGTTAGAAGATTTATTAAGCCGAAGAATGCGAAATTGAATTTGACTGAGATCTTCACTTTAAAGAGCTTTCACTGTGGGTGCGACGATCGTCGAGGTATTATTCCATGCGCCTCCACATACCTCCACAGCCGCTCCCCTTGCGCCTCTCTCCAACTGCCGATTTCCGCTCGATGTGTGTGTGTGTGTGTGTGTGCGTGTGTGTGTTGTAACTTTGCACCACTGTGCAAATTGCAGTAGCCGTTGGTTATTGTTATTGCTGTTGTTGCTGCTGATTGACCACAAGTCGGAGCCAGTGATTGTTATTGTTTCTTCTCCTCTCTGCTATTTTTTATTTGCATTTTTTTCGCGACTACTCTTTTGTTATTGCATTCCAGAAATATGCCAAACTATGACGCAGTGGGAGCTGAGCTGTTGTGATTTTATTTCACAGGCAGCTCGCATTTCACTTCTGCTTCTGCTTCTGCTGCTTCTTCTTCTTCTCACGTCTCCACTCGCCACTCGCCCTCGACCAACTGAATGGGAATTGTTCTGGAGCCGCTTAGTGCGCTGTGGTCGCTTATCGGCAACGGTTGTGTCCCGGTTGCCACTGCGATAAGATAAAAACCCTTCGCATACTTGTTATACAAACGTTGCGAGCGCTCGACTGCTCGACTAGCGCATACCCTGCAGCTGTTTCAAATTTATTAATTTCATTGCAATTAAATTACAAATGAAAATTGCCATTAACTGCGTAGATTTTTGATTTTGTCGCCATCTTAGTTTGCTAGAGAGAGAGAGAGAGAGGGTGAGATCACCTCTTTATCAGTCGTTTAGGAAACCACATTTGTCGGCGCACGCCCATGTGCGCTAGATGGCGCCAGCTCAACTTCCGCTGCACTGCTTGACGAAGCAGTTTCTATGTAGTTTAAAGTTGAAATTATTAACTGCCAGTAGAAAAAAGTATGCGTAATAAAATTATTATCAATATGATTGTGTGTTGTTGGTTTTAGATTGTTGAGCAATTACTTTAAATTATTGTAAAGCAATTTAGTTTCTAGGTGATACCGTTGAGACTGCAGTTTGATAGCATGTCACCAGTCAGTGCAAAAAACTCGATGTATAGAGATAAATATATGTATGTTCATATACACAATACCAAAGCGTATTAAGAAAACTTTGTTTTCATTAAGCCACATTAATTATAGACAGTCATAATTTATTTTGTACTATATTTTATTTATTTTTACAATAATAAATTAACGACTAACGATACAACATTTTAAGATTAAACTTTAATAAATAAGATAACAACTAGAATTTACTTGTCAACATAAATTCGTCTCAACAAGGACTATCAACTGACCAAAGGACATTTCGATTTGCAAGTCAAAAAATTAAAAAAATTTGCATACTTTTGGGGATCAAATTAATTTTGTAGTCGAAAACTTAAAATGTGTTTATCTCGGAAATAACAACAACAATTTAGTAATTCTTTGGCCTGTCGATAGCTCTAGTAAATAGGTTTAAAAATAACTGTTGATAGTCATTAAAAAAATAAAGAATATATGAAAAAAACAAACAAGAATTTTTCGAAAAAATCTACAAGGGGTAGGCATGGAAAATTGGGCAAAAATTCAAAAATCGTCCGTAACTTCGTCATTTGAAGGACGATCAGGATGTCCTTTGGCATGCATATAGGGGCGGATTTGTGATGGACGACTATAAAATCAAAAGCCCGAACATCCTTTAAACAACAGAGTTAGAAGGACTTTTTTGCTGAGAGAAAACATGCTCTATCTTGGCCATATCCTTGCTGATCCTTATGAGTCCTGTGGCAACCAACTCGTCTCAACAAGGACTATCAACTGGCCAAAGGGCATTTCGATCGTCCTTTTGGTTCCCGAGATATTCATGATTTTCTCATTTTGTTTCGATTCCTTGCATTTTTTTCGACTCCGCAACGAAAAATTTGCAAGTCAAAAAATTAAAAAAATTTGCATACTTTTGGGGATCAAATTAATTTTGTAGTCGAAAACTTAAAATGTGTTTATCTCGAATATAACAACAACAATTTAGATATTCTTTGGCCTGTGGATAGCTCTAGTAATACGTTTAAAAATAACTGCCGATTGTCATTAAAAAAATAAAGAATATATGAATAAAACAAACAAGAATTTTTCGAAAAAATCTACAAGGGGTAGACATGGAAAATTGGGCAAAAATTCAAAAATCGTCCGTAACTTCGTCATTTGAAGGACGATCAGGATGTCCTTTGGCATGCAAATAGGGACGGATTCGTGATGGACGACTATGAAATCAAAAGCCCGAACATCCTTTAAACAACAGAGTTAGAAGGACTTTTTTGCTGAGAGAAAACATGCTCTATCTTGGCCATATCCTTGCTGATCCTTATGAGTCCTGTGGCAACCAACTCGTCTCAACAAGGACTATCAACTGGCCAAAGGGCATTTCGATCGTCCTTTTGGTTCCCGAGATATTCATGATTTTCTCATTTTGTTTCGATTCCTTGCATTTTTTTTCGACTCCGCAACGAAAAATTTGCAAGTCCAAAAATTAAAAAAATTTGCATACTTTTGGGGATCAAATTAATTTTGTAGTCGAAAACTTAAAATGTGTTTATCTCGAAAATAACAACAACAATTTAGATATTCTTTGGCCTGTCGATAGCTCTAGTAAATAGGTTTAAAAATAACTGTTGATTGTCATTAAAAAAATAAAGAATATATGAAAAAAACAAACAAGAATTTTTCGAAAAAATCTACAAGGGGTAGGCATGGAAAATTGGGCAAAAATTCAAAAATCGTCCGTAACTTCGTCATTTGAAGGACGATCAGGATGTCCTTTGGCATGCATATAGGGGCGGATTCGTGATGGACGACTATGAAATCAAAAGCCCGAACATCCTTTAAACAACAGAGTTAGAAGGACTTTTTTGCTGAGAGAAAACATGCTCTATCTTGGCCATATCCTTGCTGATCCTTATGAGTCCTGTGGCAACCAACTCGTCTCAACAAGGACTATCAACTGGCCAAAGGGCATTTCGATCGTCCTTTTGGTTCCCGAGATATTCATGATTTTCTCATTTTGTTTCGATTCCTTGCATTTTTTTTCGACTCCGCAACGAAAAATTTGCAAGTCCAAAAATTAAAAAAATTTGCATACTTTTGGGGATCAAATTAATTTTGCAGTCGAAAACTTAAAATGTGTTTATCTCGAAAATAACAACAACAATTTAGATATTCTTTGGCCTGTCGATAGCTCTAGTAAATAGGTTTAAAAATAACTGTTGATTGTCATTAAAAAAATAAAGAATATATAAAAAAAACCAACAAGAATTTTATGAAAAAATCTACAAGGGGTAGGCATGGAAAATTGGGCAAAAATTCAAAAATCGTCCGTAACTTCGTCATTTGAAGGACGATCAGGATGTCCTTTGGCATGCATATAGGGGCGGATTCGTGATGGACGACTATGAAATCAAAAGCCCAAACATCCTTTAAACAACAGAGTTAGACGGACTTTTTTGCTGAGAGAAAACATGCTCTATCTTGGCCATATCCTTGCTGATCCTTATGAGTCCTGTGGCAACCAACTCGTCTCAACAAGGACTACCAACTGGACAAAGGGCATTTCGATCGTCCTTTTGGTTCCCGAGATATTCATGATTTTCTCATTTTGTTTCGATTCCTTGCATTTTTTTTCGACTCCGCAACGAAAAATTTGCAAGTCCAAAAATTAAAAAAATTTGCATACTTTTGGGGATCAAATTAATTTTGTAGTCGAAAACTTAAAATGTGTTTATCTCGAAAATAACAACAACAATTTAGATATTCTTTGGCCTGTCGATAGCTCTAGTAAATAGGTTTAAAAATAACTGTTGATTGTCATTAAAAAAATAAAGAATATATAAAAAAAACCAACAAGAATTTTATGAAAAAATCTACAAGGGGTAGGCATGGAAAATTGGGCAAAAATTCAAAAATCGTCCGTAACTTCGTCATTTGAAGGACGATCAGGATGTCCTTTGGCATGCATATAGGGGCGGATTCGTGATGGACGACTATGAAATCAAAAGCCCAAACATCCTTTAAACACCAGAGTTAGACGGACTTTTTTGCTGAGAGAAAACATGCTCTATCTTGGCCATATCCTTGCTGATCCTTATGAGTCCTGTGGCAATCAACTCGTCTCAACAAGGACTATCAACTGGACAAAGGGCATTTCGATCGTCCTTTTGGTTCCCGAGATATTCATGATTTTCTAATCTTGTTTCGATTCCTTGCATTTTTTTTCGACTCCGCAACGAAAAATTTGCAAGTCCAAAAATTAAAAAATTTTGCATACTTTTGGGGATCAAATTAATTTTGTAGTCGAAAACTTAAAATGTGTTTATCTCGAAAATAACAACAACAATTTAGATATTCTTTGGCCTGTCGATAGCTCTAGTAAATAGGTTTAAAAATAACTGTTGATTGTCATTAAAAAAATAAAGAATATATAAAAAAAACCAACAAGAATTTTATGAAAAAATCTACAAGGGGTAGGCATGGAAAATTGGGCAAAAATTCAAAAATCGTCCGTAACTTCGTCATTTGAAGGACGATCAGGATGTCCTTTGGCATGCATATAGGGACGGATTCGTGATGGACGACTATGAAATCAAAAGCCCGAACATCCTTTAAACAACAGAGTTAGAAGGACTTTTTTGCTGAGAGAAAACATGCTCTATCTTGGCCATATCCTTGCTGATCCTTATGAGTCCTGTGGCAACCAACTCGTCTCAACAAGGACTATCAACTGGCCAAAGGGCATTTCGATCGTCCTTTTGGTTCCCGAGATATTCATGATTTTCTCATTTTGTTTCGATTCCTTGCATTTTTTTTCGACTCCGCAACGAAAAATTTGCAAGTCCAAAAATTAAAAAAATTTTGCATACTTTTGGGGATCAAATTAATTTTGTAGTCGAAAACTTAAAATGTGTTTATCTCGAAAATAACAACAACAATTTAGATATTCTTTGGCCTGTCGATAGCTCTAGTAAATAGGTTTAAAAATAACTGTTGATTGTCATTAAAAAAATAAAGAATATATGAAAAAAACAAACAAGAATTTTTCGAAAAAATCTACAAGGGGTAGGCATGGAAAATTGGGCAAAAATTCAAAAATCGTCCGTAACTTCGTCATTTGAAGGACGATCAGGATGTCCTTTGGCATGCATATAGGGGCGGATTCGTGATGGACGACTATGAAATCAAAAGCCCGAACATCCTTTAAACAACAGAGTTAGAAGGACTTTTTTGCTGAGAGAAAACATGCTCTATCTTGGCCATATCCTTGCTGATCCTTATGAGTCCTGTGGCAACCAATTCGTCTCAACAAGGACTATCAACTGGACAAAGGGCATTTCGATCGTCCTTTTGGTTCCCGAGATATTCATGATTTTCTAATCTTGTTTCGATTCCTTGCATTTTTTTTCGACTCCGCAACGAAAAATTTGCAAGTCCAAAAATTAAAAAATTTTGCATACTTTTGGGGATCAAATTAATTTTGTAGTCGAAAACTTAAAATGTGTTTATCTCGAAAATAACAACAACAATTTAGATATTCTTTGGCCTGTCGATAGCTCTAGTAAATAGGTTTAAAAATAACTGTTGATTGTCATTAAAAAAATAAAGAATATATGAAAAAAACAAACAAGAATTTTTCGAAAAAATCTACAAGGGGTAGGCATGGAAAATTGGGCAAAAATTCAAAAATCGTCCGTAACTTCGTCATTTGAAGGACGATCAGGATGTCCTTTGGCATGCATATAGGGGCGGATTCGTGATGGACGACTATGAAATCAAAAGCCCAAACATCCTTTAAACAACAGAGTTAGACGGACTTTTTTGCTGAGAGAAAACATGCTCTATCTTGGCCATATCCTTGCTGATCCTTATGAGTCCTGTGGCAACCAACTCGTCTCAACAAGGACTATCAACTGGACAAAGGGCATTTCGATCGTCCTTTTGGTTCCCGAGATATTCATGATTTTCTCATTTTGTTTCGATTCCTTGCATTTTTTTTCGACTCCGCAACGAAAAATTTGCAAGTCCAAAAATTAAAAAAATTTGCATACTTTTGGGGATCAAATTAATTTTGTAGTCGAAAACTTAAAATGTGTTTATCTCGAAAATAACAACAACAATTTAGATATTCTTTGACCTGTCGATAGCTCTAGTAAATAGGTTTAAAAATAACTGTTGATTGTCATTAAAAAAATAAAGAATATATGAAAAAAACAAACAAGAATTTTTCGAAAAAATCTATAAGGGGTAGGCATGGAAAATTGGGCAAAAATTCAAAAATCGTCCGTAACTTCGTCATTTGAAGGACGATCAGGATGTCCTTTGGCATGCATATAGGGACAGATTCGTGATGGACGACTATGAAATCAAAAGCCCGAACATCCTTTAAACACCAGAGTTAGAAGGACTTTTTTGCTGAGAGAAAACATGCTCTATCTTGGCCATATCCTTGCTGATCCTTATGAGTCCTGTGGCAACCAACTCGTCTCAACAAGGACTATCAACTGGCCAAAGGGCATTTCGATCGTCCTTTTGGTTCCCGAGATATTCATGATTTTCTCATTTTGTTTCGATTCCTTGCATTTTTTTTCGACTCCGCAACGAAAAATTTGCAAGTCCAAAAATTAAAAAAATTTGCATACTTTTGGGGATCAAATTAATTTTGTAGTCGAAAACTTAAAATGTGTTTATCTCGAAAATAACAACAACAATTTAGATATTCTTTGGCCTGTCGATAGCTCTAGTAAATAGGTTTAAAAATAACTGTTGATTGTCATTAAAAAAATAAAGAATATATGAAAAAAACAAACAAGAATTTTTCGAAAAAATCTATAAGGGGTAGGCATGGAAAATTGGGCAAAAATTCAAAAATCGTCCGTAACTTCGTCATTTGAAGGACGATCAGGATGTCCTTTGGCATGCATATAGGGGCGGATTCGTGATGGACGACTATGAAATCAAAAGCCCAAACATCCTTTAAACACCAGAGTTAGACGGACTTTTTTGCTGAGAGAAAACATGCTCTATCTTGGCCATATCCTTGCTGATCCTTATGAGTCCTGTGGCAATCAACTCGTCTCAACAAGGACTATCAACTGGACAAAGGGCATTTCGATCGTCCTTTTGGTTCCCGAGATATTCATGATTTTCTAATCTTGTTTCGATTCCTTGCATTTTTTTTCGACTCCGCAACGAAAAATTTGCAAGTCCAAAAATTAAAAAAATTTGCATACTTTTGGGGATCAAATTAATTTTGTAGTCGAAAACTTAAAATGTGTTTATCTCGAAAATAACAACAACAATTTAGATATTCTTTGGCCTGTCGATAGCTCTAGTAAATAGGTTTAAAAATAACTGTTGATTGTCATTAAAAAAATAAAGAATATATGAAAAAAACAAACAAGAATTTTTCGAAAAAATCTACAAGGGGTAGGCATGGAAAATTGGGCAAAAATTCAAAAATCGTCCGTAACTTCGTCATTTGAAGGACGATCAGGATGTCCTTTGGCATGCATATAGGGGCGGATTCGTGATGGACGACTATGAAATCAAAAGCCCAAACATCCTTTAAACAACAGAGTTAGACGGACTTTTTTGCTGAGAGAAAACATGCTCTATCTTGGCCATATCCTTGCTGATCCTTATGAGTCCTGTGGCAACCAACTCGTCTCAACAAGGACTATCAACTGGCCAAAGGGCATTTCGATCGTCCTTTTGGTTCCCGAGATATTCATGATTTTCTCATTTTGTTTCGATTCCTTGCATTTTTTTTCGACTCCGCAACGAAAAATTTGCAAGTCCAAAAATTAAAAAAATTTGCATACTTTTGGGGATCAAATTAATTTTGTAGTCGAAAACTTAAAATGTGTTTATCTCGAAAATAACAACAACAATTTAGATATTCTTTGGCCTGTCGATAGCTCTAGTAAATAGGTTTAAAAATAACTGTTGATTGTCATTAAAAAAATAAAGAATATATGAAAAAAACAAACAAGAATTTTTCGAAAAAATCTATAAGGGGTAGGCATGGAAAATTGGGCAAAAATTCAAAAATCGTCCGTAACTTCGTCATTTGAAGGACGATCAGGATGTCCTTTGGCATGCATATAGGGGCGGATTCGTGATGGACGACTATGAAATCAAAAGCCCAAACATCCTTTAAACAACAGAGTTAGACGGACTTTTTTGCTGAGAGAAAACATGCTCTATCTTGGCCATATCCTTGCTGATCCTTATGAGTCCTGTGGCAACCAACTCGTCTCAACAAGGACTATCAACTGGACAAAGGGCATTTCGATCGTCCTTTTGGTTCCCGAGATATTCATGATTTTCTAATCTTGTTTCGATTCCTTGCATTTTTTTTCGACTCCGCAACGAAAAATTTGCAAGTCCAAAAATTAAAAAATTTTGCATACTTTTGGGGATCAAATTAATTTTGTAGTCGAAAACTTAAAATGTGTTTATCTCGAAAATAACAACAACAATTTAGATATTCTTTGGCCTGTCGATAGCTCTAGTAAATAGGTTTAAAAATAACTGTTGATTGTCATTAAAAAAATAAAGAATATATAAAAAAAACCAACAAGAATTTTATGAAAAAATCTACAAGGGGTAGGCATGGAAAATTGGGCAAAAATTCAAAAATCGTCCGTAACTTCGTCATTTGAAGGACGATCAGGATGTCCTTTGGCATGCATATAGGGACGGATTCGTGATGGACGACTATGAAATCAAAAGCCCGAACATCCTTTAAACAACAGAGTTAGAAGGACTTTTTTGCTGAGAGAAAACATGCTCTATCTTGGCCATATCCTTGCTGATCCTTATGAGTCCTGTGGCAACCAACTCGTCTCAACAAGGACTATCAACTGGCCAAAGGGCATTTCGATCGTCCTTTTGGTTCCCGAGATATTCATGATTTTCTCATTTTGTTTCGATTCCTTGCATTTTTTTTCGACTCCGCAACGAAAAATTTGCAAGTCCAAAAATTAAAAAAATTTTGCATACTTTTGGGGATCAAATTAATTTTGTAGTCGAAAACTTAAAATGTGTTTATCTCGAAAATAACAACAACAATTTAGATATTCTTTGACCTGTCGATAGCTCTAGTAAATAGGTTTAAAAATAACTGTTGATTGTCATTAAAAAAATAAAGAATATATGAAAAAAACAAACAAGAATTTTTCGAAAAAATCTACAAGGGGTAGGCATGGAAAATTGGGCAAAAATTCAAAAATCGTCCGTAACTTCGTCATTTGAAGGACGATCAGGATGTCCTTTGGCATGCATATAGGGGCGGATTCGTGATGGACGACTATGAAATCAAAAGCCCAAACATCCTTTAAACAACAGAGTTAGACGGACTTTTTTGCTGAGAGAAAACATGCTCTATCTTGGCCATATCCTTGCTGATCCTTATGAGTCCTGTGGCAACCAACTCGTCTCAACAAGGACTATCAACTGGACAAAGGGCATTTCGATCGTCCTTTTGGTTCCCGAGATATTCATGATTTTCTCATTTTGTTTCGATTCCTTGCATTTTTTTTCGACTCCGCAACGAAAAATTTGCAAGTCCAAAAATTAAAAAAATTTGCATACTTTTGGGGATCAAATTAATTTTGTAGTCGAAAACTTAAAATGTGTTTATCTCGAAAATAACAACAACAATTTAGATATTCTTTGACCTGTCGATAGCTCTAGTAAATAGGTTTAAAAATAACTGTTGATTGTCATTAAAAAAATAAAGAATATATGAAAAAAACAAACAAGAATTTTTCGAAAAAATCTATAAGGGGTAGGCATGGAAAATTGGGCAAAAATTCAAAAATCGTCCGTAACTTCGTCATTTGAAGGACGATCAGGATGTCCTTTGGCATGCATATAGGGACAGATTCGTGATGGACGACTATGAAATCAAAAGCCCGAACATCCTTTAAACACCAGAGTTAGAAGGACTTTTTTGCTGAGAGAAAACATGCTCTATCTTGGCCATATCCTTGCTGATCCTTCTGAGTCCTGTGGCAACCAACTCGTCTCAACAAGGACTATCAACTGGCCAAAGGGCATTTCGATCGTCCTTTTGGTTCCCGAGATATTCATGATTTTCTCATTTTGTTTCGATTCCTTGCATTTTTTTTCGACTCCGCAACGAAAAATTTGCAAGTCCAAAAATTAAAAAAATTTGCATACTTTTGGGGATCAAATTAATTTTGTAGTCGAAAACTTAAAATGTGTTTATCTCGAAAATAACAACAACAATTTAGATATTCTTTGGCCTGTCGATAGCTCTAGTAAATAGGTTTAAAAATAACTGTTGATTGTCATTAAAAAAATAAAGAATATATGAAAAAAACAAACAAGAATTTTTCGAAAAAATCTACAAGGGGTAGGCATGGAAAATTGGGCAAAAATTCAAAAATCGTCCGTAACTTCGTCATTTGAAGGACGATCAGGATGTCCTTTGGCATGCATATAGGGGCGGATTCGTGATGGACGACTATGAAATCAAAAGCCCGAACATCCTTTAAACAACAGAGTTAGAAGGACTTTTTTGCTGAGAGAAAACATGCTCTATCTTGGCCATATCCTTGCTGATCCTTATGAGTCCTGTGGCAACCAACTCGTCTCAACAAGGACTATCAACTGGACAAAGGGCATTTCGATCGTCCTTTTGGTTCCCGAGATATTCATGATTTTCTAATCTTGTTTCGATTCCTTGCATTTTTTTTCGACTCCGCAACGAAAAATTTGCAAGTCCAAAAATTAAAAAATTTTGCATACTTTTGGGGATCAAATTAATTTTGTAGTCGAAAACTTAAAATGTGTTTATCTCGAAAATAACAACAACAATTTAGATATTCTTTGGCCTGTCGATAGCTCTAGTAAATAGGTTTAAAAATAACTGTTGATTGTCATTAAAAAAATAAAGAATATATGAAAAAAACAAACAAGAATTTTTCGAAAAAATCTACAAGGGGTAGGCATGGAAAATTGGGCAAAAATTCAAAAATCGTCCGTAACTTCGTCATTTGAAGGACGATCAGGATGTCCTTTGGCATGCATACAGGGACGGATTCGTGATGGACGACTATGAAATCAAAAGCCCAAACATCCTTTAAACAACAGAGTTAGAAGGACTTTTTTGCTGAGAGAAAACATGCTCTATCTTGGCCATATCCTTGCTGATCCTTATGAGTCCTGTGGCAACCAACTCGTCTCAACAAGGACTATCAACTGGCCAAAGGGCATTTCGATCGTCCTTTTGGTTCCCGAGATATTCATGATTTTCTCATTTTGTTTCGATTCCTTGCATTTTTTTTCGACTCCGCAACGAAAAATTTGCAAGTCCAAAAATTAAAAAAATTTGCATACTTTTGGGGATCAAATTAATTTTGTAGTCGAAAACTTAAAATGTGTTTATCTCGAAAATAACAACAACAATTTAGATATTCTTTGACCTGTCGATAGCTCTAGTAAATAGGTTTAAAAATAACTGTTGATTGTCATTAAAAAAATAAAGAATATATGAAAAAAACAAACAAGAATTTTTCGAAAAAATCTATAAGGGGTAGGCATGGAAAATTGGGCAAAAATTCAAAAATCGTCCGTAACTTCGTCATTTGAAGGACGATCAGGATGTCCTTTGGCATGCATATAGGGACAGATTCGTGATGGACGACTATGAAATCAAAAGCCCGAACATCCTTTAAACACCAGAGTTAGAAGGACTTTTTTGCTGAGAGAAAACATGCTCTATCTTGGCCATATCCTTGCTGATCCTTCTGAGTCCTGTGGCAACCAACTCGTCTCAACAAGGACTATCAACTGGCCAAAGGGCATTTCGATCGTCCTTTTGGTTCCCGAGATATTCATGATTTTCTCATTTTGTTTCGATTCCTTGCATTTTTTTTCGACTCCGCAACGAAAAATTTGCAAGTCCAAAAATTAAAAAAATTTGCATACTTTTGGGGATCAAATTAATTTTGTAGTCGAAAACTTAAAATGTGTTTATCTCGAAAATAACAACAACAATTTAGATATTCTTTGGCCTGTCGATAGCTCTAGTAAATAGGTTTAAAAATAACTGTTGATTGTCATTAAAAAAATAAAGAATATATGAAAAAAACAAACAAGAATTTTTCGAAAAAATCTACAAGGGGTAGGCATGGAAAATTGGGCAAAAATTCAAAAATCGTCCGTAACTTCGTCATTTGAAGGACGATCAGGATGTCCTTTGGCATGCATATAGGGGCGGATTCGTGATGGACGACTATGAAATCAAAAGCCCGAACATCCTTTAAACAACAGAGTTAGAAGGACTTTTTTGCTGAGAGAAAACATGCTCTATCTTGGCCATATCCTTGCTGATCCTTATGAGTCCTGTGGCAACCAACTCGTCTCAACAAGGACTATCAACTGGACAAAGGGCATTTCGATCGTCCTTTTGGTTCCCGAGATATTCATGATTTTCTAATCTTGTTTCGATTCCTTGCATTTTTTTTCGACTCCGCAACGAAAAATTTGCAAGTCCAAAAATTAAAAAATTTTGCATACTTTTGGGGATCAAATTAATTTTGTAGTCGAAAACTTAAAATGTGTTTATCTCGAAAATAACAACAACAATTTAGATATTCTTTGGCCTGTCGATAGCTCTAGTAAATAGGTTTAAAAATAACTGTTGATTGTCATTAAAAAAATAAAGAATATATGAAAAAAACAAACAAGAATTTTTCGAAAAAATCTACAAGGGGTAGGCATGGAAAATTGGGCAAAAATTCAAAAATCGTCCGTAACTTCGTCATTTGAAGGACGATCAGGATGTCCTTTGGCATGCATATAGGGGCGGATTCGTGATGGACGACTATGAAATCAAAAGCCCGAACATCCTTTAAACAACAGAGTTAGAAGGACTTTTTTGCTGAGAGAAAACATGCTCTATCTTGGCCATATCCTTGCTGATCCTTATGAGTCCTGTGGCAACCAACTCGTCTCAACAAGGACTATCAACTGGACAAAGGGTATTTCGATCGTCCTTTTGGTTCCCGAGATATTCATGATTTTCTAATCTTGTTTCGATTCCTTGCATTTTTTTTCGACTCCGCAACGAAAAATTTGCAAGTCCAAAAATTAAAAAATTTTGCATACTTTTGGGGATCAAATTAATTTTGTAGTCGAAAACTTAAAATGTGTTTATCTCGAAAATAACAACAACAATTTAGATATTCTTTGGCCTGTCGATAGCTCTAGTAAATAGGTTTAAAAATAACTGTTGATTGTCATTAAAAAAATAAAGAATATATGAAAAAAACAAACAAGAATTTTTCGAAAAAATCTACAAGGGGTAGGCATGGAAAATTGGGCAAAAATTCAAAAATCGTCCGTAACTTCGTCATTTGAAGGACGATCAGGATGTCCTTTGGCATGCATATAGGGACGGATTCGTGATGGACGACTATGAAATCAAAAGCCCAAACATCCTTTAAACAACAGAGTTAGAAGGACTTTTTTGCTGAGAGAAAACATGCTCTATCTTGGCCATATCCTTGCTGATCCTTATGAGTCCTGTGGCAACCAACTCGTCTCAACAAGGACTATCAACTGGCCAAAGGGCATTTCGATCGTCCTTTTGGTTCCCGAGATATTCATGATTTTCTCATTTTGTTTCGATTCCTTGCATTTTTTTTCGACTCCGCAACGAAAAATTTGCAAGTCCAAAAATTAAAAAAATTTGCATACTTTTGGGGATCAAATTAATTTTGTAGTCGAAAACTTAAAATGTGTTTATCTCGAAAATAACAACAACAATTTAGATATTCTTTGGCCTGTCGATAGCTCTAGTAAATAGGTTTAAAAATAACTGTTGATTGTCATTAAAAAAATAAAGAATATATGAAAAAAACAAACAAGAATTTTTCGAAAAAATCTACAAGGGGTAGGCATGGAAAATTGGGCAAAAATTCAAAAATCGTCCGTAACTTCGTCATTTGAAGGACGATCAGGATGTCCTTTGGCATGCATATAGGGGCGGATTCGTGATGGACGACTATGAAATCAAAAGCCCGAACATCCTTTAAACAACAGAGTTAGAAGGACTTTTTTGCTGAGAGAAAACATGCTCTATCTTGGCCATATCCTTGCTGATCCTTATGAGTCCTGTGGCAACCAACTCGTCTCAACAAGGACTATCAACTGGACAAAGGGCATTTCGATCGTCCTTTTGGTTCCCGAGATATTCATGATTTTCTAATCTTGTTTCGATTCCTTGCATTTTTTTTCGACTCCGCAACGAAAAATTTGCAAGTCCAAAAATTAAAAAATTTTGCATACTTTTGGGGATCAAATTAATTTTGTAGTCGAAAACTTAAAATGTGTTTATCTCGAAAATAACAACAACAATTTAGATATTCTTTGGCCTGTCGATAGCTCTAGTAAATAGGTTTAAAAATAACTGTTGATTGTCATTAAAAAAATAAAGAATATATGAAAAAAACAAACAAGAATTTTTCGAAAAAATCTACAAGGGGTAGGCATGGAAAATTGGGCAAAAATTCAAAAATCGTCCGTAACTTCGTCATTTGAAGGACGATCAGGATGTCCTTTGGCATGCATATAGGGGCGGATTCGTGATGGACGACTATGAAATCAAAAGCCCGAACATCCTTTAAACAACAGAGTTAGAAGGACTTTTTTGCTGAGAGAAAACATGCTCTATCTTGGCCATATCCTTGCTGATCCTTATGAGTCCTGTGGCAACCAACTCGTCTCAACAAGGACTATCAACTGGACAAAGGGTATTTCGATCGTCCTTTTGGTTCCCGAGATATTCATGATTTTCTAATCTTGTTTCGATTCCTTGCATTTTTTTTCGACTCCGCAACGAAAAATTTGCAAGTCCAAAAATTAAAAAATTTTGCATACTTTTGGGGATCAAATTAATTTTGTAGTCGAAAACTTAAAATGTGTTTATCTCGAAAATAACAACAACAATTTAGATATTCTTTGGCCTGTCGATAGCTCTAGTAAATAGGTTTAAAAATAACTGTTGATTGTCATTAAAAAAATAAAGAATATATGAAAAAAACAAACAAGAATTTTTCGAAAAAATCTACAAGGGGTAGGCATGGAAAATTGGGCAAAAATTCAAAAATCGTCCGTAACTTCGTCATTTGAAGGACGATCAGGATGTCCTTTGGCATGCATATAGGGACGGATTCGTGATGGACGACTATGAAATCAAAAGCCCAAACATCCTTTAAACAACAGAGTTAGAAGGACTTTTTTGCTGAGAGAAAACATGCTCTATCTTGGCCATATCCTTGCTGATCCTTATGAGTCCTGTGGCAACCAACTCGTCTCAACAAGGACTATCAACTGGCCAAAGGGCATTTCGATCGTCCTTTTGGTTCCCGAGATATTCATGATTTTCTCATTTTGTTTCGATTCCTTGCATTTTTTTTCGACTCCGCAACGAAAAATTTGCAAGTCCAAAAATTAAAAAAATTTGCATACTTTTGGGGATCAAATTAATTTTGTAGTCGAAAACTTAAAATGTGTTTATCTCGAAAATAACAACAACAATTTAGATATTCTTTGGCCTGTCGATAGCTCTAGTAAATAGGTTTAAAAATAACTGTTGATTGTCATTAAAAAAATAAAGAATATATGAAAAAAACAAACAAGAATTTTTCGAAAAAATCTATAAGGGGTAGGCATGGAAAATTGGGCAAAAATTCAAAAATCGTCCGTAACTTCGTCATTTGAAGGACGATCAGGATGTCCTTTGGCATGCATATAGGGGCGGATTCGTGATGGACGACTATGAAATCAAAAGCCCAAACATCCTTTAAACACCAGAGTTAGACGGACTTTTTTGCTGAGAGAAAACATGCTCTATCTTGGCCATATCCTTGCTGATCCTTATGAGTCCTGTGGCAATCAACTCGTCTCAACAAGGACTATCAACTGGACAAAGGGCATTTCGATCGTCCTTTTGGTTCCCGAGATATTCATGATTTTCTAATCTTGTTTCGATTCCTTGCATTTTTTTTCGACTCCGCAACGAAAAATTTGCAAGTCCAAAAATTAAAAAATTTTGCATACTTTTGGGGATCAAATTAATTTTGTAGTCGAAAACTTAAAATGTGTTTATCTCGAAAATAACAACAACAATTTAGATATTCTTTGGCCTGTCGATAGCTCTAGTAAATAGGTTTAAAAATAACTGTTGATTGTCATTAAAAAAATAAAGAATATATGAAAAAAACAAACAAGAATTTTTCGAAAAAATCTACAAGGGGTAGGCATGGAAAATTGGGCAAAAATTCAAAAATCGTCCGTAACTTCGTCATTTGAAGGACGATCAGGATGTCCTTTGGCATGCATATAGGGGCGGATTCGTGATGGACGACTATGAAATCAAAAGCCCAAACATCCTTTAAACAACAGAGTTAGAAGGACTTTTTTGCTGAGAGAAAACATGCTCTATCTTGGCCATATCCTTGCTGATCCTTATGAGTCCTGTGGCAACCAACTCGTCTCAACAAGGACTATCAACTGGCCAAAGGGCATTTCGATCGTCCTTTTGGTTCCCGAGATATTCATGATTTTCTCATTTTGTTTCGATTCCTTGCATTTTTTTTCGACTCCGCAACGAAAAATTTGCAAGTCCAAAAATTAAAAAAATTTGCATACTTTTGGGGATCAAATTAATTTTGTAGTCGAAAACTTAAAATGTGTTTATCTCGAAAATAACAACAACAATTTAGATATTCTTTGGCCTGTCGATAGCTCTAGTAAATAGGTTTAAAAATAACTGTTGATTGTCATTAAAAAAATAAAGAATATATGAAAAAAACAAACAAGAATTTTTCGAAAAAATCTACAAGGGGTAGGCATGGAAAATTGGGCAAAAATTCAAAAATCGTCCGTAACTTCGTCATTTGAAGGACGATCAGGATGTCCTTTGGCATGCATATAGGGGCGGATTCGTGATGGACGACTATGAAATCAAAAGCCCAAACATCCTTTAAACAACAGAGTTAGACGGACTTTTTTGCTGAGAGAAAACATGCTCTATCTTGGCCATATCCTTGCTGATCCTTATGAGTCCTGTGGCAACCAACTCGTCTCAACAAGGACTATCAACTGGCCAAAGGGCATTTCGATCGTCCTTTTGGTTCCCGAGATATTCATGATTTTCTCATTTTGTTTCGATTCCTTGCATTTTTTTTCGACTCCGCAACGAAAAATTTACAAGTCCAAAAATTCAAAAATGTTGCATACTTTTGGGGATCGAATTAATTTTGTAGTCGGAAAATTAAAATGTGTTTATCTCGAAAATAACAACAACAATTTAGATATTCTTTGGCCTTTCGATAGCTCTAGTAAATACGTTTAAAAATAACTGCCGATTGTCATTAAAAAAATAAAGAATATATGAAAAAACAAACAAAAATTTTTCGAAAAAAATCTACAAGGGGTAGGCATGGAAAATTGGACAAAAATTCAAAAATCGTCCGTAACTTCGCCATTTGAAGGACGATCAGGATGTCCTTTGGCATGCATATAGGGACGGATTCGTGATGGACGTCTATGAAATCAAAAGCCCAAATATCCTTTTAACAACAGAGTTAGAAGGACTTTTTTGCTGAGAGAAAACATGCTCTATCTTGGCCGTATCCTTGCTGATCCTTTCGAGTCCTGTGGCAATCAACTCGTCTCAACAAGGACTATCAACTGGCCAAAGGACATTTCGATCGTCCTTTTGGTTCCCGAGATATTCATGATTTTCTCATTTTGTTTCGATTCCTTGCATTTTTTTTTCGACTCCGCAACGAAAAATTTACAAGTCCAAAAATTCAAAAATATTGCATACTTTTGGGGATCGAATTAATTTTGTAGTCGGAAAATTAAAATGTGTTTATCTCGAAAATAACAACAACAATTTAGATATTCTTTGGCCTGTCGATAGCTCTAGTAAACACGTTTAAAATTAACTGCCGATTGTCATTAAAAAAATAAAGAATATTTGAAAAAAACAAACAAGAATTTTTCGAAAAAATCTACAAGGGGTACCCATGGAAAATTGGGCAAAAATTCAAAAATCGTCCGTAACTTCGCCATTTGAAGGACGATCAGGATGTCCTTTGGCATGCATATAGGGACGGATTCGTGATGGACGACTATGAAATCAAAAGCCCAAATATCCTTTTAACAACAGAGTTAGAAGGACTTTTTTGCTGAGAGAAAACATGCTCTATCTTGGCCGTATCCTTGCTGATCCTTTCGAGTCCTGTGGCAATCAACTCGTCTCAACAAGGACTATCAACTGGCCAAAGGGCATTTCGATCGTCCTTTTGGTTCCCGAGATATTCATGATTTTCTCATTTTGTTTCGATTCCTTGCATTTTTTTTCGACTCCGCAACGAAAAATTTGCAAGTCCAAAAATTAAAAAAATTTGCATACTTTTGGGGATCAAATTAATTTTGTAGTCGAAAACTTAAAATGTGTTTATCTCGAAAATAACAACAACAATTTAGATATTCTTTGGCCTGTCGATAGCTCTAGTAAATAGGTTTAAAAATAACTGTTGATTGTCATTAAAAAAATAAAGAATATATGAAAAAAACAAACAAGAATTTTTCGAAAAAATCTATAAGGGGTAGGCATGGAAAATTGGGCAAAAATTCAAAAATCGTCCGTAACTTCGTCATTTGAAGGACGATCAGGATGTCCTTTGGCATGCATATAGGGGCGGATTCGTGATGGACGACTATGAAATCAAAAGCCCAAACATCCTTTAAACACCAGAGTTAGACGGACTTTTTTGCTGAGAGAAAACATGCTCTATCTTGGCCATATCCTTGCTGATCCTTATGAGTCCTGTGGCAATCAACTCGTCTCAACAAGGACTATCAACTGGCCAAAGGGCATTTCGATCGTCCTTTTGGTTCCCGAGATATTCATGATTTTCTCATTTTGTTTCGATTCCTTGCATTTTTTTTCGACTCCGCAACGAAAAATTTGCAAGTCCAAAAATTAAAAAAATTTGCATACTTTTGGGGATCAAATTAATTTTGTAGTCGAAAACTAAAAAAGGTGTTTATCTCGAAAATAACAACAACAATTTAGATATTCTTTGGCCTGTCGATAGCTCTAGTAAATAGGTTTAAAAATAACTGTTGATTGTCATTAAAAAAATAAAGAATATATGAAAAAAACAAACAAGAATTTTTCGAAAAAATCTACAAGGGGTAGGCATGGAAAATTGGGCAAAAATTCAAAAATCGTCCGTAACTTCGTCATTTGAAGGACGATCAGGATGTCCTTTGGCATGCATATAGGGGCGGATTCGTGATGGACGACTATGAAATCAAAAGCCCGAACATCCTTTAAACAACAGAGTTAGAAGGACTTTTTTGCTGAGAGAAAACATGCTCTATCTTGGCCATATCCTTGCTGATCCTTATGAGTCCTGTGGCAACCAACTCGTCTCAACAAGGACTATCAACTGGACAAAGAGTATTTCGATCGTCCTTTTGGTTCCCGAGATATTCATGATTTTCTAATCTTGTTCGATTCCTTGCATTTTTTTTCGACTCCGCAACGAAAAATTTGCAAGTCCAAAAATTAAAAAATTTTGCATACTTTTGGGGATCAAATTAATTTTGTAGTCGAAAACTTAAAATGTGTTTATCTCGAAAATAACAACAACAATTTAGATATTCTTTGGCCTGTCGATAGCTCTAGTAAATAGGTTTAAAAATAACTGTTGATTGTCATTAAAAAAATAAAGAATATATGAAAAAAACAAACAAGAATTTTTCGAAAAAATCTACAAGGGGTAGGCATGGAAAATTGGGCAAAAATTCAAAAATCGTCCGTAACTTCGTCATTTGAAGGACGATCAGGATGTCCTTTGGCATGCATATAGGGACGGATTCGTGATGGACGACTATGAAATCAAAAGCCCAAACATCCTTTAAACAACAGAGTTAGAAGGACTTTTTTGCTGAGAGAAAACATGCTCTATCTTGGCCATATCCTTGCTGATCCTTATGAGTCCTGTGGCAACCAACTCGTCTCAACAAGGACTATCAACTGGCCAAAGGGCATTTCGATCGTCCTTTTGGTTCCCGAGATATTCATGATTTTCTCATTTTGTTTCGATTCCTTGCATTTTTTTTCGACTCCGCAACGAAAAATTTGCAAGTCCAAAAATTAAAAAAATTTGCATACTTTTGGGGATCAAATTAATTTTGTAGTCGAAAACTTAAAATGTGTTTATCTCGAAAATAACAACAACAATTTAGATATTCTTTGGCCTTTCGATAGCTCTAGTAAATACGTTTAAAAATAACTGCCGATTGTCATTAAAAAAATAAAGAATATATGAAAAAACAAACAAAAATTTTTCGAAAAAAATCTACAAGGGGTAGGCATGGAAAATTGGACAAAAATTCAAAAATCGTCCGTAACTTCGCCATTTGAAGGACGATCAGGATGTCCTTTGGCATGCATATAGGGACGGATTCGTGATGGACGTCTATGAAATCAAAAGCCCAAATATCCTTTTAACAACAGAGTTAGAAGGACTTTTTTGCTGAGAGAAAACATGCTCTATCTTGGCCGTATCCTTGCTGATCCTTTCGAGTCCTGTGGCAATCAACTCGTCTCAACAAGGACTATCAACTGGCCAAAGGACATTTCGATCGTCCTTTTGGTTCCCGAGATATTCATGATTTTCTCATTTTGTTTCGATTCCTTGCATTTTTTTTTCGACTCCGCAACGAAAAATTTACAAGTCCAAAAATTCAAAAATATTGCATACTTTTGGGGATCGAATTAATTTTGTAGTCGGAAAATTAAAATGTGTTTATCTCGAAAATAACAACAACAATTTAGATATTCTTTGGCCTGTCGATAGCTCTAGTAAACACGTTTAAAATTAACTGCCGATTGTCATTAAAAAAATAAAGAATATTTGAAAAAAACAAACAAGAATTTTTCGAAAAAATCTACAAGGGGTAGGCATGGAAAATTGGGCAAAAATTCAAAAATCGTCCGTAACTTCGCCATTTGAAGGACGATCAGGATGTCCTTTGGCATGCATATAGGGACGGATTCGTGATGGACGACTATGAAATCAAAAGCCCAAATATCCTTTTAACAACAGAGTTAGAAGGACTTTTTTGCTGAGAGAAAACATGCTCTATCTTGGCCGTATCCTTGCTGATCCTTTCGAGTCCTGTGGCAATCAACTCGTCTCAACAAGGACTATCAACTGGCCAAAGGGCATTTCGATCGTCCTTTTGGTTCCCGAGATATTCATGATTTTCTCATTTTGTTTCGATTCCTTGCATTTTTTTTCGACTCCGCAACGAAAAATTTGCAAGTCCAAAAATTAAAAAAATTTGCATACTTTTGGGGATCAAATTAATTTTGTAGTCGAAAACTTAAAATGTGTTTATCTCGAAAATAACAACAACAATTTAGATATTCTTTGGCCTGTCGATAGCTCTAGTAAATAGGTTTAAAAATAACTGTTGATTGTCATTAAAAAAATAAAGAATATATGAAAAAAACAAACAAGAATTTTTCGAAAAAATCTACAAGGGGTAGGCATGGAAAATTGGGCAAAAATTCAAAAATCGTCCGTAACTTCGTCATTTGAAGGACGATCAGGATGTCCTTTGGCATGCATATAGGGGCGGATTCGTGATGGACGACTATGAAATCAAAAGCCCAAACATCCTTTAAACAACAGAGTTAGACGGACTTTTTTGCTGAGAGAAAACATGCTCTATCTTGGCCATATCCTTGCTGATCCTTATGAGTCCTGTGGCAATCAACTCGTCTCAACAAGGACTATCAACTGGCCAAAGGGCATTTCGATCGTCCTTTTGGTTCCCGAGATATTCATGATTTTCTCATTTTGTTTCGATTCCTTGCATTTTTTTTCGACTCCGCAACGAAAAATTTGCAAGTCCAAAAATTAAAAAAATTTGCATACTTTTGGGGATCAAATTAATTTTGTAGTCGAAAACTTAAAATGTGTTTATCTCGAAAATAACAACAACAATTTAGTAATTCTTTGGCCTGTCGATAGCTCTAGTAAATAGGTTTAAAAATAACTGTTGATTGTCATTAAAAAAATAAAGAATATATGAAAAAAACAAACAAGAATTTTTCGAAAAAATCTACAAGGGGTAGGCATGGAAAATTGGGCACAAATTCAAAAATCGTCCGTAACTTCGTCATTTGAAGGACGATCAGGATGTCCTTTGGCATGCATATAGGGACGGATTCGTGATGGACGACTATGAAATCAAAAGCCCAAACATCCTTTAAACAACAGAGTTAGAAGGACTTTTTTGCTGAGAGAAAACATGCTCTATCTTGGCCATATCCTTGCTGATCCTTATGAGTCCTGTGGCAATCAACTCGTCTCAACAAGGACTATCAACTGGACAAAGGGCATTTCGATCGTCCTTTTGGTTCCCGAGATATTCATGATTTTCTCATTTTGTTTCGATTCCTTGCATTTTTTTTCGACTCGCAACGAAAAATTTCCAAGTCCAAAAATTAAAAAAATGTTGCGTACTTTTGCGGATGAATAATAAATTATTAGAGATAATAAAAAACGTGGATCTACCGCAAAGTTGTAAAAATGTTTCTTACTTATGGGGCTTGTAATATAATATTTTCGTCGAATATTTAAAATGTAGATATCTGTAACTACAAAGGCAATTTGGATTCTACTTCTAACTACTTATCTTACTTACCTCTACAATTGTTATTTTTAATTTTAAGTGGCCAAAATAATAAAGCAAAGCTTTGTTTATTGTATTTGATGATATTTATTTATTATTTTCTCTGGTCTCTATACAAATATATAAAGTTATTTGTCTTATCTGGTGATATACGTATTACTACAATTTAAACGGTAACTTCTAGATATAAATTATAGTAATTGCACAACAATAAAAATTATGCTAAGTTTAAGCTAGGATAAATATACATTAAATGTAACATACGTTTTATTTGATGTTAATGTAAAAGTAAACAATAAAGTATTTTTTGGACATCAACCGTTCCCTTGAGTATATTTATTTGAATTGAGAATTGTTTGGTATATTTGTAACGGTCGAGCTGCGTTCGACAGTTTGAGAGTTTGACAGTTGTCAGAGTTCATACTACACACGTCGATTCCTTTACACTTTTATTGTTCGTACATTTTGGATTTTCTTGTACATTGCGACAGTTTTGTGTTGAGCTCGTCATGTGGATGAAACGATCAGCGACTCTCGACCGCGGATCCCCGACGCCGCGTAACTTTCTGCGCGAGAACAAGCTGCTGCTGCTGGGCCAAACGTCCAAGGCGACGATGCAGCGGGAACGGTTCCAGCCCGGCTACGAGCTGCCCACAACGGCATCGATGGGGCGCCGCACTGCAACGCCGCCGCTTATCGAGACGCAACGACGCCTCGTCGAAGGCGGTCGCCTGGGACGAGCCTTTCACGGCTTGGCTGCTGGCGGTGGAGGAGAAGGAGCAGGAGGAGGCGACGACGAACGCTTCGACGGTCAGCGGTCGGAGAAACAAATCCAGACCGAGGACATCAGTGATGAGCAGTTCCTCAGCGCGGCACTGCTCAAGTTGGAGCAAGGTCACAGCCAGACACAGGCGTCATTGTCGCGTGCCGCTTGCAGCGAAGGCGACGAGCTGCCGCTGCCCTTTACAGTTGACTCGGCTGATGATTCGACGCTGCAACTGCGACGCAGTGCATCCAACTATGAGCTGGGCAAGAGGTCGTCTCAGCGTCGCAGCTGCAACGTTGCCAGCTTGTCGTGCACACGACAGCCTCAACAACGGCAGCAGCTCGACGATGTGGTGGCCCAGATCACCCCAGTTGCGGATGCGGATGCGGATGATCAGCAGGCAGCTGGCTCTGCTCCTGCGTTGCAGCTATCCATTCCCGACATTACGGACGTGGAGTCGCAGCCAGAGCTGGACCAGCCGCTGAGCACGCGCAGCCATGCCTCTCACACACCGGTGGCAGGCACAAACGATGCGATGACGCCTCCCGAGTCCGAGCAGAAGACCGAGCAGGAGCTGAAGCCGCAAGGACACTGCCAGAGCGCTGAGCCGGTGCTGCTGACGGAGCCGCAGCGTGTGGCGCTGCTGCAAGCGGCGCAGGCGCGTCACAACGATCTCATCTGGCAGTACAATCGGTTGCCCCTCTCGATGGGCACGTTGCGTGTGCGCAATCTGAAGGTCATGCTGGAGAACGAACTGGATCGGCTCGATGGCGATTTGAATATGCTGACGCTGCCGCAGGTTTACATCAGACGTGACCAGTTGCAGCTCATCTCAAGTATATCGTGTTGTTAAATCTGTCGCCAGTATCCATTATTGATAAATACATTTGATCTACACAGTGCTTAATATTGCCAATCATTTTTTGAACTTCAAACCTAACGGCCAAGCGAATGCCAATGTCGATAATAATTTGCGTTTCTAGCTATCGATTACTTTGCTGCTATCGTGTTGTTAATTCCGTCAGCAGTAATCATTATTGATTAAATACTCAGTGCTTAAGATTGGCAATTATTTGTTTGCATTTTAAACCTAACAGCCAAGCGAATGCCACTTCCGATAACAATTCGAATTGTAACAAACTGGTTTCTAGCTATCGATTGCCATGCTGCTGCAATCGACTGCAGCAATGTGCCAATTATTGTCAATTTAAATGGTTTATAAAACATTTGTTTAATGTAAAATTATTTTGTGCTTGCAATGAGTTTATAATGAGTCATCGGATGGCAACAATGGTTTTAAAATAATAATAATAATATATATAATAATAATGTATTCATAAACTAGTGTGTACACACTTTTTGTGCTGCAGGGCTGCAGCAATCGACTGACGCCGACAAGTTATCGTTTTTCCCACCATATTTCGAATTTATTTTTTTTGCAACGGAGCTGCTAAAGAATTTCTTGCTTGCATTCGTTTTACATGTTGTGTTGTGTGAAATCGTAAGTAATAATCAAGAGTCCGCGTGTATTGCATGCCGCAACAGTTTGCCAGTGGCGGCAAGTGAATCACTCAATTAAATAACTAACAAAACAATCCAGGTGAGCAGGCCATGGAAAATGGCGGTCAAGCTGTTGTTGTATCCATAACCTACTATCTTCATATATATATGTATATAGGCAGGTGCAGAGCATGTCGGATTCGGTGACTGTTGCCTTGCGCGTGCGCCCGCTGGTCAAATCCGAGCTGGAGCGCGGCTGCCGCATTGCCGTGCAACGCGCCGCAGAAGACGTGCCTCAGGTGACGGTGAATCGCAGCGACTCCTTCACCTACAACTATGTGTTCGATACGGCAGACAGCCAGCAGCAGATCTACGAGAGCTGTGTGCGCGGCAAGCTCAAGAAGCTGCTGCACGGCTACAACGTAACCATACTGGCCTACGGCCAAACGGGCTCCGGCAAGACGTACACCATGGGCACCGCCTTTGACGGGGTGATGGATGAGCATGTGGGCGTGATACCGCGAGCTGTGCACGAGATATTCGAGCAGACGGCGGCCATGGACGCGGAATGCGAGTTCAAGATCAGCTGCTCGTTTGTGGAGCTGTATCAGGAGCAGTTCTTTGATCTGTTCTCGCCCAACAAGCGCGAGGAGAGCACCGTGGAGATACGCGAGGATAAGTCTCGAATTGTCATACCGGGCCTCACCGAGGTGCAGGTAACGGATGCCAAGCATGTCACCGATCAGCTGATGCGCGGCTCCGCCGGACGCGCTGTGGCCTCCACCGCCATGAACGAGACCTCGTCCCGCTCGCACGCCATCTTCACGCTGACCGTCGTGGCTACGCGCAAAACGGGCCAGTGAGTAATCCAATGTCAACGCCAATTAATTGCCATCGCCTAATACCGAGTTTATTGTGCAGGAAAGCTGTGACTACGTCCAAGTTCAATCTGGTGGATCTGGCTGGCTCGGAGCGCTGCTCGAAGACGCTGGCCAGCGGCGATCGCTTCAAGGAGGGCGTCAACATCAACAAGGGTCTGCTGGCCCTGGGCAACGTCATCAATGCGCTCGGCAGTAAGCAGCAGCAGTAACTGGAACTAAACTCTCTGCAACACTAATCTTTGTCTCTGTCTCTGTCTTTTCTGTGGGTAGCTGGACAACAGGTTGGCTATGTGCCGTATCGGCAGTCGAAGCTGACGCGTCTGCTGCAGGACTCGCTGGGCGGCAACTCCATCACGCTGATGATTGCCTGCGTCAGTCCCGCCGACTACAACGTGGCCGAGACGCTGAGCACACTGCGCTATGCGGATCGTGCGCTGCAGATCAAGAACAAGCCCGTTGTTAATGTGGATCCGCATGCGGCCGAGGTGCTCAGGCTGAACGACATCATACAGACGCTGCGCATGGAGCTGCTGTCCAGCGGTGGAGGCGTTGGCAACACAATCGGACTCCCTGGCCTCGCCAACGGCAACACTTCGGTGCTGGAGTGTCAACGCGAGCAACTGCAGGAGCTGGAGGAGACGAATGCGCGCATCAAGAAAAAGTACCATCGACTGCAACAGGAACTTCAGCAGGCCCTCAGCGATCTGGCCGAGAATGAGATGCGCGCCCACATTGCCGAAGCGGCGCACGAGAAGCTCAAGACGCATGTGCACGAGCTGAAGGCCAAACTGACCGAGGCAACGACGCCCAAGATGGAGCAGCTCGTGGACCAATCCGCGTGCGATGCACAGATGCAGCAGCAGCTGCGCGAAATCACGCAGCTGGTGACGTGCGTGGACGAGGAGCTGCAGCAGGCGGAAAGTGTTTTGCTGACGCATCGCAGCGAGTGTCTCAATGGCAGCGCCGTCGATGGCAACCAGGAGGAGGGCAGCTCGGGCTGTTCGTCGGAGCAGCTGCAGTCGGCGAACGAGGAGCACGCCATGAAGCAGCTGAATCTCAATGGGGAGCTGCGCAGCATTAATCGCCAGCTGAATTTGAAGCAGGAGCTGCACGATCGCGTGATGCGCAATTTCCATCAACTGCAGGCTGACGATGACTGCGATGAGCAGTTGAATCAGTGCATGCAGAAGATCGCCAAACTGGAGGCGGAGCAGCGTGAGCTGTTGGATCTGGTGCGCAAGACCAAGGCCAAGGATGCGACGTCCAAGCTGGCGGAGGAGCGACGCAAGCGTTTGCTGGTGCTGGAGCAGGAGGTGAGCGACATGCGACGCAAGATTGTCCAGCAGGCGAACATGCTGAAGATGCGCGAAAAGGAGAAGGAGAAGATACAGAATCTGGGCACCGAAATACGCGCCATGAAGGAGTCCCGTGTGAAGCTGATACGCGAGATGCGCAGCGAATCCGAGCGCTTCCGCCAGTGGAAGCTGAAGAGCGAGAAGGAGGTGACGCAGCTGAAGAGCAAGGACCGCAAGATGCAGAGCGAGATGGTGCGCCAGGAGACGTTGCACGCCAACCAGCGCCTGGTGCTGAAGCGCAAGTGCGAGGAGGCGCTGGCCACCAACAAGCGGTAAGTTGTCGTCTCTGTAGCTGCCCAAACCGACAGGCGTTAATCCTCTTTTTGTCCTTTTGGTAGACTCAAGGACGCCTTGGAACGTCAGCGTGCGGCGCAGGCCCAGCGACAACGACACGCCAAGGATCAGACGGGCGCGGCCAAGCTGGATTCTCTTGTCGATCGCGAACTGGAGGTGATACTGTCGCTGATCGATGCGGAGCACAGTCTGGAACAGCTGATGGAGGACCGAGCCATCATCAATGCCCACTGCAATGAGCTGAAGCAGGCGCCGGGCGACAAAACGGATGGCGAGCAGGCCCAGCTGCTGGCCAGCCTCGAGGAGGAGCTGGAGATGCGCAATGCCCAAATTGCCGATCTGCAGCAAAAGGTGTGCTCCAACGATCTGGACAGCCGCATGCGGGCGCTCTGCGAGAGCGTCCAGAGCATCGGTGAGTCGCGTGCGATGTCCAAGCAGCTGCTCAAGTGCCTGGTGCGGCAGCGACGCGAAGAGGCCCAGGGCATCATGGAGCAGAAGGTGCAGCTCGACGAGCAGCGCACTCAGCTGAACGAGATCCAGCAGCGCAACGTTGAGTTGGCCAAACGTTTGCGCCAAGCCGAAAGCCAGCATGCCGAACTCTTGGTTAGCCAACAGCGCAGCTACGAGGAGAAGGTCGCGCTGCTGTTGCGTAGCAGGCGGCCGCAGTCTGGCGAGGAAGCCGTCACGGATGCGAAGGAGCGCGATCAGTTCGTGGAGGAAATCCTGCGCTCCAAGGAGGCGCTGCAGCAGCAACTCGACGAGCTGAAGTCCAAAGTAAAGAAGAAGCACGCACACTCGGCGCCACCGACGGAAACCATTGATATTCTCAGCGAAAGCGGCGAAGAGGCCATATTATCGGACAACGATCCCGAGTGGGTGCCCGAGATCAAGCGTTCTAGGGTGAGTGACAACAGAAACATGAGAACAACAACTGCACTGCACAAATAGTTCCAAAAGTAGCCTTATTCTATCCCGATCTTTCAAACAACATTAACCCAAAATCATAAATGAATAGGGATAAAGCTAATTCAGTGGATGTATCTTGAATCTCTGATTTTTGTCCAATGAAACTGTTTCTCGAATGACTTTTACGTTGTTCATCTGATAGCAACCAAATGTTCAGGCTTAACGTTTCAATAATATACATAATATATGGGGTTAAAGATGCTTCTATTGACACTAAGTCGTATTTATTACTATATGTTTTCTTTGCCACACACATAAAACTCAACAGATTAGACAAAAAATAAGTTCTCCACAAAATTGCTGTTTTTGAACTACACTACTAATTCAAATAGAAGAAAACAATTTGTAATTAATTTGAAATTCCCATAAACAGCATAAAAGACTGACGAAATCAGTGATCCCTGAGAACTGCAGCAATGGGAATATCTCAAACACGAGTGAATTGAGCGTGGACATGACGGCAGATGAGACACAGAAATCCGTCTCATCGAAGTCGCGCTGCAAATGCCTCAGGTCCAAGTGCAACACAAAGCGTTGCCGCTGCGTGCTGCACGGCAACCGTTGTGGCCCGTTCTGTGGTTGTCAAGGCGAATGCCAAAATCCCTCGAATTCCGACAAGGAGAACTCCTCGCCCGGCCCGTCGATGCCACAGAATGTAACGATTACGCTGAACAGTCTTGCGAGCAAAACCATTATGGAAGTTGTCGAGGAGCAGCACTTCAAAACCGAGCCATCCGAATCGAGCAAAACAACAAATTCGATAGCGGACACAATCCACCACATATCGACACCGTTGAAGAACGCCAATTCATTGATGTCCGTGTGAGTAGCAACAAGAAATGAACCCAATCCGCACCAACAATTTGCAATAACTTTCAATATATGTTTAATCTGTTTTTAGACGACACTCGCAACTTAATTTGGACCCGCCGTCAGCCAAAAAGAAGTTCTTTTGAGATGTTCACACAATAATTCTTCATTAAGTTAAGTTATTAATTTATCCTTATTTTTTTTAGATATTATCTACAAACAAGCCTTCTTATAAATATTGTATGTTAATTTTATGTGGCGCAGAACTGAGAATTATACTTTTATCAACAATCAATCAACTACAATTTTAGCCATAGCATTAAGTATACAAACGTCTGTTGTCTGTGGGCACAAATGTGAAAGAGAACGAGAATGCGACAAGAAAGAGATGGCAACACCCGTTGTCTCTCTCACAGATCGTTTGCGCTCATCCAGTGCGTCAGACTGCACTTTATTATTTATTTGGTAATTAAAATAATGTATTCTATGTATATGCGCATTTCGAATTGTTTCCCAGTAAGTCGCAATGAATACGAATTCATATTCTTAAGTCCAGTCCAGTCCAGTCCAGTTAATTCTTTTCTAATCATCGATACGAGGAATCCCCAACTGGTTGACTGGTTTTTTGCGATGCCAATTCAACATTCTTGCATAACATGGGCGTTTGCCATTTCGCTGGCCACCAGAGACTACTACCGAAAGTCGTCAAAACATTCATATAATGTTAATCAGACATTGTCCTAGCAATTTTAGCAATTATACACTATTATAATATTCAGAATGAAAATAAAAACAAATTGCAGTTCAAACAAAAAGAGATTGTCTTTTTTTTTTTGTAATATATTTTTCATTTTATTATCGTTTTGTATTTGGTTCTTTTTTCATTTGCAAACAGTTTTGTTGTATGTGTGTGTGTGTGTGTGTGTGTGGATGTAACTATGTGTGTGTGTGTGTGGGGTATGTGTGTGTTTGTTTTGAAAGGGATCACGACTCACGTCTGGCGGCGGCTTTGGGATGATGTCTGTGCAAATGTGTGAGTGTCCGAGTGTGTGAGCGTGTCTGTGTGTGTGTGTGTGTGTGTCTCTTAAAAGCACCAATAACAGTAACATAAAAAAAATTAGAGATATATACAATTATGTATATAAGTACATAAGTTAATAAATGAATGCAAAATTCGACGGGGCCGCGACCAGAACAGATCTTAAACACGATATACAAAATATCATTCACACCATGTGCGCGTGTCTCTGTGTGTTAAAGTTAAAGCCAACTTTGATCGGTTTTCATTAAGGTTAATGTGTGTGTGTGTGTGTGTGTGTGTGTGTGCGGGTGTTGGGGGTGTGCGTGTGTTAATGTGCGTGTAATAAATACGAAATGTTTAACAAATGAAAAGCAATTGTTGCTAGTTTTTGGTTTTTTCTCAAGCGACGCGCTTAAAATTTTGTTTTTTTGTTTTTTTATAGTTTAGTTTAGTTTTGTGTTGCTACTATTATGGCGACGGCTGTGTGAGTGTGTGTGTGTGGGTGTGTGTGTGGTGGTTGCTTACAGCTATAGACAGACATATACATAATTAGGCCATACATAAAACATACATCGTACATATAGAAATATGTAAGTACACAAAAAAAGTCTAAGATTGTTTCTCAATGTTGTGTGTGTGGTTGTTGTGGGTGGTATTTTGGTGTGAATGATATTTAACACTTTTAGCAATTTACAATACATTAATGTACACAGATTACAGATTAGGTTTGTTTTGTTTTGTTTTTTTGTTGTGTGTTTAAATAATAATCATAATAATAATAAAGATACTTGTAATCATAATTCTACATAATATAGTACATACAATATATAAATATATAGCGTTTTCTTTAACTCTTTTATGTTTGTTTGTTTGTTTTTAATTTACTGCTGCTCCGCTGCATCCTTCTTCGTCCTCCTTCGTCTCGTACTCCGCTTTTGCTTGTTCTACTAATGACTATCAAAAAAATTAGACTTAATGGAGAGGTTTCTTCAAGTTCTCGTATTTGTAAGATCAGAACGATTTGTTGTTGTTGCTCTTCTCCCATATGTGTGTTCGTGTGTGTGTGTGTGTATGGGTGAGTGTATGGGTGAGTGTTGGGTGCACATACATACATAGCGCATATGTATCTCTATCTATTTGTAGAATCTATTTGTTCTAGCGATTTTGGCAATTGCGTTCCATATGATCGTTTTGTTATTATTGTTTGTTGCTGGAGCCAAAGGATTATTCCGAACCGAATCAACAATAGTTATGTGCGTGTGTGTGTGTGTGTGTGTGTGTGCAACTTAAGCTTATAAAATAACGAAGATCAGATGCTGATGATGAGTTGATCAGTTGTTGTTGCTGCTGCTGCTGCTGCATCAGATTGTGCGATTATTCCATTTGGTTTGCATTTTGATTAATTGATTTTTGTGTCTGTGTCTTAATTACAGTTAATTACTGTCAAAGCAATTGTTATTGTTATTGTTGTTTAGAGTTGCATTGCATTTCGCTTAGACCGTCTCGAGGACACGCACATCCTTCTGCACCACATAGAACTTGTGCTTCTTGCCAACAAGCCCCCAGATGACGGCCACATTCTCGATGACCACGTTGACGGGTATCGTGCACACAGCGCCCAGGACACACGCGAGAAACTTGAGCAGCCCAAAGCGGTACAGCGAGAAGGACTTGATCACGCCGAACACGTACATGTAGATGTTGATCGCGGCAATGAAGGCGCACACAAAGTCAACGAGATTGGGACAGGGGATCGGGTAGAGGCCGGCGAAGATGATGTTCGACGTGGAGAGCGGCATGGTCACCCACGAGTAGACGCTAATGCCCAGCAGCAGCTTGTGCTTGAACGGTATCATCTTGGAGTGCACCACCAGCAGGATGCCCTGCAGCCAGCGCTTGCGCTGCTGCAGCAGATCGAGCAGGGTGAACGGCGACTTCTCGTACATCTCGCCCTCGATGAAGTTGAACGTGTAGCCCTGGCTGAAGGCCCGCATGGCAAAGAAGCAATCCTCGGCGACGGAGCCGTCGATGCCGTTGTCGAACGAGACCGAGCGCTCGGCGCCAACCTGTTCGCGAGATTTCAATTAATTATGTACATCGATTAGCAAATCAAATTCTAACGCAAGTCCAAGTCCGACCAGCTTCAATTACAACTACAAGAATATATCGATCCGAAATTACTTTTCAAATTCAAGTTGCCATAAGGTATTACAAAAATCTATATTTTGAGTTGGGTTATTTGCGCAATATCTATATACATATGTATATATAAAGAAGTTCGTGGACACTGATCTTGCTGTTGTACTATCAACGCACAGTCCAAACGGTACAAAACTATCTAGAAATATTAATTACTCCAACTATCTTTAATCATCGTTTAAAAATCGAATAAATTGGCATATTTTTGTTTTTGGAATAGAGGAGTAATTTTTATAGAAAATATTGATATCGATGTTGGCTTCGATTGATTGATCATCCAGTCAAATATATGAAAAGTTTTTAAGATTTAATTTAGTTTTTAAATGAATTGCTTAATTTAATAAACATGATTTTTCTTAATTTAATTTTGCGTGTTTTGCACTTCCCTTCTGGCAATTATATTTATACATATATATATATATATATTTTATATATAGAGAAAGTTAGTTCGGACCCCGAAATAATGTTCATGTAAACATTGAGAGGTTGCAGCGTGAGGCTGCGGGATGAAGTTTTCATTTGTAAATATTGACATTGTTTCAATTTTGTTGGGCTAATTTTGATTTTGGAATTTCTTTCATCCAAGGTTACAGCGTCTGAGCGCGACTGCTGAGCTTTGTGGGTTCGATCCACAATAGCATCAACACTTATTTTTAATTCAGCCAAGACCAAACTTTTGTTTAATTTTTAATGGATATAAAATAACGTTCATGAAAACACCGAGAGGCTTCAACAGATAATAAAAATAAATGTTGTAAATGTTCGACAGAGATATTACCCCGACTGTGCATTATCTAGAAAGCTAACTGTTTGATTTGCATTGTCGTGTCTTGGAAATGGTTGAGATCATTTGAAGTGTACGCACCTGAGTGACCACATAGCTGCCCTTCCAGCTGAAGAGCGGCTTGTGGAAGAGCTTGAACTGCAGCCGCAGCTTGCCCATGTCGTCGGACACCCGAAAACTGTCGGCCAGCGTGGTCAGCCAGTTGACGACATTCTCGTTGGCATAGGTGATCAGGCCCTGGCCAAAGGGATGCTTGCCATCGAGCACGAAGTTGATGATGCCGCGCACCGAGTTCTCGGTGAGCAGCGTCTCCTCGTCGAGATGCACAATCCAATCGCTGTCGTTCAGCACATTCACCGTATCCTCGAGGCAATATTGGAGGGCGCGCGACTTGAACAGGGCGCCGGTGCGCGTCTTGTACTCCTTGGGCACGACGATTTCGCGGATGCGTCGATGCTGGGCCAGATGGACGGCCTTGTCGGTGACCACCTCGATGAGGAAGTTCTCGAGCCCGGTGTCCAGGCAGGTGTTGATGTTGCGCAGCACATTCATCTTGACTAGGTCGGGGAAGTCGCCGCGGGTGACGACGCGAATGCAGATGAAGGGCGCCAGCAGGGGACTGCCCTTGAGGACAACCTTCTCGGGGAAGGCGTTGTAGAAGACGAGGCCGCAGAAATTGAAGAGCACCTGGGGCAGGGTGAGCAGCGTGAGGAATCGCAGTAAGTACAGCAATACGGTGGCCACCTGGCCATACTCAGTCCATGGATCGACAATCGTAAAGGAGTTCTCATCGATTTTAATACCGCCGGAGAATACTTCGCAGATGACTATCACAGTGATGAGGAGCGTGCAGTGCAGCAGGTGCTTTGTCGTCGAGTTCATCATATCGAGTGCACACTGTCTCTCCCTCTCTACAATTCTATATTATTGGTTTGTTTAAGCTTCTCTCTCTCTGTCGTCGTGTCGTTGCCGTTTTGCTCGCAACTTTCACTGGTTCTTCTTATTTTTGTATTTACTTCTACTTGATTTAGTTTGTGTTGCAGGCGTAGGCTGCAGTGTGGGCGTGGCCGTGTGCTTTGTTCGTGTCTTTGTGCCTCAGCTGACAGAGAAAGAGCGAGTGAGTGAGAGAGAGAGAGAGAGGAGAAGGGTATTTGTTTTGCTTTGCTTTGTTTGGTTTTGTTTTCTTTTTGTGCCAGCTCTGTTCGTTTTCTCTTGTTTTCGCAAAACGGAAGTTCGTATCGTATCTTAATCGTAATCTATCTTTCTATTTTTGTTTTTGTTTATAGATTGTATCTCTAAGTTGCTATATATACTGTTGTATCTTCTCTTGTGTTGTTTGTGGCTCTTCTCGCTTCGCCTCGTTTCGTTTTCAAATATTTTAAACTCAAACTTTTCGTTGCATGCAACACCCACAAATCTGTTGGATCTGCTTCTGCTTCAACTTCAACTTCAACTGTTGCCCTTGGCTGTTGCCGCTGTTAATTCGCTTGGATTCGAAACCGTCACGGACGCTGATGAGGCACTCATTTCTGCAACAAGAAGAAAGAAATTGAAGACAATTCAATTAGGGCGTTCGGCTTTCGTTTCGTCACTTATATACGTATGTAGAATCAAACCCAATATAGTTCGTCTGAACTTAGATAATGCCACAAACACCACAACAATTGACGTTCGGCAATCGCAAACTTTATCTGTCAGTTGAGTTTCAGATTGTGGCACGTTACCAAGTGCATGGAATACCGCTAATTCTATTAGCCCAGTCATCGCTAATCAACGCGCCATCGGCAATTCAGCACGCATTGCGTCATCCAAGGATATGGCCATTCAAAAAGATTATTCGCACACATACATATATTTATCAGCATGCAAAGAATTCCACCAATAAACAAACAAATTCTGCTTTAATTAAAAAACAAAACGTATCTCAATTGTCAGAGGAAAAGGGAATTCATCTTGATGTTGTCTCTCTTCAAATGCTTACACATCTAAGTCGCTTTTAATTGGGGGGGATCAACAATGTGTAACATCAAAGTACAAATGTTAATAGATACATTTTGTTGTTTGTCTATACTTGATTCGCACTCATGTGAGCGATTTAAGACGAACCGGTTCAACAATTATAGTATTTAGTTTATTAATAACGAGACAACTTGCAGCCGCATCGTTTGGGGGCGTATTGATCTTAAATCCGTATAATTTATGTTGATTTATGTACGAATATACTTCGTTCTCTCTCTCTCTCTCTTCAGTTAATTGTGCACTTACGTCACAACACGAAATGGAAAAGTCGAGGCAGAGAAACTGAGCAGCCTCCTCTAGAGGCGGCCACAAAGAAATGCTACAGAAATACAAAAAAAATAAAACAAAGCTAAAACAATTGCTAAAATGAGAAATGACTGGAAATTGTTGCGAGTTTTACGATGGAATTTACAACTGTAAAGTGTGAAACCCACATGCCTGTATGTGTGTGTGTGTGTGTGTGTGTGTGAGTGTCCGTCTGTCCGTCCGTCCGTCCGTCCGTCCGTGTCTGTGTCTGTGTCCGTGTGTTTATCAGAAGCATCGCGTGTGTATCAAGCCATAACCAAAGTGCCTAAAGCGCTCTCAAAACAGCAACGTTTTTGTTTTTTGGTCATTGTTTTTGCTGTTGTTGTTTGCACCGAGATTGTCGAGCACAACACTAGAATATTGCTCACACACACACACACACACACACACACACACACACAGAGTCAGAGAGCACGGCAGTTATTCGGGACTGGACTCCGGTACGTATGCTTAATATCAATTTACATGGGGTCTAGCACAATTTGGCCCCAATAATTATAAAAGTTCAAATGCCATCGATTAGATTCTAATTGCTTTCATTTTTTCGTGTTTTCGTTTTTATTGTTGTCGTAGTCAAAGTCGCAGTCGCTGTCGCTGTTTTAATAATTCAACATTTTATATTCATCCAGAGGCCGTCGCATCGTCATTTGAGTGGCGTGCACGCCACGCCAGGGTTAGAGAGTAGAGGGTATAGGGCATATAACATAATATATGTGTATGTGTATGTATGTATGTATGTACAGCAATTAGCCTTGGCGTCAAGTCAATACAATTAAGTCGGCATAAATTGGGCAAACGATGAGCATTACCCACAACATAAACTCTCCACTCCACACCATATAATGTGAGCGAAACAACACCACAAAATAAAGGTGAACGAATCGAGTCGAATCGAATCGAAACGAAACGAGGTATTAAGCGTCGTTTATCGCGATTGTCGGGGGAAATTTTGTATTTCGTTATTGATATTTGAAGGCATCAATATACGCGCATTAGGCACATTATGATATCAAAGAAGCGCAAAAGAAATTGATACACATACAAATATATGTATATAGATATATAGCGATATATTGCGATGACTCCGCCTCGGCTCTTTGGACATGACTAACCGGAATTAATGCCAATGTTTCTTCTTCTTCTGTTCGCCATTCCCGAATTCTATTTCGGCTCGGCACTCGTGCTTTCCCTCTATCCCAGATCTTAGACAGCTTGTCCTTGTCAAGATAGCAAACTGGCCACCTCCCCGCCCCCCCCAAATACCCTTATAAAGACTGCGGGCCTTACGCTGCGCTCATCTAGCGAGTGACGCATATAGCATTTACTTTTTGCACATTAATCAAGTTTGATTAAGTGAAATCAAGATTATTTAAATGTGACACACTTTGTGTGACAAACATTTGTCTTATCTATGCACAAAATGCCATTTGTTTTGAGTATAATTAGCACTAATTTCATGGGAAAACACTACTTGCAGTAAGTGACTAACAATCGGAATTATTGGCTTAAGGCGAGCATTTGTTTTTATTGAGTATTCCAAATCGACGACTTATTCAGTTTGTCGATATGTTTATTCTATGAATTAGTAATGTGTAAGCATGGAAATTATTGCAAAGTGACTAACAGTCCGCATTCTTGGATAACTCAAAGCGAATTACTCAAATATCGCTAAAAGGGATTCATTGATTTCAGAAAGATTTCCAGGCAACTGAATAAAGTCTATTATCTGTAAGTTGGCGACTTCATAAAGTATCTACATTGATTGCATTCCGAATTAAACTGTTTTTAAAAAAGAGAAAAACTAATGCTCAACATATTGCGAGTCTGATGCACCCCTCAATCAATCAATTCGCATTGAACATTGATCGCCTGACACGATCAATTAAAGGGGTGGCCGGCCACAGTTGCACTGCAATACCTCAACTTCAAACTTCCATTCCGATCCAATTGGATCGTCACGCCTTTGATTGAGTTGAGGTAAACTGATTGTTCGATTACTGGGAATTGGAATTGGAATTGAAATTGGCACGTTTCGCATTCGCGATTACGAGGGATGTTCATATAACTGAAGAACCACCAACTACCGATAAGGCTGGCCAAAGGCAAAAAGAACTACATCTTTATATATATGTATATAGAGTATATATGTATGTATATGCACGCCCATATCTTTATAGTATTTATAATTTGGTGATTAAGAGCGAGCGTATAACGATGACGATGAGTTTGAACCGATTCAAGATTTACTACATCCACACAATATATATACAATATATGATAAATATGTATATATATATTGTTATACGTATACAATTTGATTCGAGTCGAAAGTTTATCAGTCGAGAGTCGCCTGATGATTCACATGATTCATCTCGCTCCGGCTGAGCGCAAGTTCCGGCGAGATAAGTGGTAAAAATGTCTCATAGACATTACTCAAAGCCCCTCCCCGCTCTTCGTCGTCTTCTTCTGCCCATTACCACGAGACTGTGCAATCTCTGCCGCTGCTGCTGTTGGGGGGCGTAATGAACCTGAATCACTGGCGATAAGCGAGTACTATGCCATATAGCATATATATTGTACAATCGTTATGTCGAGTGGAATCGTTTCAACAATAGACTTTGCATTAACAATAACAATAACACATTAATAATAGCAACAAGTGCATTGTGCACAGTTCTCAGGCCGCGGCTCGACTAGTTGCACACTCTCTAAACCCGATTTTGCGTTTGAAAATGTGCATTTGTTTATAGCCTGGTTTTTTCCGCTCACAGCGCGACTCATTGAATGAATTAACGTATCTGATAAAATCGCATTAGACTCGATTATTTAATCACGCCCAAAGATTGCGGCGCACGCTGCGTATGCGTAGCCAAAATATGTGTGTGCCCAAGATAAGGCCCCAAGATTGCCAATCAAGTGCAGACATACCCTATGAAAACGCCACTGGGCGTCGCTTCACTGCGCACAAATCCAACACAAAAGTTGCAACAAATGAGAACACAGAAAAAAAATGCAACAAAATAAATAAATATTAACGAGTGTCTGTCGAGTGTTTTACATGGGGGCACTTTAAACAAAAGGATTCGAGTACGCCGCGAGTTATCTATATACATATGTACAAATGTATTTAGTTTGTTGGCTAGTTAGATAATACCAACTGGCAACTAAATTGCAACTGAAACTGATTTGCAGTGCTACATGGGATAACGGGAAGCGAGGAACAAGAACGAGGCTCGTAAAGCCGACAATAAACCTTTCCAGTTTACAGACGATATATGTATATATAGTATGTACGATATATTGCCCATTTGGTTAATGCGTGCGAACCGTAATTGAAATCCAGAGTGGAGTGCATGTCGGTGCACGTCCGTACATGCGAGTACATGCACACACATGTCGATGACGATTTCGACGACCCCGTCGCGTACTTTGTAGGTGTGATTTTGTTGCCGTTGTTGTTTTTGGGGGCACTTAACCTCGTCTCCTCCCTCACACACACACACACCGCGTCACACACACACACACACACCTCGAGAAGTTGTTGTTGTAGTTGTTGTTAATGCTGTTAACAATCCATTGCAGCGCTCTCTTCTGTCTGTTCACTTTTCGCGGGCTTCGTCTAGATGTTATGTTCCTCTTAGCTTATTTTGTATTTAATTTGTAGTTTTCGTTCGTTTTGTGGGGAGCTTCGAAGCTCGAACTTCGAAGGCAGCCGTTACACTGAGGAGCCGTAGACGTAAACGAGGAGAGAACACACACAATACACGCCGACTGCGCTGCTGCCAACGGCCAGCGAGTGTGTGTGCGTGAGCGAGACGGCGCCATTGAGCAGTTACTTCTCTGCGTGTGTGTGTGTGTGTGTGTGAGCTGCGGGTTTATTGTACACACACGTGCACGGACTTGGTTGTGGTGGTGGTGGTGAGCGCAGTAATAATAATAAATTAAATATGTTATCAAAGTACAACACACAATTATTATACACAATGCAAACGTAAGCAGCGTTCATCACTTCTGCTTTTGTCACACGCGTCCAATGTTGTCTCCCTCTCTCTTTCTTAATGCCGGCTACACACACACACGCACACACACGCACACATCAATGCAGTGCGAAGTGCATTGAACATTCTTCGAGGGGGCGGTGGAGGGTTAGGAGGATTAACAGGTGTCCACTTGGAGTATGCTACCTGATGTACACATATATGTATGTACACATACATAGTTGTTGTTGTCGCTGTCGTGTTGTCGTGTCACGCGCTACCGATGCGCGTACATTTGGCGAGTACAAGTGGCCCCACCGCCTCCTCCGCCCCTGGCGCACTCTTATCGCAGTAGGTTGTTCAAACAGGGGCGCGTGCATGTGTGTGCGTGAGTGGCTAGATAAGCGACCATCGCGTACACAATCAAGGTACGTTAATTATGCCGACAAATATATAAAGCGTAAGCAACATTTCCAAACAACAACTGGAATGCCGCAATCCGCAATCCGCAGTAACCAGTGTGAATCCCCCTTCCCCTGTCACTTATCGATTATAATTATTTGAATAACGACCCATGTATCGATTTGCATTTGCATGTCGAAAACGGGCGTAGGGACACATTGAAAATCACAGTAGGGATTTGTGACTACAACAGAAACAACAACAACAACAACGACTGGAATGCCGCAATCAGCAGTAACCAGTGTGAACCCACAATTATCGATTATATTTAACGACGATGCATCGATTTGCATTTGCATATCGAAAACGGGCGTAGGGACACATTGAACTCGCACTCAAATCACAATAGGGATACATTGAACTCACACTCCAAACGTAAAACACGTAACACAACGCAAAGCAACGTAACGTATAATATATGCATATAAAGCTCGTTAAGCCGCTCCTAGAACTGAAACAACCCCCAAAAAAAAAGCGTCACACCTTATTTGACACACATTTGGACGCTTACTTAATGCTGTCACACTAATCTACAATTAATGCCAAAATCACACACACAAATGCTAGTCTCGAACTAGCTACTTCGTAGACAGCCGCAGACTGCAGATGACTGGTTGCGTGCCAAGTGGTATCGGACTAGTTCCCCCCGCAGGTCCTCGCTATGCCCAAGTGGACAGTCCAAAAGTATTAGTGATGTTTTGTGTACTGAACACACACACACACGCACACAGACACTCATAGACACATTCGTGTATTACGTACTAATGGGCCGGCTGGCGGCGGCCTTGTGTGCTCAGCGAATGATGGGCAGAGACAAAATGAAAAAAAGTGCTAATATACACGCCAGCTGCAGGTGCAGAGGTCCGTTAGAAAGCTCACGCGCGCTCACACTCACACACATTCGTTCTCTCTCACTCTCCCACGTTCTTGCGGGTTTCGTACTCACCATGCTGTTGGTCACATAAAAGAGGCTAACGGTTTCGCTGCTGCTGTCGCGAATAGAACAAGGAAGAGGAACAGGCGATGGCAATGGCTCTGGCAGGAGCGCTGCCCGCTCAATAAAGTCGCTGCCGTTTGTTGTCGACGACGATAAGGCGCCAGACAAGCGGGCACTAGCTTACGCACACATGCACACACAAGGGGAGGGAGACGTGGAGGCGCTTTCGGCTCTCCCTTTTTTCTGCTTTCGACTTCTTTTCGCGAGCAGAGCACAGGGCACAGGGTGTGTCGCTCCTCGCGTAAACAAAACGTGAATATCGATGACGCCCAAAGAAGAGCTGATGATGCTGCCTGTCTGTGTGAAGCGGGGGCTGGGTGTGTGTGTGTGTGTGTCTCTCTCCCTGTCTCTCTTGTTGCTAGTTGCGATTTGTTTGGTTTATTTTTACACGCAGAAAAGTTTTCAATGTTGCTTCCTTGGCAGCGGCAACAACAACAAATGCATTAATATTTGCGATTTTTATTGAAATCAATGTACATATCTATATGTATGTATTTTTAAATAGGCCTCTTCGCGTCTCACACCCGGCAACGAACATGCGACTTTTTTCTCTTTCCCTCCTCTGCTCTGCACTTGTGACGATGGCGAAACAGAAAAAAAAAAACAATTCGAATAGTCACAACACACGCTAAACAATAATTTGTGGTATCGATCGACTTTTTTATGCAGGGTATTTCTCCGATTCTTTTTTTTTTTTTGCTTTTTCGTACGTTCGATGAGAGAGCAAGACGGCGACGGCGACGGCGGTTTTTTGCAAAAAGGATTTTTGTCGCACAAATGGAGCCTGGTGAACGGATGAGATATTTACTTATATGTTATTGGCTTGGCGCGCACATTTTCGATTAGGCCCGAAAACAGTGACTGTGTTTTTTGCGAGTAAAAAAAAATTCATTTGCTGTTAGAGTTGCCAAACTGCGCCAGCACCAAGGTTGCCAACTACCCCAAACGAGCGTGGGGCTGTCAACTGTTGGCAATAGTGGCATGGCCAGGGCTGCCACAGTAATTCTGTGTTTGATTAACGTTTTTCGCTATTTGAATTTATTGATAGAAAATGTAAACATTTTGCGAAACTATGTTGTTGAAAAAGGAATTAAGCACTATAATTGGAAGCATTTTTATTTGAATAATTGTGCGTTGCGAACTGCCAACTCGTCTGCAATTTTGAAATTTTCCAACATAAAATTATATTTATATGAAAAATATTATTTATTCGCAAAAGTACAAAATATTTATGTTTCCGTTTGTATGGGCAATAATAAAAAAAATAAATGGAAAATAACAATCGATATAAACGGTGCACCAGTGTGGCCGCTTTCCAGCTTTAGGCGTTTCAAGCCAATCGTAGTTTGGTCACACCCAGTAATCGCCCCAAAGAGTGTGTTATCGATAGCTTCTGATTTTATTAGCGTGCGTGCGACCGTGCGCTGCGAACGTGTGTGTGTGCATGTTACGTGTGTTTTCGGCTTGTTAATTTTTTTGTTTCCTTCCTTTTTTGTTGTTATTTATTGTGCGAGTGCGTGACCAGTAGGCTGAAGACCACTATTCATCAAAATATATGAAGTTTAGCATATATCCACACCTATATATTCAGTAAATTCAGTACAGCGAGACAGATTTACGGATTTTCTGTGCAGAAAAAGTTAAACAAACAAAAGAAATAGACCAAAGGAAAAAAATACAAGAGAAAAAAAAAACGCGTGTTGCAGCCGCAGCCGCAACTCAAGCGCGGAGCAAGAAACAGAAAGAGAAGCAGAAGCAGATCTCAGTACGAGTTGTTTGCTTGAAGACGAAAGAAACAATTGTTTGAGTTGCTGGCACTTCTTACTTTATTTCATTTATTTTCTTTGGTGACCGTCTGTTGTTCGTCGTCGTCGTCGCCGCCGCCGCCGTCGTTGTCGCTGTCGTCGTCACATCGTCATTCGTCTTTTTTTTTTTGCTAAGCGCGCGCGTTCTCGGCTCTTCCTCTTCCGGCGAAGTTCGCAGCAAACCACAACAACAACAGCAGCGGCAAGAAATTGCGATAGCAGCGACGACAACTGCAACAACAACAACTGCAACTACACAAAATGGTAAGTTTTGGAAATGTGATTGCATTTATTAATTCGCGATGACTTTTGCATTTCCTTTGTCACATTTGATGGCCAAAATATCAATGGCCACGCTCTGTCCGCCGTCCGTCTCTCTGCTGCTCTCCTCGGCAGCGACGGCGGCAGCATAAGCAGCTGAGTGTGCACACAGCTAGCCGTCTCGCTCGCACCCACACATTGCGTGGCCAGCCACATGGTGAAAAAAAAAAGCGAAAATGCAAAAGCAAAAACAAAAACATTTCGACGAGAGCGAAATGAAGAAGAGATGCGTGTCTGAGCACGTTATATATGCAGACTCCCCCTCTCCCTGTCCCGCTCCCACTCCTCTCCTTCGCTCCTCTCTCTCCCCAACCCATTTGAATTTGCTCAGCTGTGGCCGCGAACAACAAACACACAATTCATTTGCATTGTTTGTTTACATGTTGCTCTGTTTTATCAGACAATTTCATTCAATCGCTCGCTAAGTGCAACTTCCCTCCTCGCCTCTCCTCCCCACACACCTCTCTCTAACTCCACCTCACCACATGCATTAGATTTCATCACACGATGCAACAACAGGCGAACAAAAAATGTGAACAAATTTTGTGCTAGGTTAGGGTTAAGGCCATGCGAGCGTTGCCATAGAAACCGAAACCACGCTGCCACCCGGTTCCCGCCTCTCCTCATTCTTCCCTCTCCCCTTGCAATCTCTTTCTCTTATTCTGCACACGCTTTTTCTCACTCAATTACATGATTTCCATTCTTTATAAAGCTCACTTCAAATTATTTCCAATTTCAAGCAGATTTGAATTTATTATTATACTTGTACACGTCATTGTGAATTTCCCAGAATTGTACGCATTAACGGGAAACTCCCCTTAAACCTTTTTCGATTTGGGGGGCAGATAAGAAAAAACTGCTAAACCGATCTGTCGATAATAAAGGAGCTTAAGAAACCCTGCACAGTGACTTGATTTCTCAAAACACGTTGCTAAAATCATCACTGCAGATGCATACATTTATATTTTTTAAAAGAATCAAAAAGTAAAAAGAATTTTCTCGACGTAATGTTCTTTTAGATTTTCAATTTAAAAGATTATAATTGATATTGCTAAAATACAAATTAAAATAAAAATTACATTCAATGTATAGACAAACGAATGAAAACCCAAATTAAATTGCCATATACATAGTACTTGGTTAAAAAAAAATTTTATTTTGATATTTAATAAATGTTAAAAGCCAAGAAATATTTATTTTATAATTTATAATAAAAAAAAAAACATTTTCTTAAGGCTTGAATACAAAAACAAAAAAATATAAATTCTATAATGTATATTTCTATCTATTCCGCACGGCCTTTTTTGTTAAAGTCAACATAAAAAACAAAACGTTTTTTAATTATATTATTATAATTTTTAACAGCTTGACAATGAACTGCAATAAAGTATGGCAAATTTAATAGATCGCTATTGATTTTCACAACGGGTTTTCGATAGACGAACCACTGTGCGCTGATCTTGATTCACAATAAATCCATTTAAATAAATGTCATATTTCTTGTTATACTATTTAAAATATGGATGTTTTAAAAAAAATTTGTACATACATATGTATTTATTGAAATATTTGTGATCTCAAATCAATACTAGATCGGAGTTTTAGTTGTATTCACAAGCAACGTGGCTTTTTGGGTACATATTTCTACTTAAAACTCACAAATGGAGTGAAAGAAGTATTTAATGCATTCTGGATTTGAATTGAAGCATTAAGATGCGATTATTATAAGTATCAGTTAAATTTCCGAAGAATTTCATAAACATTTGTTTCAATAGCATTGAGCTTGAATTAAGCGGCGAGTCGCTTGTTTGTTTTGTGGTTGTGAGCTTAAAAACGAGTTTTGTTTTCGACAACATTCACGATGACAGCGCGGAATTAATTTAAATAGTTACAGTTAGCGTGGAATACTTGTGACTGAACTTTGTTTACTACTGTGCAAGACATGCCAAATGTGCAAGTGATGATCATATGTTTTTTTTTTGGAACGTGCTGAATTTAGCAGAGACAGCAACCCCGAATTTAGCCAGTACTCAAACCGCAAAGCCAATAGCCAAACCATTCACAGTTCCTTTTTGGCATGATTTCACTGTATTTACTTTGTGCAATTCGGCATGTGGCATGTGGCAGCGGCAGAGACTGAGGCAGAGGCAGAGGCAGCATTGCAGCAGCAGCAGCAGCAAGTGGGAGTGGCATCAGTTGCTGCTGCTGCTGCTGCTGCAATTTCCCCAGCTCCTTAAGCGTATTTATCGCTGTTCGTTTGCATTTCCCCAATTCGCTGCATTTCGGCGCATGCGTCGGTTTAATGCAATCGCCGTCCCCGTCCCCGTCTCTGTCACTGTCCCTTTTCCTCTTTGTGTTGCAACTCCCCTTAATGTCCTTTGATATCAGTTTCAAATATATGCCTGTTTTTTTTTTGGGCTTTCATTATTATTATGCTCGGCTGTTGCTTTAATTGTCAGTTTGTTTTTGTTTCGCTTTTATCCATCAGTTTGTGTTTTCGTTTTTATTTTCGTCTCAATGCTGCTTGCAACCCTTAAGGGACTCTCACAATGGCAACCAACTCTCTTCCCCTCTCTCTCTCTCTCACTTCCTCGCCATCCATTTTCTTCGCACTTTTTCTCCCATTTTTGGCAAAGGCAACAACGTGTTGATGTATTTCCTTCACACACACACACACACACACACACACACACGAAAACACATGTTTTTGTGTGCAAAATATTTAGCATTCGCTTTGTCTGGCCGTGTGTGTGTGTGTGTGTGTGTGTGTTTGTGTTGCAAGGTCATTCGTTTTGCTTTTATTTTGTGTGTCAGAAACTCGCCAAAAATGATTGGGAGGAGGGGGTTGGAAAGGATTGTGTGCGCAACAATAGGACAAGTGGCAGATAACGGGATATGTTAATTGGCTTTGACGGGAAATGTTAAATCATTTTCAAGCACTTATCGTTCGTGCTGCCAAAAAGTCGCCAAGGTGCAGTTTAATTTAAGAAATAGCACAAAATAAAATAATAATCAAAAAGCATTCAACTGAACTTGTAGTTAAACGATTTGAGGACCGACATTTATGGTTATTACTATTATTCGACTTTTTGTTTGAACTATTTACATATATCTTAGACGATCTCAAAGTTTATGAATTTTAATGCTATTCTTCAGCAATTTGAAATCATTTTAGGTAATTTAATTACATATCATAATCATTATTACAACTTCAAATAATGATTATTTATGATTTATATTTTACTTCACACACGATATTTAATCTCGCTTAGTTGTGAATCGAACCAGGGGCTTAATTTGTTTTGACATATTTGTAATCTGCGTCTTTAAAATGATATACAAATCTCCCATTTTTGCCCATAAATATTGTCAAATGAATAGATCTATAAAATGTTAAATTTTAGTGATTTTAAGCTTTTGCTTGTGGATTAAACTGGTGTTAAATTTCAAAATTCCTACTTTACGTGTTTTAAATCTCGCGTTATAATTTGCATGAATAGCCGGTGTTTAGAAAACAATAGAAAAGAACAAAGTAAAAATGTGTTCAAAGTCAAAATATAGTTTGTAAGGATAATTATTATCACGGTTGAGGTTCGGCTATACTTAAATATAAATGTAGTTTCAAAATAACTGCATATACATATGTAAATCAGAAAGCAAAACGAGTAAACTTACTGTTTTATCTATATTTTAATGCTGTGCTGCTCTCGTGAATGAGTTTTATATTGGAGCCTGGCTTCATTGATGGTAGGGGGCATCGCACAGTGAGTGTGTTCACTGTAGATGAGGGAGGGACTGTGGGCGCTACTCAAGGAGTACAAGCGTCGTTGTCGTTGTCGTTGTTGTTTTTGGGTTGACGCAAACATTTGGCACATTTGCTGTGCTCGACGTGGTCGGTCGCAGCAGTGTGTACGTTATGTTGTGCCTGTTGGCTTCGAAAGTTCCCAAGTTGCCTCATTGATTTATCTCTATCCATAGGCCAGGCCAAGCCAGGACAGCAGAGCCAGACAGGCAACTGCTGTGGCAACAACTTCCAGGCAACTTGTGCTCGATGCCAGCCAACCAACGAGGCAGGCAACCGGTTAACGCTTGCTATCTTGCTCTAATTGTCGCTGGTGTACATGCCCCATCCCGCTGTCGCTGCCGCCATCGCCGTCGTCCTTTGCCTGGGCACGAGCTCGCACCCCTCTCCCTCGCTCACTCTGCCGTCGTCAGCGCCATCGTGAACATCGTGATGATGTTGTAGGCCCGTTGTGTGTTAGTTAACCAGGAAAGCCTTTTGTTTCACCCAGCTCCAGGGGGCGGTAGGGGATGGCTATGGGGATGGGAATGGGGATGGGGATGGTTCACTGGGGGTTGGCACATTGCACATACTACGGCTGTAGTTTCTCTGCTGCCTCGTTGTTTCGTAGTTCGTAGTTCGTAGTTCGTAGTGTGTTCGGTCGGTATCTCTGCATGCCAAACATTTTCGACTGCTTCGTTGACTTGCTTTATGGGTGTGCGTGCATGCGTGTGTGCGTGACTGAGTGTGAGTGTGAGTGCAAGGTGGAATGCTATGTTCAACCCTTTCTCGAGCTATGTGCCACAGTGGTTGCCAACACAGCGTCACGCTCTCCATATTTATGTGACTAAAGCGGGTCTCATCGATGTTCCGATTAACCTAAAATTCGTAGAAAATCATATAGAAAGATCAGACGAAAGTATTTGCCAAAAATATATGCAAAATGTTGATCTAGGTAAATTAATTCAATCAATCACTAATTGCCTGTTCAATTTGTCATCTAATTTCATGTATATATGTATATAGACAACTTTATTTGAGTACATTTAAATAAATAAATAAATAATTTAAAAATGGGTGAATTTATATTATAGCACACTTTAATCTATTCTATTTTTCAAATATATTGTCACCATATGCAGTGAAGGGCAAAAGTCGAGCATGTCTTCATGCAACCAAAAGCTAAGAGAAATGTTAATTAGTGATTTGATGTAGTTGAAATTTTGAGAATTTTGAGTGCGTTGATAGTTCATAGACAGGACAATGAATTTGAAATATATCAGCGACTGTATCGAATATAATTTGATGTACATACATATATAATGATAAGAGACTGGTATAAGCATACAATGTCTATAAGGAAATGTATTTAAATAAATGCAATACTTACGAGACTGCGTAAATTTTTCGAGTAACGATAATTAATTGAAATGATGTCGAGTGCTTTGGCACCACTGTGCAGCAGCCAGTGCCAGTTGAATGCTGTTATTCAAATGGTGGTTGCCCGTTCCTCTGACCGTTCAAAAGTTGGGCCAACCACCCACGGCCCTCAACCCGTAGCATTTGGCAGCAAGGGGTGTTTGCCACGTCAATGCTGCCGAATCGGGGAGCGGGAGCTGGCAACAGGGGATGGATGGAGTTTTGAGTACACAGGTACAGGCGTCGGGTGGATGGGTTGAAGGGGTGCTGGGTGCTGGGTGCTCGTCGGATTTAGGGTTTTGGGATAGGGTTGTGCACACGTTGCCCGCCGCCCGCCGCCCGACCGCCGCCGAAAAACCAAACTGCAAGCAGCGCTTTAGCTTCGAAATTTTGCGGCGTTGTTGTTGCTACCCGGACCCGGACCCGGACCAAAGATACGGACACGGCACAGCGCCGTAGTTGGCTCCAACACGAGCGCAGAAACAGTCGCAAATTGCAGCAGCAGCAGCAGTGGCAGCAATAATTATTATTAGTGACCTGACCTAAGCTGACCTCAGAGAGTCCGGCAGTGGACTGCATTCAACCTTCAGCCTCCAACAACATCGACTCATCGACTTCGTGCTGTGAGTTTTTTGGGCTGTCCTTTTTTTCCCCTCATTTTCCATCGCGATTTCTTTTCCTTTTTCGCTGGTATTTTTCTTCTTTATTCTTTGTGCCGTTTTTTCTAAACAACTGCGACGCTCTCTGTCGCTCTCATCTCGTCTCGCAGTGTGTGTGTGTGTGTGTGCGTGAATTCCTTTGTCTGTGTCGCTCCCTCTCGCTCTCGCTCTCTCCCTCTCTCGTTGAGCGCTGAAAAGTGTGCTACATTTTTTTGTTGTGCCTCGTTTTTTTTGTGGTGATTCCCCCGTTTTTTTTTCATGCGTACTTTCGTTGTGTGTCACAGCTGTTCGGGGTTTGTTTGGAGTTTAATTGGTTAATCATCAATTTTAATTAAAGCGTACATTTTGTGAGGCCATCAATTAATCAATTTCCATTTAAATTTCCATTCCATTTCCAATTTGCAGACATCGAAAAAGCGAAAAACCTTTTTGGACGCCGACGACGATGATGGTTTCGACGATGATGATTCTGGCTCCGATTTCGATGATGATGAAGATCCAGATCAAATAGAAGTGCCCGGTAAGTCGATTGCATTGCCAAATATGCCATGTACATTTTTGATAAATGAGCTTTAAATTGCCTCAACCACAAATACACACACATACAAATTGAATGTGAAATGCACAACTTGCAGTAAACTTGGGGCCAGCTTTGGGCTGCAACTCCCACAACTGGGAGATTTTTGGCCCAAAATGCTTGTCTAAGAATTTTGAATAGTTTCTGCAAACGAAATTGTGAAATCGAAAGAGTATGCGGCGGTTGTATGCACTTGAAATGCAGCAGGCCTCTCATATTAATATAGCAAGAGATGCTTTCGTAATGAAATATGAAAGTTAAATCATAATTTCGATTTCCAAACTATGCGAAATCGAATTACAATTATACTTCCTACATCAAATATAAATAGAACACAATTATAAAAATCAATATGATACTTTAAGTTGGACAGTTGGTTTGTGTCCGTATTGAAAACTAATTGAAGCACATGCTATGGTTTGTGACTTGGTTATGCTATTAAAAGAATTGGAAAATCAATTTTTAATGTTTCCTGAAATGACGTAAGTTTAGTTAGTGGGACAAACAACTCGATTAATAGAGTTGGAGAGCATTTGCCAGTCGGCTACATTCGTGAACTGATTTTTCTCTCCTCTTTTTTGGGTTGCAAATTTGCTGTTGCATGTGCAAGAGATGGCAACTGCAGAGATGCGCCTTTGAGTCTGAAACTGGCAGTGACAATTCAAGATAAAAAGTTAAGAAGACCTGGCAAATACTTGTGTCCAGTTACGTGAGAGATGAATCTCTAATAAATTGCGAGTGCACTCACTGTGAATTGGGTTCGCATTCATTAGCTAATTGCGAGTTTTCTTAAATGTTATCGACTTGTCGTAATAATTTTCATTAAAATGCAACTGAAATATTAATGCATCGAAATTGGCAAACAGACCAAAGAGCATGCCAGGAATTATCTGGCTGGGCGAACAGGGGAACATCTCGCACACCTGGCCAGAGGAGGAGGTGGCAGGTGATAGCTGCCCAAATTTGCATTGAGATTGCATTCGATGTGCTCGATATGGCCTATGTTATGTGCAGCCAGCACAACAAATACAACGCTGGCCACACATGCCCACCTATCCATCATATCCATATAATATATCCACTATATATGTATGTATATACGGTTGAGCGGCATCGCGTCTAAGGCGCTGCTTAAGTCGCATCAGCCTTCATGTCTATATGTTGCCATATATAGCAGTTATGTACACACGCACATACTTATCCAAAGATATGTACATGTATTTATCTTATGTACCAAGTCGAGTATGTGGCTGGGTCCAGTGCGTCATCATTAGCGATGTCGTTCGTAATTCAATTTATTTCGATTGAATGCATTATTACTGATGTCCAGCAGCCTCGAGCCCACCGAAACGTTAATTAAGAATCTATTATAGATGAGCACTGCAGCAGCTACAAACAACATTACAGCCATGAGCATCAATCCGCAATCCGCTATCCGCAATTTGCACTTTAATATCTCTTATGGGGCGAATTCACTTTAACTGAATAAATCTGTCCAGGGATTCATAAAACATCAAGTTGTTTGATATCGAGTATGTAATTAATACTCTATGATTGTTTTTGTCCTGACTGACTAATTGACTGAACTATCAACATCCCAATTGATTTTTGCGTGATGAGTTTGAGTTTTGAGTTTAAAATAAAATGGATTTATTCTAAGTTGCCTACTACAAAAAGAGTAGGTCTATTATAGTTTGTATGGGTATTTATTGGTAAGCGATCGAGGCTCAAACTCTGTCTTAAATAAATATTTAAATAAAAAAGAAACAATACGCAACCTTGAAAGCTTATTATGAACAAACAACAGTAGTTAGCATTTAAGGGTTTGCCGATGGAACAATGACGCATTGTAAATAAACAAAAACAATAAAAATATCATACACAGACAAGAAGATTCTCAAAGTTTTTTATTTGTTGTCTTTCAATTTGCTGACCCATTGCCTGAATTCTTGAATGCTTGAATTTCAAATCAACTTGAGCTGTATTCGGAATAGAACATCCAATATAACGTAGTCTGAAGTCAGAAAGAGTTTATAATGAAGGGTAAATAATTTAAGATGGTACATATTCAAATCTGTAGTTTTTAGTCTTCAAATCAACATAATTAATTTTTGGATGTGGACTACAATAAGTGAATAAAAATAAAGTATTCTGATATACCGCTTTTGCCTGTGACTGTGCAGGGTATGAGCAACAACAGTGGAGCTCTTTTATGAATGAAGATGATATAAGGTTTCGAAATTGTTTATTAGTTTTCGAGTGTCAGCAGAGCAGCAGACAATGTTCAGAATGCCAAGAGTGCGATTGTTTTTTATTGTTCTGCAAGCGGAGCTCGCAAAGTTAGTTGCAGAGTAAACACTTCGTGTGCGACATTATGGGAATATAAATATTAAGACGCGACTCAATTTTCATTTCAATGTCACAATCACAAGATGATTTACAGGCTGCAGCAGGAGGCGATGTGTCCACTTGGCAGTCGGTGGGGGCGTTGCTTGGGGATCAAGGGGCCAAAGGGTTGCGAAGCATCTTGAGGTGTCTCAGCTGCATCTGCACCCGCACCCTTCCCCTCCGCCCACTCGGCATAATTGCAAGTACATGCACACACACACACGCACACGCACACGCACAGCCATTTGCTAATTATGTACTGATTATGTACAGCGAGAGGAAGGGAGACAGACTGAGGTCGGGGAGCTATACATAAGACAGATAGCGGTGCCTCAAGCACTTGAAACAACAACTGCAACTGGAGACAGAGACGGGGCGAGCGAAAGAGCGAGCGAAAGAGCGAAAGAGGGAGTGGGAGGTGGGAATGGGAAGCAATTGAAACAGCAACGGAAACAAATCGATTTGTTGTCGGACACTCGAAGCTGCAGCACAAACAGAACTTGAGCTCGACGTTAGGTAGACACGAGATGGTAAATATTTTAGATGTCATTGCGGTTTATGTTGGATTATTCGATATCCTTGCAATCACACACAAACACAGGATTATTCAATTGAAGTCCAATCGTGAACATTTCAATCACAAATATCTTTTTATTTGGATTCCTATTTACTCTTCAAATATTGTTATCCAATTTGCAGTTTTTATTCTTCAATAATTCCGTTTGAAGTTTAAAGACTTGCAACTATTTGCAGCATGAACACATTTCGTTATCGCCAAAGAAAGAAAGATAAATCGTAGAAAAATGGCACGTGCCGTTATGGAACTTTTCTCAAGCTCTGTCATATTGTAGAGCACAGTGGGGTTGGAGTTAATTGAAATGAGATAAACAAGAATTATTTACATGTTTTGCTAGTTGGACAAGATGTTAAAATTATGTCTTATATTTATTCGATGATAATGTAATTTAATTTTTGAGTCAAGTTTATGAACTTGAAAAATACTTACCACTGTGCAGCCCATTTTTTCACTTTGGTGTTGTGTGAATTATTTGCCATTGTCGTACGTGCTGCAGATTGTTTGAATTGGCTAAATAAAAACCTAGTTGAGTTTAAGAAAAACTTGAATATTCGATAAAAATCGTAACTGCTTTAAATGTGACTTGTTCGCATTTTGTTATCAAAATTGCAATACAATTATTTGTGGTTGTGTTAATTTAAATTAAATGAAACTATTAGAAATGAATAAATACAAATACTTACAAATGAACTCATTCGCATTTTGCGCTTTGCAGGAGGTGGTCGAGATCTGAACACCGCAGTTACATACGCCCAGAACATCCGAAGTGGAGTTGGCATCGCGACGCCGAAGCAGCAGCAGCAGCAGCAGCAGGTGGCGAACAGTGGAGCGAGTGGCAGTGGCAGTGGCAGCAACAACAGTGTCGGCGAGATATTCCTCAAGTTGAACAACAACAACAACAGCATCAATAGCAACAACAATATCAGCAAAGTGATCAGCAGCAAGCCGACTTCGTTGCTGCTCAGCAACAACAGCAAAGTGGGCAGCATTGGCAACAAACTCATCAGCAGCAGCAACAACACCACCACCATCAACAACAACAACAACAACAACGTCAGCATCATAAACAACAACAACAACAGCAGCATTATCGGTCGCAGCGGCAACAACAGCAGCTTGATCGCCGGCACGCAACTGCGGCCAACCATAACGCATACGGCGAAAGTGACGGGCGGCAAATTCACCGCGTTGCCAACCACAATAACGACCAAAGTGATCGTCGACAAGAACCTAAGCAGCAGCAACATGCCAAAGAAAGTGACCGGTAAGTTTCAATGGGCCAATCTTTCTCTCACACACACACACAAACACACAGACAGAAACAGACACACACACGCACACATGTACATATATCGAGTTAGTCTCACCATGCGATCAGCTGCTGCTTCTGCTTCGCCATGAGTCCCTGAGGCCGGAAGACTTTGTCAGCGATCGCTAGGCAGCTTCTTTACCATCGTAGTCTCATCAGCCGATGTTGATCCTTGGGGACATACATATGTATATAGAAAATTGTAGTTAAGCGCAAGCTTGGATGCAGACTCGGGATCGGGCGATGGAAGCTTCTGCAGCGGATTGTTCCAGCTGCGATCAACGATCTACAGAGAAGATCAGCAAGCAACATTTTGGCGGAGTTTGGGAGCATTAAGTGTTGCCTTTATAGACTTAGAGTTAGATTTTAAGCTGCAATAAACATATACAAAACAACACACACACACACATGAATTCTTGCACTCACACACACACACACACTCACACTTATATGTAGATAACGGGCAGACAGCAGACAAAGCTCAAAAGCTCTTAATTAATACGCTGTGTTCTTGTTCTCTTCTCTCTTTCTCTCTCTCCCGCTCACTTTCAAACTCTCTTATCATTCGGCTGCTGCTGCATAATTTGCAAAAAAAAACAAATGCTTGCTTGTTTACTTGCTCTCTCGTTCTCGCTCTCGCTCTCTCTCATATACATATTCGTATTGTTTTTGTTCCTTGCTCGCTCGCTCCTCTCTTTTGTTTTCTTTTTGGTTTTCGATTCGTTTCGTTTGCTTTTACCAACTTCCCCCTCCCCCTCCCCCCCCCCCCCTCCTCACACCCATCGCCACGGCATAACTGTGATCTGCAGGCTTGGGCAATGCCAGCACACCGACAGCAACAACAAACACCGCTTTGGCGACCGCCAGCACAAGGATGAGTGCAAATAGTGGCAACGCCGGCAGCATGCGCACCGGCATTGGCAACGCCGCTGCCAACTTGAGCTCAGCCAGCGCCTATTTGAGCAGCGGCGCTGGCAATTATTTGAACAGCCTGAGCACCAACGATCTGATGAGTCTCGCCGCTTACGTCGCCTCCAAGGGCGGCACTGCGCCCAACAGCAACAGCAACAGCAATAACAACAACAACAACAGCATTAACTATTTTGCGGGTGGAGGCGCCTCAACGTCAGCCGCCTCTGCTGCCAATTTCAATATGGCCGCGTCTTTATTGGCGCAGAGTAAGTCCTGTAATGTTGGTAACAACCAAGAGTATGCCTCACATCCACATAACCATTTGATACCTCTCTCGTTCGTTTAGGTGCGATATTATTTCACATTCTTTGATTTGCATTTGCGATAGTCTGGCAACGCTGTGCGTGTGTGACCATATGCTGTTAACTACAAGCTGCTGTTAAACTTCACTCTAGCTCTGTTAAGGCGCTGTTAACCTTTGTAGTATTGCCCTTCGAATTGTTTGTATCTCAATCGCAGCAGACTTTGTGGAAGCATTTACATTCGTTTTTATTCACACCCAACAAGTTGAGCACAAAATTCCAGAGAAGTTAAATAAATCAAATATTTGAAGATGGACCATTCATCCAGCAACAAGGAGACGACGCCCGATGCGCCTCCTCCTCAGCAGAACGTCGAACGCGATCTCGATCTCGATGAGCTGCGGTATTTGGTGGCCCAACAGGTTGGCCTGGCCATGGACAAGTTCTGTGCACTGTACACGAAGGCATTTGGCCAATTGGAGCTGGCGATTCTGGAGGATCTGTTGCCGAGGCTGCCGAATCCGATGAAAGGGCACCTTCGGGTCGTGCGGCGCGTGCTGCGTCGCCTGGACAAGCTGCGGCCGTTTGTTGTGAATGCCCGGCGGGAAACCATTGACAAGGAAGGCCACAAGAGCGTCAAGAAGACGTACGAGAAGAAACACAGAAAGCAGCGCCAGTCCGACGACTCGGGGACAGACTCCAGGCTGCTTCTGGCCAACAGCTGTGTGATGCCAGCTTGTGGCAGCTGCCCCGAGTCCTCGCCCCTCACAAACTCAATCGATCGCAATCGCCTCCAGTTCATCTATCAGAACCATTTGTTTCCACGACTGCCCGAAAGCGTCGTCACTTTGCCCTCAAAGCGCAGCAATTACTTGCCCCTGGTGGTGTCCAGGAAGCAACTTCCGGCCCCTGAATCGCTGTCGCTGTCGGGTTGCCATCCGATGGCGACGACGCCTGAGCTGCGCTCCAGCGAGATACGAGCCCTGGAGAGTCGCATGCTGGACGTGGGTTTCAATCCCAGGCAGTACAAGTCCTTCTTTGCGATTCCCATGAATCGCCGCAAGTTTCCGGCCATCTGGAAATACTTTTACGACCAGAAGCTGAGGAAGCGGGTCAGCAAGAATCGCATATCGCTATCGCCATCGGAGATGCGAAATAAGTGGTAGCCACGATCGGCTGTGGGTCTCGATTGTCAGCAATTCCCTTCCAAATCCCAAACCACTCCACACTCATTTTCCAAGCATTGACGATTCGAGATATTAATAAACATTTTAGATTCATTTATGATTATGATAATTTGTAAACGAGAATCGAATTCTAGGGGTCTTTAGGTTGTCTTTCCGCTGACTGGAGTTGTGAATGGATAACTCCGATTATTAGCATTCTTGTTGAATATATAAATTTTTTATTTCCGATGTTCAATGTTTCGCTATTCGAAGTAAATGTATTGACTTCTGAGACGCTTTCACGTTTGTTCTAATTGGAGTTGTGAATGGATTATTCGAATATGATTCATCTGGCTGAGGTCGAGAGATTGTTTATAGCTCTGTTTGTTAGCACATTTTGCGATATTCGACATGCAGGTAGTGAATGTATTGACTTCTGAGACCCTTTCGCTATTTTGTAGCGTAGTTCGATAATATTTGATGCTGAAAAATGTTTTACGATATCTATATTTGATATCTTTATAATCAGTCTCGCAACCTACTAATCACATGAACTTTCTCTCTCTCTCTTTCACGTCTCGTCTGTCTCGCTCGCTCTCTCTCTCGCCCCGTGCATTCCCGTGTCCATCTCTTTCACACACACACACACGAACAACGAAACACAACACAACGCAACTAACACGTGAACCAAATGCGACATGAACACAATTCCCCACCTTGTCTTGCAGTGAGTTATGCGGGCGCTGCCACGCCCATGCGCACGCCGTACAAGCCAGCCGCCCCCGCGAGCGCCACGCTCAAGGCGAACGGGCCGCAGGCTGCCATCGCCTCGCCCGCAGCAGCGGCAGCAGCGGCGGCAGCTGGAGGAGGCGCCGCTGGGGGAGGCACGATGAAGCTGATGATGGAGAAGCTGCAGAAGTTGATCGACATGAAGCCGGAGTACTTGACGAGCGGCATTCCCAACCACGTGATGACGCAGCTGTTCATGCAGCCGATGCGCATGCCACCGCCACAGCAGCAGCTCCAGCAGCAGCAGCTGCCCAACGTTGTGGGCAATGCGGCGAGTGCAGCGGCCAATGCGGCAGCCTCCGCGGCCGCCGCCTACGTGCAGCAGGCGCAGGAGGAGGACGAGGTCGACTACGAGGAGATGGGCGTCGCCGAGACCTACGCCGACTATTGGCCGGCCAAGCGTAAGTGTGACGCGAGACGCTCCAAAAGTGGTAGCTTTCAGTTCATTGATTGTCTTGTTGTGGTTGCAGTGAAGCTGGGCAAGAAGCATCCGGATGCGGTGGTGGAGACCGCCTCGCTGAGCTCCGTGGAGCCGTGCGATGTCTACTACAAGCTGTCGGTGCCCTCGGAGACCATCAACAGCGGCCAGCTGAGCGCCCTGCAACTGGAGTCCATCACGTACGCGTCGCAGGCGCACGATCATCTGCTGCCCGACGGCAGTCGAGCGGGATTCCTCATCGGCGATGGCGCCGGCGTCGGCAAGGGTCGCACCATAGCGGGCATCATCTATGAGAACTACCTGAAGGGCCGCAAGAAGGCGCTCTGGATATCCGTGTCCAATGATCTCAAGTACGATGCCGAGCGCGATCTCAGCGACATTGGAGCCACGCGCATCGATGTCCACGCCCTCAACAAGGTGCGTAATTCTGCACAAGATATATAGATCTAGGAGATATAACACACCAATCGTAATAATCGGATATTTACAAAACATTGTTTTGGAATAGAACTAAATACTTTTCAAGCAAAGCAGGGAATCCAAAGAGGTGATCTATGTAGAATTTATACCTTGCTTTCAACCATCATTCATCTAGATGTCCGATGAATGGTTAAAATGAAGTTCTAGAATTTGTTTTTATAGGTTGTTAAAACAGTCAGCATAATGTAACTTGTCGACATTAGCAGGTAGCTTGAATTGCACTGTAGAATATGTGCGTACAAGGAATAACATTTCAGTCAAATGCAAATAAAGAATAATTAATCCTTCTAAATGCTAAGGTAGGAATAGAAATAGACACCACACCAACAGATGCTCATCAAAACTGGCTTGTTAGGAGACCAAAAGTCTGGGATTTGGCAAGACATGCCAATCACCCACATACATATATACAAAAAATATCACCTTCATACAATTGTGTATTCCGTATCGTTGTAGTTCAAGTACGCCAAGATCAGCTCGGATGCGAACAACAACTGCAAGCGCGGCGTCATCTTCAGCACGTACTCGGCGCTGATTGGGGAGTCGAACAACAAGACGGGCAAGTATCGCTCCCGCTTCCGCCAGCTGCTGCAATGGTGCGGCGAGGACTTCGAGGGTCTGATCATCTTCGACGAGTGCCACAAGGCGAAGAATCTGTGTCCCGTCGGCTCCGGCAAGCCCACCAAGACCGGCCAGACGGTGCTCGAGCTGCAGCAGAAGTTGCCCAAGGCACGCGTCGTCTACGCCTCGGCGACGGGCGCCTCGGAGCCCAAGAACATGGCGTACATGGTGCGATTGGGTCTCTGGGGACAGGGCACGGCCTTCGGCAACTTCAATGACTTCATAACGGCCGTGGAGCGACGGTAGGTTTCACTTTTTTTTTTAATCGAGATCAAAGCTAATCTCGGTTTACGATTTGATGCTTGCAGTGGCGTTGGCGCCATGGAGATCGTGGCCATGGACATGAAGCTGCGCGGCATGTACATTGCCCGGCAGCTGAGCTTCAAGGGCGTCAGCTTCAAGATCGAGGAGGTGCCGCTAACCAAGGAGTTCCGCAAGATCTACGACCAGTCCGTGGAGCTGTGGGTGGAGGCCATGCAGAAGTTCACCGAGGCGGCCGAACTGATCGATGCCGAGAGCCGCATGAAGAAGACGATGTGGGGCCAGTTCTGGTCGTCGCATCAGCGCTTCTTCAAGTATCTCTGCATTGCGGCCAAGGTCAATCATGCGGTGCTCGTCGCCCGCGAGTCCATCAAGTATGGCAAGTGTGTCGTCATCGGCCTGCAGTCGACCGGCGAGGCGCGCACCCTCGATCAGCTGGAGCGCGACGACGGCGAACTCACCGACTTTGTGTCGACAGCCAAGTGAGTTTTTGAATAACACAACACCATTTGGACAGAGACAGGAACAGATATTAACCGCATTTCTGCTTGCAGAGGCGTCTTTCAGTCGTTTGTGGAGCGTCACTTTCCGGCGCCCGATCGCAACCGCATCAATCGCATACTGGGGCTCTACGACGAGACGCCGGCGATCAAGACGGAGCCCAGCAGCAACAACAACAACAGCAGCAGCAGCAAAAACAACAACAACAACAACAGCAGCAGCGTCGGCGGCAAGCGCAAAGGCGGCGCCGCAGCGACGGGCAAGTCGAAGAAGAAGAAGCGCAGCGGCTCGTGGCCGTTCAGCGACACCGACGAGGAGGCCGCGCACACGTCGGGCGACGATGCCGCCGACAGCGACGACGCCTACGACGAGGACAAGGACGGGGAGAACGACGACGACGACGACGATGACGACGACGAGGAGGAGGACGACGATGACGATGACGAGGACAAGCACGACAATGACAGCGATCGCCACAGCGTTGCCAGCGATGCCAGCTCCGACTTCAATCCGTTCTTCAGCGGCAGCGACAGCGACATCGATCCCTGGGTGAATGCGCGCGCCAAGAAGTCGAGCGGCGGCGGCAGCAAGAAGACCCAGAAGAAGACCAAGAAGAAGACGGTCAAGAAGGAGGCCAAAGTGAAGAAGGAAGCGTCGAGCACAGCGGCGCCAACGTCCAACGCTGCGACAGCAACGAGCAGCGGCAGCGGCAGCATGTCCGCTACGGTGGCAGCAGCCTTGAATGCGGCCAAGAGCCGCAAGTCGCAGCAGCTGTCGACGCAGGACAAGATCCAGGATCTGCTGCAGAAGAAGCAGGAGATGAAGGGCACCATGACGCCGGTGGGCGTGAATGGCGTCAAGCTGAACTACGGCCCGCCGCCCAAGGACGCCATCGAGCGTGCCTGCACCATGAAGGAGGAGCTGCTGCGCAAGATCGAGCGTCTCGGCTCCCGACTGCCGCCCAACACGCTCGATCAGCTCATCGACGAGCTGGGCGGACCGGACAACGTGGCCGAGATGACCGGTCGTCGTGGGCGCGTCGTGCAGAGCGACGACGGCTCCATACAGTACGAGTCCCGGACCGAGTCCGATGTGCCGCTCGAGACGCTCAACATAACGGAGAAGCAGCGCTTCATGGACGGCCAGAAGGACGTGGCCATCATCTCGGAGGCCGCCTCCAGCGGCATCTCGCTGCAGAGCGATCGACGCGTCTTCAATCAGCGTCGTCGCGTCCACATCACCCTCGAGCTGCCCTGGTCCGCCGATCGCGCCATCCAGCAGTTCGGGCGCACGCATCGCTCGAACCAGGTGAACGCACCCGAGTACATATTCCTCATCTCGGACCTGGCCGGCGAGCGGCGGTTCGCGTCGACGGTGGCCAAGCGCCTGGAGTCGCTGGGCGCGCTGACGCACGGCGATCGTCGGGCCACCGAGACGCGCGATCTGTCGCAGTTCAACATCGACAACAAGTACGGCCGGCAGGCGCTGGAGACGGTGATGCGCACCATCATGGGCTACGAGGCGCCGCTGGTGCCGCCGCCCACCGATTACAGCGGCGAGTTCTTCAAGGACATTGCCGGCGCCCTCGTCGGCGTCGGCATCATTGTGAACAGCGAGAGCCATCCGGGCGTGCTCAGCCTGGACAAGGACTACAGCAACATATCCAAGTTTCTCAATCGCATTCTCGGCTGCCCGGTGGATCTGCAGAACCGCCTCTTCAAGTACTTCACCGACACCATGACGGCCATCATCAATCAGGCCAAGCGTGGCGGTCGCTTCGATCTGGGCATCGTCGGTAAGTGACGCACAGGCAGCAAAGTATTTATCTTCTTTCGAATGTCCGTCTCTTGAACACTGAGAACAAGTTTAGTTTAGCATTAGCTCACGTCCTACTCTACAACTTTGTTAAAGCTCTTGCTCACGTACTTAGTAAATATATTTACGAGGAAGTGTCTTTCAAATTTGAATAGAATCGCAGTATGATCACGAAAGCTGACATATTTCAGAGTATACTCAATCAGCAGCCTTGACCGACGGTTCAACTCCCTCCCAAGCCAAGGCTGTGTCTTTCAAATTTGAATAGAATCGCAGGATGATCATGAAAGCTGACATATTTCAGAGTATACTCAATCAGCAGCGTTGACCGACGGTTCAACTCCCTCCCAAGCCAAGGCAGTGTCTTTCAAATTTGAATAGAATCGCAGGATGATCATGAAAGCTGACATATTTCAGAGTATACTCAATGAGCAGCCTTGACCGACGGTTCAACTCCCTCGTAAGCCAAGGCTGTGTCTCAAATTTGAATTGAATCGCAGGATGATCATGAAAGCTGACATATGTCAGAGTATACTCAATCAGCAGCCTTGACCGACGGTTCAACTCCCTCCCAAGCCAAGGCAGTGTCTTTCAACTTTGAATAGAATCGCAGGATGATCATGAAAGCTGACATATTTCAGAGTATACTCAATCAGCAGCGTTGACCGACGGTTCAACTCCCTCCCAAGCCAAGGCTGTGTCTTTCAAATTTGAATAGAATCGCAGGATGATCACGAAAGCTGACATATTTCAGAGTATACTCAATCAGCAGCCTTGACCGACGGTTCAACTCCCTTCCAAGCCAAGGCTGTGTCTTTCAAATTTGAATAGAATCGCAGGATGATCACGAAAGCTGACATATTTCAGAGTATACTCAATCAGCAGCCTTGACCGACGGTTCAAGTCCCTCCCAAGCCAAGGCTGTGTCTCAAATTTGAATTGAATCGCAGGATGATAATAAAAGCTGACATATTTCAGAGTATACTCAATCAGCAGCCTTGACCGACGGTTCAACTCCCTCGCAAGCCAAGCACAAATTCAATTTTTACATTTTGCAAAAAGTATTATTGCTAAAATGTATACAGAACCACTTCTTTTAGATGACTTATTGCTTGGGGCGTGAGTTAAATGATCACGTGATCCTCGTTTCGTATCTCGCTTTAACACTATTACGATGTAGTTTAAACGTTGTTGTTCAATTGCAGATCTGGGCGCCGCTGGCGAGAACGTGACGCGCGTGCGTCTGGTGCGCTTTGTGCGCAAACATGCCACGGGCGTGGCACCCACCGAGCTGCACACGGTGCGCGTGGAGCGCGGCATGATCTGGCAGGAGGCCATCGACAAGTGAGTAGAGGCTGCGACTGCGACTGTAATCAGCGACAGCTTTATTAATGCCTTCTTCTTTTGCTGCGCAGATATGCCGATCTGTTCAATGAGCACGAAGGTTTCTATACATCGCACCATCTGCGCAATCAGAAGCGCACCGCAATCCTGGTGGTCATCATCGAACAGCAGCCGACGCGAGGCTCCAGCTCAACGGACGCGGACGGCAGCAGCAAGGCGCAAAAGAAGAAGTCGCGCAGCAAAAAGGAGATCATGTGCCAGATCTACAGGCCGAACACGGGTCTCCAGGTGCGTCACGAGTCGCTCGCCGAGCTGGAGAAGAAGTACCGCAAGGTGGCCAGCGAGGAGGCCGAACCCCATTGGACCGAGCAGTACGACGCCTCGGTGCACACCTGCTCGCATGCCTACTGGAACGGCAACTGTCGCAACGTCAGCATGGGCAACGACTGCGAGGTGAGTCTGACTCTTCGACCCGCCCACTTTATTGCAACTCTGATTCATTTCGACTTGAACTTGTGCAGGTGGGGCTGCGACAACGCTTGTATCATGTGCTGGCCGGATCGGTGCTGTCGGTTTGGGGACGTGTCGAGCACATACTGAACACGCGCTCGAACAGCAAGATGCAGGTGATACGCATGAAGACCACCGAGAGCGAGAAGATTGTCGGCACCATGATACCCAAGTCCTGCTACGAGCCGCTCATGAACGATCTGCGCAGCGATTCCGAGAAGCAGGAGGAATTCAACTACTAAAGTTGGTTCGCGTCCAACATTCACACAACAACTGATACTGATTCCAACACCACCACCTCTCAAAACAGGAGCAGCATCCACCACATCTACATCTGGCTGAGACAATGCTTGTTATACAGAATTCATCAGGATTTGTTCGCTACTATTTTTTTTTTATTGCACTATTATTTTAAGACTTGAATTCAATTACAAATGTAAATTAGTTGTAAACCCTCGTAGATAAGTGCATCGCAGCGAGAACGCAATTACGACATTGCATGCGATATATACTTATATATACATACATGAATATGTACCGACTTTTTATTTGCGTCTCACACACACACACACAAACACACACACACATACGCGACATAAGAAAAGATATAGTGAAAACAAATGGAAACGCTTATTATATGGACTTTTTTCTTAATGATTTATACATTAATTAATTTAATTATTTTTAACCTTACTGATAGTATGCACCATCCATACACACCCACACACACACACACACACACATACCTTCACACACACACAACATATATTACATACGTAATGTGTACGTAACGAAGTATATATTTTTGTTTATTTTGGCTCCCACTTAAATTTGTTTAATAATTAAGAGGCTGCAGCGCAGCGTGCAGCTTTCGTTAAAAAACAAAACAATTTAACACAAAACCAAGAAGAATTCTAACGAATTGCGTATGAAACCGAGTTAAGGCATTTTTTTTTTGCGTCATAGTCGTTAAGTGAAATGAAATGAAAAGTCAAACTGCAGTTTGTAATTAAGGTCTTCTAACTGTAATAAGCATTAATTTAAGTTTAGCCATTAAAGGTGTTAATATACATATACAAATACACACACGTATATATATATATATATATAAACAAATATATATATATATATATATGATTAAATAAAATATACGAGTAAATACATACATATAGCATACATATACAGCTACCATACATAACAAATGCTGTACGTGCTCGCTCTCGGCGTCCGTATCGGCAAACATAATAAACGCGGAAATGTGGCATACAAAAAGAATACACAATGAGCGCAACTCGTGTTTTCATTTGGGTGGGAAATTGCCAATGGGCATTGCAGATACGGATAGCAGCTTGGAAAACTTTTCATTTTTAGGTAATTTTCCCATTTTATGCAACACAATTGCCCAGGAGGGAAATTTCACAAATTCAAAGGAAATTCAAGAACTGACCAATCACAACGCAGCAGCAGTCGCCATTGATCTAGATTGCAGAATGCTTGCTGCTTATTTCTGTTCGCCTGGTATTTTATCTGCCAAGCCTCTAGTTTGCTGAATGCTCACGCTGCCTGCTGCTGGTTTCTGTTCGCCTGGTATTTTGCCTGCCAAGCCTCTAGTTTGCAAAATGCTCACGCTGCCTGCTGCTGGTTTCTGTTCGCCTGGTATTTTGCCTACCAAGCGCAGTGAAGATCCCAATCGACTTGTCAACGATTTCTGTTCGCCTATTACTTCTGCTAATAGTTTAACGGAAATTTACAAAATTCTGACCAATCACAACGCAGCAGCAGTCGCCATTGATCTAGATTGCAGAATGCTTGCGTTGCTTGCTGCTTGTTTCTGTTCGCCTGGTATTTTGCCTGCAAAGCACATCAAGCCTCTGGTTTGCAGAATTCTCGCGCTGCCTGCTGCTGGATTCTGTTCGCCTGGTATTTATCTGTAATGTCAGCTCAGACAACGAAGCTTCGCCAGCTGTAATGAGACACAGGTTCTTCCAAGTATTCTATGATTGATGAGATGACATTCAATTATTTCCTCTGAATCTGCACATTTTTTCTATGCAAATATTTATACTATTTTTTCTTATTTTTTATGTGATCGCAACCTAATCAAAAATCATTTATAAATATGATGTTTAACTTTTATTTTGCTTTTTAAATTTTTATAATATATTTCATATATTTCTTTAAAGTTAATTTATTTATTTATTTGCTATTGTTAAATTTGTGTTTACTTTCGTGTTTTTTGTGGTTGTTGTCTTCTGTTCTGTTGTCGTTTTGTTTGTTGTCATTAACATATATTGTACAATTTGCTTACGAATCTAATACAATGCATAATGTATGTACTTATGTTTGTTGTTTTTTAGTTAATACACAATTTTCGCATTGATTCCATGACAATTTCCATGTGAATTTCCACTCTCGTTGGATCTTGCAGCGCAAACGTTTTCAATTCTTGATTAATCGTATGTATAGTAAATTTGCTAATATTCATTTGTAATCATTATATTTATTTAATTCATAATTTTGTTATACTTGCAGTTACGTTTTCGCTATCCTTATCTTCCATTCGTTCTGTAGTTTCTTTGAGCTTTGATTGTCTGTCAGCTGCAAGCACGCTGCCCCCTCGCCCACTCTTCAATTACTAAGACATTGACTTAAACGTTTATGTTAAGCTTAGATTAATTTAAGTGTTCGTATCGTATCTGCAACTGTCAACAAATTGTTGTTGTTGACATAATGTGTGTGTGAGGGTGTGGGGTGTAGGGCAAATATTTAAAACAAAATTTCCCATGGAAGCTAACAAAAATAGATTACATTCACGTCACGTTCACATTTAGTTTAAACATTTACATACAATAATTATAACACAACTGTGGCTACATACACATTACATACAAATACAATATGTGTAAATATTGTTATTATTATTATTATTATTATTATTATTATTATAAGAGTGAGGCATACTTTAATGGTTTCCTCTTCTCTTTTGCTTTTCTGCTGTCACCTTGCAATATTATGTTGCTTGTATTTCTTTATTTTTTTTATCTTTATTGTCAGCAATTGTTTTTTTTTTGTTTGTTAACAAAGCGCAACGCATTAATTAGTTAAAAGTCACAAAAAAAAAATGAAGTAAATTTATGCTAAAACTAACAGCTAACGGTAATTACATGCTTGCCACACTTTGTGGCACACACACACTCATGCAAAGCACACGCATACGGACGGACAGAGCTGTGCATCGGTGTGTGTGTGTGTGTGTGTGTGTGTGAGAGGTTCACACTGCCTGCTAAAACAATACATACGGAAGATACACTCGCTTTATTATTGTTAATTAAACTAAGCCTTACAATGTCAACAGCTCTTAGATATTAAGCCTAGGCGCCTTTTTTACTTTGTGATTTCCATTTACATTTACATTCACATTAGACATTCATATTTGTGTATTGTATATGGTACATATATATTCTTTTCTTTATAATGTAGATATATCCATGTATTATACATTCAGTCAATTTATTGCAACAAAACAGTATATTTTTTTTTGTTTTTTATATATTTTTTTTAAAATGAAGTTAAAGGCTCTCGAAAATCCCAAGCAAAACTTTCATTTTGTATAACGTCTATATGTTACTATATGTATATGTAAATCGTTTCGAAATTTTTTTCCAGTTTAAAAGCTCTCTTCTTCTGTCGTTTTGTCTTTGAATTATATTTAGGCATGTATTTGTTTTTGTGTTAAATCAGGAAAAAGTTGTTTAAAAACTTTATTCTTTGAGCTTGCAGGTTGAGATTCTCGCGATAAACATTTGTAATAATGCACCCGAAAACGGAAATTACTTTACAAAACTGAGCCTGCATTTCGTATATTCTTTTTATTTATTTATTTATTTTTTTTACTTTTCAAGGGGTTTTCTGTACACAAAAAAAAAAAAAAAAAAAAAAAAACACCGATACTAAATTACAATTGTACAAAAAAAAAAAAAAAAGAGAAGATATTTGGAACACGTATAAAAAACATTTTAAAAAAGTGCCAAAGGCGGTGTATAAAAAAAGCTAAAATATATATTAGTTACATATACATAGACTATATAGGACTAAGGCGTAGGAGGGGAGGGAGGGGGGATTTGTTAGTTTATAGTATAGTACTTAAGTAGAGCGGTAGCAACCATTTGCTTTTATTTGTAATTTGTAATCGATTTAATAATTATTTAGGTGGTACATGCTCAACAGCTGCCACTTGTTTGTGTGTACATCGTAGACTACATGCATGCATTGTAGTTGCTTAAGTTCTATATCTATATATATATATGTGTATATATATGTTATGTGTGTATGGTTGGATTCGGCTGACAAGACGTTGCTGCGTTGCTGCGTTGCATGCATCTTAATACAATTTCAAATTTATGGTTGTAGTTGCCTCAATGCCTGCCGCGTGGCAATCTGATGGGTATATGCGGATATCATGTGTCCTCCACTGCACCGATGGCGTACTGCTTGCTGTTGCTGTTGTGCTTCAGCTTCTGCTTGTTGTTGTTGTTGCTGTTAGACGGCAGCTGCTTTATCGTTATGACATCCTTTGGCTTTTGTTTTGGCTGCAACAGCTGCTCCGGTTGCGGCACATGCAGCTCATGTTCCTGCTCCTGTTCCTGCTCCTGTTCCTGCTCTTGCAGCTGCTCCAGATCCTGTTCAGCCGCCTGATGTTGCTGCTGCTCTGGCAATTTATTGATATTTTTGTTGTTGTTGCTGTTGTTCTTGTCAATGGCATTATCTTCATTATTATTATTGTTGTTGTTGTTGTTGGTGTTGGTGTTATCCTCTTCTGGTTTGGCATCCATCTGCAGCACTTGCTTCGCTTTACTTTCCCACAGCATGCGGTTGGCTTTTAGCTACAATATTTCATAGAGAATATACAAACACAAATGAGTAATGGCAAAAACACGCCCACAACTTGCCGCCTTCCCACATTATGCTACTTAATATCATAAAAATCCACACACACACACAACCATTCTCGATTGAAGCGTCCCATTATTTATAAGCTGTCATTATTTGTTGCTACTTTGTGTGTTGTCCCCACCAAACAACAGCTGCACATCGAGTGGCATAATTATATTATGCAGCACGACGCTTGCAACACTTCGCTGCGGTTCTCAAAGACACCGTTGATGCTCGCTATGACATCTTTTTTGGGGCGAGGGTCTGCGCAATAATTGTGATTAATGATCGACTCATTAATTGCAATTTGAACGCACCCAAATACATTTCAATTTAAATGTTAAATTTCGGATTCAAGCATTTTTGTGTACACCCAAAATATGGCATGCATTCAAAACAATAACCGAAAAATACAATTTGAATATTGCCCCAAAATTGTATGCTATGATTTTTTTGTTGTTGCATTTTCTATTTGCAGCTGCAAAGTGAAAATTGCATTTTCTCGATTTTACTTTATTCATTGATGCCAAAGAGAGCAAAAACCTAAAACCAACTTGAATGCGAATGCAAACTACATATATGTATATTAAAAATATTGCATATGAAAAGCATAAATCATTTGCATTTCGGGGGCAGCATATTAAGTAGCCGCCATCAAAGCGGCAATTGCAATTGATGCACACAATTGATTCGCATTACAACGTGCACCAAAGATGAACTTCCGCTAAATTGCCCAGCTCAATTAATTTTTAATTTTGCGCTGGTTATTGCAATGCCAAAAACATGCGATAATATTATATTAATATCTGGCCGGGCTGACGTGCAGCAAAAAGGTAATTTATGAAAAATATTTGCAATTAACATAAATTACGCGCATAAAATAAAATTCAATTGATTATAATTGCCTTCAAAGTGGGCGGTGGCAGGCGAAGAGGCAGCGAACAGCAAATAGACGCACGTTGGGCGCCCATTGGGCGTGAGGCAGAAGGGGCATGCAACTCGAGGCTCTTTGTGTGCTTGCCGTTCTGTTGTTGGCATTTCAATTGCGCATATGCACACGACAAGCCGAGCAGGGGGCGGGGGGGAGTCTGTTGTGTTTGCAGGCGTGTCTCTCGTTTGTTGGCAGCTTAAATTGGCATTTATGGCGAACTTCCCTCCCCCCAACACCTCTTTCCATCCCCTCACACACAGATACACTCACACAGTTGTGTGTAGAGAGAATTTGAGCTGTCGGGTTGTTGGCACAAACAGCAATTGCAGTTGTGACAGCATCGAAAAATCAAAGTTGCAGCCCAAAATGAAGTCGAGGCGCGCCACCTGGCGGCAAGTAGCTGCACGTAACACCAGCTGCTGCTTGTCAGTTGCTTGCAATTTTAATTTATGAGCAGTCCTCGAGCAAATGTCGCCCCGACTAATGGGCAACAGCAACGGCAACGGCAACCGCATCAGCAACAGCACTTGGCTGCGCCACTCGTTGCCACTCAGCACTCGGCTGCAGTCTGTCTGTCTGTCTGTCCGTCTGTCTGTCTGTCTGTCCGTCTGTCCGTCTGTCTGCCAGTCGACAGCAGCTCAGCTCTCGACTCGACTTGACTCGACTGCGCGCTCTGCTCTAATTAATTAGCCGCTAATTTAACGCGACGGCGGCAGAAGGACTCAACAGGATGTGCACTTCCCTACCGCCCTCCCTCCCGTCTGTCCGTCAGCGTCGCTCTGCACTTTGTTGCATTCCTTTTGCCTTTGGCCAGCTGCATGTAAATTAAGCGTTGCTTCTTTAACTTTACCTCTGCTGTGTTTCTTTGTTGCTTCAAAATCAAAAACTGTTGATATTAAATTAATTGTGAAACGACACTTTTTTGTGGTATTCACAATTGCATAATCGTGCAGTTAATGCTTTGCTTGTGGCCTCGATTTCTATGTTATCGTGTGCTCGAATGTGGCATTGAGAGCCAGACAATTGATGCAACTTGTTGTGGGTTCATATTGATTCTATAAGCCGCCCCACAAAGTATGCCACTTGGTGCGTCATTGATGCGCAATTCGAGTGGCCAGCGACTGAACAATATGTTTATCAAATTGGCCGAAGCACACAACATAGAAATAGCAATGGAAATAGCTATGGAAATGCAAATGGAAATAGAAATGCAAATAGCAATGGAAATGGAAAATAAGCATGCAGCGAGGCGGGCACTTTGCAACAGGCAAATGAGCGTGCAACTAAACTAAGTGCTTGCCGCCATTGTTTCGTTGAACGTGCCCCGAGCTGTGTGTCTGTGTGTGTGTGTGTGTGTGTGTATCTAAAACCCATTTCAGTCGTCATTATCTTTGTCATCGATATGATTGTGCCCCTGCCCCTTTCCCTGCCCATGTTAAAGTGGCTGAAAAAAAGGAAAATACGTGTAGCAGCAGCACAAAGGAGTCAAAAAATAAACATACAAAAAGAAAGCGGTAGAAAAACGAAGAAAAAATGCAAAAGTGCAAAAAAGGTGAGTGCAAGAAACAAACAAACAAACAAACAAAACATATAGTATATATATAAATAAAAAAATAGAAAAAAAAACAGAACAAAATCATGTGTAACAAGTTTGCAATAATGCAGCGCATGCTCGACGCCCAGACACCCGCTAAATACTTGCAATATACAATAGTAATTAATTACAATTTATAAAAAAAGTTAAAGTTCTATAGGGTATTTGCAGTTCGAGCATAGCTCGCAAATGTTATATACAAAAATCGCATGTCAATATTGTGCACATTTTTATGTTTATAGGGAACTTTCAGAGCGAGCATAAATGTCATACACAAAAACCTCATATCAATATTTTTTGGGTTCTGATCGACTAGCAGTTACCCTGTAGTGCCAGAATTTGTTTGTCATCGCTGCTGCTGCGCATTGCGTTTTACAGGACTGCATCTACGAATGTGGCTGAAATGCGTTGCCACAAAGCAAAAGTTCAAAATATGGCAATGACAGAAGCCAGCAGCAACTACGAGAACGAGAACGAGAACGAACAGCGGGTTGCATGCCACCGAGGCACACACAAAAATGACAATGAAGATGGCAACACGAAATTGGAGCGACAACAAAAGGGATGGGCGCCATGTTGAATGCTTTCGGGGATATCCGGATCGGCGCGGCGCGGCATGAAAGGGAATGAATGCGGCGTGTGGCAAGTTGCATGTCGCGCTTGTTGTCTTTGTGTGTGTGTGTGTGTGTGTGTGCAGCATGGACTGTCTGACTGTCTGACTGAATGTTGCCTCTCTGCCTGCCTGCCTGCCTGTCTGTCTGTCTGAATGTTTGTTGCACATACCTTAGATGTATTGTCCTGGACCCATGCATCTGGCTTACCGTAGTCCGGTGGGTTCGCATACGGATCGTAGCCCAGCACGGATAGCATGGGCGCTATGTTGGCCATGTCGTGCACCACATCGCTGGGTATCTGGTCGACCCACTTGGACAGCGCCTCCAGATTGACCGGCTTGATGACCTGATCCGACGACCTCTCCACCCTGCCAACGATTCCAATCAGTTAATGCTGCCACCTTCCCTCTCTCTTTGACGCTACTCACTTGGACAGCGGCACTCCATTCGGCTTATTAATAAATTCCTCGTGATGCAGCACCGCATCGTTCCATGGCACATCCAAGAACTTCAGAATCTTGCGCATCCACTCCTCGGGATGCAGCACCAGCTGCTCGTAGTAGACCTGTTTGCAAGACGACAACATCATCATTAGTACTCTTTTACTATTCGCAATTATTTTGATTATTTAAAAATAAAACATTTTCTCTGACTCTTGCTTTATTGTCGCAATTATTTGGCTGCATTATCATTATTATTATTATTTGATATTACATTAATTATTTCAGTGCAGCGAAAACATTTTCTCTGTCTCTCACTCTACAACTATCTGATTTTGGAAGCAATTTTTTGGTCGCAATTATTTGGCGTCATTTTTATTAGTATTATTATTCCATTATTATTCGCCATTACTTTGATTATTTCAATGCGATGCGTTGTAAGGTAAAACATTTTAATTGTCTCTAACTTTATTGTCGCAATTATTTGGCTGCATTTTCATTATTATCATTATTCGATATTACTTGAATTATTTCAGTGCAGCGTTGCGAAATCATTTTCTCTGTCTCTCACTCTACAACTATCTGATTTTATATTTTTATTAGTATTATTACTCCATTATTATTCGCCAGCGATGCAAGTGAAAACATTTTCCTTAATTCTCATTTTAGAACTATCTGATTTTAGAAGCAATTTATGTCGCGATTATTTATAAGTATTATTATTCCATTATTATTCGCCATTACTTTGATTATTTCAATGCGATGCGTTGTAAGATAAAACATTTTTATTGTCTCTAAATTTATTGTCGCAATTATTTCGCTGCATTTTCATTATTATTATTATTCGCTATTCCTTTAATTATTTCATTTTCACTGTCTCTCACTCTACAAATATCTGATTTTAGAAGCAATGTTTTGGGTCGCAATTATTTGGCTTAATTTCTATTAGTACTACTATTCCATTACTATTCGCCAATACTTTGATTATTTTAATATAATGCAGCGTTGCAAGCTAAAACAAATTCTCTGTCTCTTACTCTACAACTATCTGATATTAAACGTAATTTTTGTCGCGATTATTTATCAGTATTATTATTCCATTATTATTCGCTATTATTTTCATGATTTCAAAGCGATGCGTTGCAAGCGAAAACATTTTGATTGTCTCTAAATTTATTATCGCAATTATTTCGCTTCATTTTCATTATTATTATTATTCGCTATTACTTTAATTATTTCATTTTCACTGTCTCTAACTTTACAACTATCTAATTTTAGAAGCAATTTTTGTCGCAATCATTTCGTTGAATTACGATTTAAAGAAAGTTCTGCCAAAATAAAAATGATTACTTTTGATTGCCATTAAATATCTTGCAACAACTTATGTTTTAATTACACTTATTAGTTGCTCACGGAACTTTATTCGTTGCTTTTCAGAATACCTCGAAAGCAAAATAGTCAAGCAAAAGAATTTTCAAAAGAAACTCAACTGCTTGATTAAATTTTAACCTCATATTTTGTATCACACTTTTGGCTTTCAATATAGGAAAATCCTGAATTTTCTTGCTGCATTAAAACCAATGATAATTTGTATTTGGCTTTAGGAATTTGCTTTAAGTAAATACTTTTATATATTGACGTTAACTTGCACGAGGGTAGCCAGGGTTGCCACCCAAACTATTCGTATGATGTATCACAATTTTAAGCTTCCATCTAATCGTATTATTACTTATCTCCGCATATGTATTTCAACCTACATAAATTTGCTCTGTTTATCTGCGTTTCAAAACAGAATTTAATTAATCACTATTTCATAGATAACTATTGGCCAGAGTTGCCACTCAATCTATTCGTATGATTAACTTCTGCATATGTATTAAGCCCTACAAAAATTCGCTCTAATTTTTGTATTTGTCTTTTCAAAATTGATTTAACTAACAACTTTGATATTTCATAGATTACTCTTAAGTGGATGGCCAGGGTTGCCACCTAATTTATGCGTATGATTAGTTTACTCTCCCATCAAATCATATTGTAAGTTCTGTCCTACACAAATTCGCTCTAATTTTTGTATTTGTCTTTTGAAAATAGTTTTGATATTACTTTCAAGTGGATGGCCAGGGTTGCCACCTAATCTATGCGTATGATTAATGTACTCTCCTATCAAATCATATTGTAAGTTCTGTCCTACACAAATTCGCTCTAATTTTTGTGTTTGTCTTTTAGAAATAGTTTTGATATTACTCTCAAGTGGATGGCCAGGGTTGCCACCTAATCTATGCGTAAGCTGTATGCTATCAACAATTTAAGCTACCATCTAATCCAATTACAATCCATACATATGTGCGTGTATTTGATGGCTCACAAAGTGCTCTGAGTGAATATTGCGAGCTTTAAAATGCAATTACTCGAGTATGCGCCTGGGAGTGCCTAGAGTTGCCACCTAATCTGTGTGCATGTTTGGCTGGCGCGTATCATCTCCAAGAAAATGTGACGTGAGTGATTTTTGCTCTTAAATGCAATTACACGGTAAAAATATGTATTTTTTTTCTGCGCATTTTCTTTTTTGCACTGATGATGAAATGGAAGGTTCAGGTCAGGGTTGTCAGGGTTGTCAACTCACCATCATGCAGCGCTCCTTGCCAATGTCGCGGCACTGTTCGTGCATCAGCTCGATGGCGTGGTTCCACTTCTCCATGCACTGTCGGTAGCTGGCCAAATCGAAGCCGGTGATTGTCACCTTGCGGGATATAATCGAATGAACCGTCGCCCGACCATCGCGCACCATGAATAGGAATTTAGCCTGTGTGTATACATATATACATATACTCGTATATATATGTGTGTATATCGAGAATGTTCGTGGTACTTACGTTGGGAAACAGCTCGATGACATAGGAGCCCATTTTGAGGGTGAGCGGATCCTTGTTGCATAGACGCGGCGCCGGTTCGCCGTGCTTCGCAATGATTTCGAGGCAGAACTGGGCGATGGCGCTGTTCATGACCTCCTTGGTGATGCCCGCCTCCTGCAGGCGCAGCGACTCCTTCGCGGACTTCAGCCAATGCGAGCGCAGCTGCAGGATGCGCGGAATCACACGCGTCTCCTGCCCGCAGCTAAATCGAGGAGGAGGAGCAGAACAATGCCGGAAGCATGAAGCGAAGGTACAAAACAGAACGGCTGGCAGGATGTGGGACCAGGATATATGTGTGCATGATGTTTGATATCGCCTGGGCCTGTTGCCCACTGTGCCTGCTACTTTTCGCTACCACTTTTTTGGGCCTCTCGCTAATGCAATCGACCAAATGGAAAACGCCAACCCAATTTCATTTTCAATTCCACTTCGAACTACAACTCAAACATGCCAACATAAAATCGAAATTGCGAAATTGCAAAATTGCTTGTCGCGTTTTCGGCTTTCTTCGTTTTAGCCAAGTTTTTGAAGTGGGCCATGTTCATTTGTTTGGCAGCGTCATTTAATTAACAGCCTGGCAAATATGCAGCTGTAAATCGAGGCGAGTCTCCTTTGAATTTCAGCTTAAGCAATTAACTCGAGACTGCTCAGCCAGCTGAATTGATTAATCGATTCAAATTTCTATTTGCAAATTAAATTAAATGTTCAAGTGCAAACTGTTGTTGGCGCTGACATGCGTGCAATTATATATGAATTCCAATTAAATTTCATTTAAATGATTGCCCTGTAGACAAAGCTTAATTAACCGCTCAATAATCGGATTTTACAATAACTTCATAATTATTTTGGCAGCTACAAAAAAAAAAAGACTTCTCGACTTTAAAACATCCGATTTTGTATTCAACAATAATTCAATAATTATTTCGATAGCAGAAAACTTTAAATCGCTTTTTCTCGACTTTTAATTATTGCACTTTTTTGGTCACAGGATTGCACAAAAATATATACAATATATCGGAATTATTTATAGCGTGTTCTCATATTGCTCAATACCATTTGAAAAAATACTTTTATTAATTTTTAAAGGCGTTTGAAGTCGATTAACTTACGTAGTTGTTCAATGTTGTTCATTAATTTTAAACAATGTTTTCAAATTGAATATTTGCGATTGCTTTAAGTAATTAATTATTTTTGATAGCTTTGATATAAGAATTAATTAGACTTGCAGCTTGATGGTAACTGCTATATTTCGATTAACAGCAAAAATTGCCTAATTTAAATTAAAATTTTAAAATTCAATTGACTGAAAGCACTCGGTGGTAAAACAATAATTTAAAGTTTCAAGCAATTAAAAATATATACGAATTTCGTTGCTAATTGATTAAAAATTAAATGATCAAAATAATAAACTTCAATTTGGTTTAATCACAAATTTTTCATTTTGCATTTAGTGTTTCAACAAAATAATAATGCATTTTTTGCAATTGCATTTTGCTGTTGCCAACGTCTATTTAAATAGAAAAAAATTCGCTCCAAATAATATTTTAAATTGTTTTTTACTGTATTTAACGAGGCGCCCAAAAATATGCAACGCTTTGGCGATGCTGGAAACTTGCAGCTGGCTGCCTGGATGACAATTAGTCAAACATCCTTTGATGCTAGACGAAATGTATTTGCAGTGTGACACATTAGCAGGATCTCCAGTTCAACCCCCCCCCTAAACCCCCTTTTATGCTATAGTTGGAGTGTCCTGCTAATCTGGCATCTGCTGCGAAGCCTTTGAGTGCATGAGTCACAAAGTTGCCGCTGCCGTCGAGAGTCGAGGTCAGAGCGCAGAAGGGCACGAAAAGCTCTGCAAATATATCTATATATATATAGAAATATATATATGTGTGTTTGTATATAATCTTGGGAGCTGTTACATGCGCGTGTTTTATATGCAAATCGGACGAACAAAAGCTAACGAGGCCATAGCGAAAATCTACACGGATGCAGATAAAGATGAAGATGTGGCTGTGGATGTGGCTGTGGATGTATCTGCAAGCTGTAAATGGTGGCACAAATTTAACTAAATACATTGCTGCCACAACGCCACGCTGCAGCTTCGGCGGAAGTAAGTTTTTAAATAGCGGAAATTGTGCTGTGCCGACATCAGACACAGAGCACGAAAGAGAGAGAGGGAAAAAAAAACGTGGCATTCGCTGTTGTCGACAGGACTCGAGAGTCAGAAGCCAGTTTTAGCCAAGAGCCACAAGTGAAAACTGGCAAAAAAAGAAATATATATACATATATACATGGGAAAAAAGCGAAATTGTTAACACAATAAGCAGGCAGAGCTCGGCAGTCATCGCAGGACGCTTTGTCTACACGCTCAGCTCACATCTGGCTGCACAAAGGACGAAAAATTCGTGGCTAATTACTCATGCGTAACGAAAACTTAATAATCTAATTCATTCTCTGACAGCGACGCATTTGAACCGCCCCCTTTCCCCCTCCTGCTGCTTGCCCCGCAGGCAACACAAAGCCAACACACGCAGCGCAGCGAAAAGAGATAGAGAATGACAGTAAAGAGAGAGAGGGAGAGAGGCTGGAACGTGGAGAGATACCCAATTGGCCAGACGATGAATCCAACCATCCATCATGTCATATAATAAACATTCGCCCCCTCCTTTCCGCCCGCTCCTCTCCAATTTATTTCAAAAGTTTCGACCCAAGCTCAGCTCTTTTTTTATTCGCACACACGCATTTTTTTTTTTTATATCCCCAAACACACACACAGAGAGAGAGAGAGAGAGAGAGCGGAGCATATTTAGTACGTGTTTCCTATAAATTAGCCCAACATCGGATTGGAATGATCCATATCCACATCCGCTTACCGATTACATCAGAAAAGGTGTCGCATTTCAAATTAATAATCCCTCGATTGCCCAAATATTACGTATACGCAGCATCATTATTTTGATGGAACGCTTTGCATCACCTTCTTGCCACTCACAGCCAAATAAAAACTTCATTTCGAATTATTATCTATGAATATTTAAACTCAATACTGCCAACTAGAAGCATGCTAATAAAATTACAAAATGTATGTTATGAACATTTGAAATTCCCTAGCTGAATTTCAACTCTCTTTGCTGTTCGAATACAATATTCAAAAACAAAAAAGTTACAAATTCCCAATTCTTTATATAGTTTAGCTACATTTTAAACTTCCTTGAGAAAAAGTTTTTCCTTGAATATTTCATCTGCTGCTTACTAAAAATATGCTGTCAAAATGTACATTTAAACATTTACAATAGATGTTATGAGCCAACTTTAAAATAATAATTGAAAATTTAACTAAATCAAAAACGTCTATAAATTCCATAAAATACCATCAAATAATGAAAGCCAATAATTAATAACAGAATTTTCCTCATCTTATATGCTGTTAATTTACACATTTAATACATATAATTTAACTAAATCAAAAACGTCTGTAAATTTCATTAAATACCATCAAATAATGAAAGTCAATAATTAATAACAGAATTTTCCTCATCTTATATGAAACCTAAAAATTATTTCGCAGAATTTTCTGCATCTAATATGCTGTTAGTAATTATAACATTCATATACATTATACTATACAATTTCAGATCAAAAGTATAATTATTGGTCCAACTTTAAACTACAATTTGCAAGCATTTTATAAATAGTTCAAATTTTGGATATTCCCTTGAATGTAATTTAATACAATTGCAGTTGCATTTAATTTTGTTTAGCCCCGATGATTATTTATGTTATTTAATGGCGTCTAAACTTTGAAATATGTGTTTATGCTAAGCCAAATTAATTGTAGTCACTGGAGGTAGAATATATCTATCTAACTTGCTGCTGCTCTAATCAATAATGTACGGGGGAATAGCAAACATATGGTTGATATGGATGTAATGTGGATATCGGAAATGGGGGAGTTATGGAACTTACCGCACATCGGGATGAGCATCGAGCATGGCGCGCATTAATGTCGTGCCAGATCTGGGGACACCGCCTATGAATATTAATGGCATCTCACGGTTGTATGAATAGACGCGTTGATTGTCATCCGTGACGTATTTCTGGTTAAATGGGCGTGGCACCAGCACACAGAGAAACGCGAAGAGAGAGAAAAAAAAAAACAAAATTAAATTAGAAAAAAAAGTTGTAGGCAAAAATTACGTGGCTCGCAGTTGTTGTTGACGACAACGACAACGACAACGAGGACGACGAGGAAGACGATGATGGAGATGGGGATGGGGATGATGATGATAATGACGATAATTATGAAGCAGCTGGCATTGGACTTAGACGTGCAGCGCGGAGGCAGGTGGCAGGATAACGGATGTCGGGTGCCACAGGAAGGTGACGTTGATGCCAACTGAATTTGCGTAGGCTAAAAAAAAAACACACACACTCACACACACACACACACACCTGTCTTGTGTGTGAACGAGCTGACTTGCCCCTTAACCTTTGGCGCGCGCTCCTGTCGCATTAATGTCAATTTAAAAGGATTTGCCTACGCAGATTGCAAAAGGGAGAAGCGCCTCAACTCGACGAGCATCTGAGTCGCATAATACGCAACGCTTAAAAACGCTGCATCATTGTGGTGAAATTTGCGTGAACAAAATATAATCTGCGCAGATCCCGCAAATGGGATTGGGTCAAAGCCAAAAATTAATATTGCCAGCTGGCAAATTCCCCACCGCAATTCGATTAATCATCAACGCTAGTCGATCGATCCGATAACTATGCCATATGCCCATTTGTCCATTTAATGTGTGTGTGTTTGCTCGGCCCTTATCACTGGGTGATAAGAACGCGACACGGCGAGAAATGGCGAGTAATGAATTATTGATCACAGCCAAAGTCGCTGGCAAATAATGAATTCTTGTGCAGAGACTTGAACTTCAACGACGACGCACAGTGGGACTGCGATACACTTCGATATAAGCATTGAAAAAATGTGAAAAAAAAAAATGTATCCACAGCAAAATATCTGAGACTATTTGTATTTATAACTAAACGAGCTACTGTTAAAAATTAATTGGAAGATTTCCCAAAATTATGAAGGTAATGCAAAGGAATAACATTTTGGTGAGCAGTCATAAATTGCAGATTTCTCGTATATATAAATATAAAATAAAAGATATTTCCAGCCTGAAGACAGCTGTAATTACTCGGCTTCACAATATGGTAATTGAAAATTGAATTCTCCAACAGAATCAGATAAGAAAACAAATGGAATTTATGCCATTTATATATATATATATTGCTCTGATTAATGTCAAATTTCTTTATATTGTTATTGCAATTAAAATGTTGTCTAAAATTGTGCGACTTCGACAGACGGACAGAGAGACAATTGCTGATTGCAATTAATTGTTTAGCGAGTTATGTTTTGACTTGGCAATAAAATTGTGATTTCAATCAAGAACGTTTTGCAATTAATCTGACATGTTTGACGCCTCGTCGTTGAACCTGTTGCATATGATTAAATCGTGACTTATTGATGATTGAGCAGACGAATTGATAAGCGTTCGAATCGAATCGATTTCGCTTATCAGCTGAAATATTCAGCGATTGAATTCGAGTTAAGCGGCCAGACTCAACTGCACTGCAGTGCAGTGTCAATAAAACTAAAAACTAGAAGCTGCCACAATATTGTTGCTAATTGATTCGGCTTAGATGTGAAATGGTTGGCAGCGCATCAATGAATGATTGCTCCACAGTACTTTTGGCCATCAAGTGCTTAACACGCAGTTGCAACATGGCCATGAAAATTGATTTGATTTCCCATTTCTTGCAGCTCTCTGTTGGCCAGAAGCAGCAGCCAAAGCAAAAGCAAAAGCAAAAGCAACCGCAATGTGGGGCGGTTATAATAAGAACTGTTAGTCCCGATGGCATTTGGCCAACTAATGTTTACAAAATGGTGTTCGGCCATCCGATAACCAGCAAATCCCCCAATGACTTTGCATGGCTTGCGGTCAGGTCAGCGTGTGCAGTCAACATGAAATTAGTTATCCTGAATCTCCAGAGAGACAGAGAGAGAGAGCGAGAGAGAGAGCGAGAAAGAGGGAGACTGTTGCCACAATTTGATTTATCATTGCAATCGTCGCCTGGTCAGCTCGATGCGAGTGTAAATAAACTTGCCAGCGAATGTTTGTGTTTGTGTCCACTTACCTCTACGTGGACCATTTGCGATGCCAAATCGTTTGTGGCATCCAGCTTGAAGAGGCAGTTGGGCCGCAACTCGGTGAATTTGAATAGGAACATGGTGACAACGATTACGGCGAATAGCACCCAAAGGGTGACCTTCTTATTGCGATATGGCAGCCGCATCTTGTTCGATCTTTAACTCGGTCTCTGTCTCTGTTAAAGTTTAGTGGCGTGTGAATTTGCGATTTCAATCAAGTCCAGTGGAGGCCACTCGAGCGAGCTGTCTATTTGTTTAGCCTTATCGATTGTTGCTAGCTTAAATATGCAAATTGGTTTCTTCACAAAACTTGTAGTTTGTGCCTCCTCTGCTGTTTACACTTAGATGGCTCCGCTTTGACTATCCTGCTGCTCCTGTTTATGACGTTGATTGCTTTGCATTTCCTTTGCTTTTGTTTGCAGCCAGTGCGCGATGTTTTTTCTGCGGTCAGTTTTGGCTGCCCAGCTCCACTTCAATTTCAATTCTAACCGCGGCTGCTGCACTTGCAGTTCAGTTCAGTTCAGTTCAGGTTGCGTTTATTATTTTTATGCGCCGCTTTATCGCTGCCGTTGTTCTTGCTCCTCTCGCTGCCTGTTTTTATTGCATTTTAAACATATTTACTTAGGCAAATTATGTTTTATATTACCCCGACTGGAGTTGCTGCTGCTGTGCGATCCTTGTCAGTGTCTGCAAGTGAAAAACTTCAGTCATAAGCATATTTAAATAGTTTTCAAATTATTTGCCTGCTCTCTCTCGCTGCGACCGACGACAGCGACTGCCATGAAATGACTACGCACCTTTTACAACTTGCAGCTTCAACTTCAACTTGCAACTCGCTTCTCGCTGCAGCTTCAATTCTTGAATTCTAAATTGTGATTATGAGTGCTTCGCTTGCTGCTCCTGCTGCTGCTGCTGCTGCTGCTGAGGCTGATGTGTTGGCTGTGCTGTGTTGATATTTGCTCAGTTGTTCACGAATAGCTGCCAGCCCAAAAACTTAATGAGCTGAAATGCCAAATAGACTGGAACCAATGTTAGTGATATATACACATAATAGCTCCAATTCCCGGTTATTTCCTCCGTCATAGCTGTGAAAGAAGAGCAGAGAGAGAGAGAGAGAGAGAGAAAACTATTAGAACAATTGCCAACATGCAAACACAATCCTATTCAATCGAAACCAATTCAATACAAAAAGAATGCTGGTAATACAAAAAGATACAACTGAAGTACTTTGGCGACAGGCAACAGATACAACACACACACACACACAGATACACACAGATACATAAAACAATTGCCGCTGATGGCAGTGCAAACAAAGCCGAAACAACTTGAAATATATGCCAACAATGAAATATTATGTGTGTGTCTTGTCTGCTGGCAAATAAATAGAAACATATTTATTATGTTTGCTGGGGATATTTGATTAGAAACATCTATAAATTCATGCCATGTTTCTCTGCGCCTTGTGGCAAACTTAAGCTGCTTAGCAGCCCCAACACCACCATTAAACCCTGTCTGTCTTTCCGTCTGTCTGCCGACTCAAGTGTCGACGTCGACCATATAGTGGCCATATAGTGCGAAGAGTAGTTTGCAGCTAGTCACGTGGAGTGAAAGGCGGATGCTTTGCGGGGAGGCAGCTCTGGTTGCAATGTTGCAACATCGTCTCGTCTCGTCTCGTCACCTGAACTGTGACTTTAGTCTCACGTTTTGTCGCAAATTATACTCTCTCGCTCTGTGCGTTTATCGCCACCAAATCGATACACAATTTCAATTCGATGAGCTGTTTGTTGCCTCTCAAGTCGCCTGTCAATTTATTCCGAGAGAGACACAATGCTCCGAGTATCCTTTTGTGTCACAACTGACTAACTGACTGCCTGAGTGATTGACAATTGACAATTGCCGAGGACCACACACAAGAGTTCCCTCTGTCTCTCGGTCTGTCTGACAGTTCTCCAAACTATCGGTTATATATGGTGGCTTGGCTTTAAACCCATTTAAGAACTGCGCCAACAAACGGCAAATTATTCCGCGAAAAGTTAACCAATTTAAATGGTGAAAAGTTCGGTTGACATTAAAGAGTTGGCTTTCAATTTTATTGTTCGAGACACTTTTTGCATGTAAAGCACAATAAATAAATAAATTGACGTCTCTGCATGTTATGCAATATTAATGAAATTTAGTTAAATGTCATGTTCCATTAGCATGACAGACAGCAGCAGACGTGTGCTTATTATACAATTTTAATATTATTGAATTTATATAATGGCAGAATTCAATAAACAACAACAACAGCAAAAAAACCATAGACAAATAAAATAAATGACAGCATTTGGCAGATGATGTCGCACGATAGACCAAATGAAATGAAATTGCAATTTGTTTGTTAAATTGTGCAGAGTGAAAACCATTTCGAATCGAGGGCTATATTTAATGGCATTTAAATGTTGTTTATCAACCGACTTGATTCGAATGTAAATCTTGCTAAAATCATCATTTCATTTACGTAATTTCCCATCTACATTCAGTTGCAATCTTCTATTTTCAGTCGCTTTGAGTTACGTGTAACAGTTTTAAGCATGCAGTTCTTATCGCTGGGCCCTAAGCAAATACTTGTTATATACATATTTAATCTTTTAATTAGCATGCAGCCAGTGTCTAAGATAGCAAGCGCACAAAAACTTGCTTAAGCTGCCTTCCACATTTGCATATGGCAACTTTATGACGCTCCTTCCGAAATCCTTTCAATTGCAGTGCTTCTACTTACATATACCCTTCAGACACCAGCTGCCCCCAACTGGAGTCTATTCAATCCCGAGTGCAGCTCCGACATCACATGTACATGTACATAAGGTGGGCAACATTTTGGGATAGCTCAGCGAATTGGATGGAACTGATGTCTGAAAAATGTCCCAAATATTGCAACTCGTTCAGGGAAGCAATAGACAACATAATAATATAGCATACAATGCGATGTCGTATATGTATATTCCAAGTGGTTCAGGGTATTAAGTGGGAAGTAATAGACAAAACAATAATACAGTACACAATGTGATTAAATGTTTCTAGGAATTCCATACTAAATAGGCGCATTTATTTTTACGAATATTATATTATTCCAAAAAGCAATCATTTTTAATGTCGTGCCAACATTTTCTGTCTTTTTTTTCTCCAAAAACGTAAAGTAAAACGTTTATACTAAACCAAATTATTTGCATACTCTGTTCACATCGAAAAGGGGGGAAAAAGTTATAATACATAGTTTTGTGCAAATGCCAAATGTATCCAACAGGCAGCAGGAAATATCTCCCATTTTTTTTTTAATATAACATATGTATATTCTTGATTAGCATCAACAGGAGAGTTGCGTGGATATCAGAAACTATAATAGCTAGAGACACCAAATTTGGTATATACATAGGTTTATTTTCAATTTTGGTTGCCACGATCCCTCCGTCAACAATATATAGAGAATATGCTTGAAAAGTTCTAAGTGTAATGATGTGAAGATTGATAAACCATGCTATACTCTCAATATACATATACTGTCACGATTATTGGTGACTTTATCAGTTTTAAAACTTACTCAAAATTTTAATAATATGTATGTAGTAGTCATAATGATAAGAAGAGTAATAATAGTAATGTTAATTATAAATAGAATAGTAATAGTAATAATAGAAATTATAATAGCAATAATAGTAATAATAAGAATACTAATAATACGAATAATAATAATAATAAAAATAAAAAAATAATAATAATAATAATAATAATAATAATAATAATAATAAAAATAATAATAATAATAAAAATAATAATAATAATAATAATAATAATAATAATAATAATAATAATAATAATAATAATAATAATAATAATAATAATAATAATAATAATAATAATAATAATAATAATAATAATAATAGTAATAGTAATAGTAATAATAATAATAATAATAATAATAATAATAATAATAATAATAATAGTAATAGTAATAATAATTAAGATAATAGTCAAGTATAACAATAATAATAATGATAAAAATAGTAGTAATATTGATAAAAACAATAATACTCTTGATAATGATAACAGTGATGTTCATCATGAAATCCCCATCGTTTGAGAACTCTCGCAATTTGGGGGTTAACTTGCCATTCGAGCGCTGCCCATTTGGCATTTTAATTTTTTTTTTTTGCGGCAATCCCCGAAAGAACGCTCGCAGCTCGCACAGTGGAAGCATGCAATTTGTTTCCACTTTTTTGTGGATACACCTTCACTCTGCATGCCTTTATTCCCGATTACACATGCATACGACACGCCCCCCACGCCAACGCCCACCAAACGGATTCTGTCTACTTGTTGGACATGCGACATCCAGACCATGCAGACCAGCTGCCTTTCAATGGCCACGATGATGGACAGGACAGGTCAGGACGGGACGGGACAGCGGAGCGTCTGCAGCAGACAGACGGACGTGGACGTGGGACAAACCTCAAGCATGCGGTGGGACCTTGTGTGTGTGTGTGTGTGTGCGGCCCTTTTAATGTTATGAGGCGAGCACACACACACACACACACACACACACACACATGACAGCAGCTTCTTCTCTCCACAGCTCTGTCGCTGACATCGCCTTGTGTTTCGCTCGGTCCGACGAAAGTTTCGAAATAAAGGAAAAATTGCTTTGGCCATATTTTGCATAGTAAAATGTGGCTTATATATTTACATGTAAACCTAAAATGCAGCAATAGCCTTGCCCCACAGCTGACCTCCACTTTCCCCTCTCTCTCTCGCTCTTCGCTCTTATCATTGCTCATTGCTCTGCCAAAGCAACGCCCCGAGGGCCCCAAAAAACTTTTCAGAGTAAAGTTGCTAGAGCAGTGCTGCCACTCCCACCGCCCCCCGTCTTCCGCTAGAGAAAAAACCAAAATAAACAAAATGAAAAAAACAAAAAAAAAATGTATATGAAACAACAACAAAATACAAGTCGAATTTTTGTTTGTTGAGGTGCCTTCCACCTTCTCTCTCTCTCTCTCTCTCTCTCTCGCCGCTCAGCCAACGGTTTTTCAATAGGCAGTGTGTGTGTGTGTGTGTGAATGGTAAACACAAAAGGCAACGTTGTTGTTGTTGCTGCTGCTGCTGTTGTTGTTCATCGCTCATGTTGCTGGCGGTTCTTCGCTCAAGTGTCGGGCAAAGTCTTGTAAAAATTAATAAGCGTGTAAATTTTATTGTATTGCCAAACAGCAGTCCACTCTCTCACAAAGACACCCACACACACACGCACACACACACGCACACTCGCTCACATTCACATTAAGTTTTATGCATGTGAAGAGTTTTGCTTTATTTGATGGGTTTTCGTCTAGCAGTTTTCCACTTCTGCCTCCACACGTCTGCCGTCCTCCCCTTGCTTCTGTTTCTCTTTTTTTTTCTCTCAGTTCTTTTTGGCCCAACTTAAGCTTAATGGCATCGCATTTTGTTTGGCCCTTTACACAGTGTCCCCAAAGCGAGCGTAATAACGACCAAATGCACTTCAGCGACTGCTCTCTCAAAGGGTTCCCAAACCACCAATGTGTTAATGTGCTGCATTTCCCTCTCTCTCTCTCTCTCTATGTCTCTATCTATCAACAACTATTTGTATCCATTGTTTTTATCTATCAATTTGATTTGCTTTTTATTTTTATTTGTCCACTTCTCCATTTCGAAGATTTCTACAATTTTCTTTAAACACTTGTCAATATTACAGGCCCCTTTTTCTAGTTCTAAACATCTAGATCATAATCATCTAAAAATATGTTCTATTCATCACTTATATATAATAATATTTCTATTTAGTTTTCTATCAACTGCACTCTTTTACTTTGATTTATGTTTTTATTTAGTTGCATTTATCTGTATCTTCTATATTTCCTGTCTATTTTTATGACACTGCTTATCTGCTAAACACTTGTATGTAAATTTGTCTTCTACATTTAACTCTGTTTATCTTTAGCTTTATCTACCCATCACTATCTTGTAGTGCAATTTTTTTCCATTGAGCTCAGTTCGTGAATTTACTCAACTTTTATGTTCTATTCTACTTATCAATTATTTCTCTGCGTGTCGCTTAATCTGTTTTCCCTTATATTATTTGATCAGGCTTAATCTGTACGCTTCTAGTTACTCACATTTGCTGTGTTTGCTATTTTGAAAGCAAGTTTACTCAATGAATGTGTAACTTTTAGTTATTTAATGAAATTTATTCTGTATGCTGATTATTATTTCGCTTAATTTGATAATTAGTTTAGTTTGAGCACATTGAAAATGCTCATTTAGTCATCTTGAAACACGATTACTGAATGTAGTTTATTGTATATAATTATTAGATTTTTTGTGCAATTTTGGTGGTGTCTTGCACCACTGTGGCGGCAATGGCTGGCGCTAGTTCTCACGCTTGTTGCGCTCGCTGCGTTGACGGCGACGTTTGCGACAGTTTAAGTTGGAAGCTTTTGTTTCAGAGCAGAGCAGAGCAGAGCCGAGCAGAGCAGTGAAAAAAATCTGCATAAATAATGTGGCGACACGGTCGGGGGAGGGAGGCTGCTGGAAGTGTTGATGATTTGATGGCTAGCTGGCGAATACGGCGAATACGTAACGCAAAAGTGCCTTAATGGCAGTCTAAAGACCTTGTTCTAAATTGCAGTTTCAGTATTTCGGAGGAGCAGCGAAGCAAGACGCTCGGACTTGCGACTCCCGTCCTCGAATCTCTCTCTCTCTCAGGTTGGTTGTCTTGGAACGCGACCGAGCGGCTGGTTAATATTTAGCAACTGGCGCAGCGACAGCTCATTTATCAGCACGTCGCTCATATTATAAATTACTTGGACAGCTGTTGCCTTTTAGCCGCTCTGCCAGCTCCACAATCAGTGTTTGGCTTCAACTAAAGCTCAACCTACAGTTGGAGTTATCTGATGTGGCCAGACGCCCTTCGATACGCAGTGAGGCATGGAACGCTCCAAGTCTCTCTCTCGGTCTCTCTCTCTCGAGAGAGAGAACTCAGCGTACTCCACGTTTGCACAGTGAAGCGTGCCGAGTTTTTAAAGTGAATCAGTCGAAAGTTCGAACCACGAATGTGTTAATTAAAACTTAACGTTTCGCCGCATACACAACGGCTAACAGCAAGCAAAATGCAAAGAAAACAAAAACAAAACAAAGCAAAGCCAACAACAACGAAAAAATCGGAATAATAATCAGTATAAAGACAAGCACAGAAGCTCAAGAATGGGCACAAGCAGAAGAAGAACGGGAATATGACATGAACACGACGAACTGGAGCCAAGAGCAAGATGTTATAATTCAATTTGTTAGTGTCAACCCATCGAATCATATTGAGTGAGCTATCAAATTAGCAGGTGCATTGAACCTGGCACTCGACGCGACTCTGAAGTGTCGACAGACCCGACGATGTAGGAGATGTGGATGAAGCAATTCAGTTCGAGTGGAGAAAATGGGGATATCAGCGAGGAATAATTGAAAGCAATTGAGACCGAGAGAGCTGGAAAACAGGATTTTAAAAACTAAAACTGAAAGGATGCGGGTTAATATTTCTCAGTCAATGTTTGTAAGTCTCTAAATGTGTGTATTTTTTTTTAATTTTAGTTCACACTTGGTATTAATAAATTAAAATATTTCACAAGTCTGAGTCAAATTTGCACATAGCCGACAGCACTAAGAACTCTTTCACGTTCTATTTTAAAAGTATAAGATAAGAGTGGTCTAAGTTGAGGAAATCAAATTGTAATTGAATTAAAAATGAACTTTTAGTTGAGAACTATTTGTATGAGACTTGTAGCACTTCTAAGCACCTAATATAACCATCATTATTTTATATATTAAGTAATATAATTTTGCAATTATTTTATTATTTTATCATTTCCAAAAATAGGAGCTTAACAAATAATTTCTTTTTTTATATCCTTATAGGCACATCAAATATTATAGCTTCATATATTAAGTAATTTATTTAAGCAATTAGTAAAATACATTATTTCAAGAATTATTTCATCACTTCCAAAAATAGAAAAAGGTTTAAAAACAAATTTATTTGTTGATCAAATCATCGTCATTTAATATTATCAGTCGCATTTAAATAGAGGTAAATTACCAATTCGCCAAGTTAGTAATGATTTCATCATTTTCAAAAATAGGAGCTACAAATGTTCACAAAATAATCTATTTGTTGGTCAAATTTGTATGAGATGTGCAATTCTTAAAGGCACATCAAATATTATCAGTCAGTGCATCACATTTAAATTGGAGTGAATTCCCTATTTGCACATACTAATAAATAAATTATTTTTGAGGAATTTGTGCAATTCTTAAAGGCACATAAAATGTTATTTGAAGCGAAGCGCATTTAAATCGAGGTAAATTCCCAATTTGCCATCGTAAATGTAATCGAAGACCATGCGAGTCACATAGCTGCCAGCTATGAGGCATCAAAGGTCTTTGCCGTGCGTGACGTGGCAGTCAGCTTTGTGGCGCACACGTCGCCGCCTTGGGGCTGCCATCAATTGGGTGTCGTAGCCGTCAGCTCCGGCTCCCTTGATTGAATTGCCGGCAGAGGCGGAGGAGGGGAGCAAAGTAAAAGTTAGTTTGTTGGCAGCCATCGAGGAGCGACTTTCATTGAGTTACAAAAGGCGTTCGCTCGCTTGTGGCAAGGACTTGGAATCGTTATTTAATTTACCGGTCTACGCAACGCCTTTTACGACCAACAACGAAGACAGTATCCGATGTGTTCGATCTCATTCTGGATAAATTGACAATTAAAACAAAAAGTAATTAACACGCTGGCAGCAACGGCAGCAGCAGACGCCCCCAGCAGCACCAGCAGCAGCAGCATTGGAAAGAACATGAAAACAAATGCTCAAAGTCAATGAACCCCAACCAACCAGGCAGACAGACAGCCATCCAACCGAACAGCCGAACAGCCGAACAACCGACCAGCAACAATAACAAAAGAGGCCGGGATGGCACAACAGTTGGATGTGGATCGATCAAGCGATTGGCGTCGCCATCGCCATCGACATCGACATCGCGTCAGCTATTTTATTGCACTCAAAATATGCAGCTAAAGTACATAAAAAAGGCAGAAAGAAAGAAGGGAAATTGAAAGCCCAATCATTCCGCCCGCACAACACCAGCAATAACAATAACAAAAGGCGCAACTGACTTTGAAATTGTGCAACAAAACTCAATAAATAAATAAATAACAAAATACACGAAATGTGTAAAAAGTGTAAGTACAAAATGCACAACAAACAGAAGCTGGTGAAGCCACCAGCTGCAACTCAACTCAACTCGGTTCGAACCCAAACCCAAACCCGAAGCTGAAGCCAACTGCAAAACTGCAAAACTGCATTGTATGCAAATTGGCAACAAAGTTTCCGTTGGCATTCAACGGCTTTTGTGTGCAAACGGCCAAAAGAGGCGGGGCGTGGGCGGGGCAGCGATGTTCGCACACAAAGGGCTATCAGTTGGATGGCAAACGAAGGGGGGAAGTGGGGTCAGAGCGCTGAAATTGATAAGCGGCAACTATGAGTCGATTTTGATTTCATTTGAGCATTCTGCGCGCTACTCGCTGCGTGTACGCTCTCAATCGTACGCTTATCATTCACCCAGCTCAATTCGGCTACGTCATCATCGCAATGATCACATAATGATGATGATGATGATGGGGATGTTGGGGATGAGGATGATGCTTTGATGCCATCGAAATGCCAAAGAGCTACGTGTCCCATTTTGTCGTCGTTGGCAAAGCGCGCGCGCGTTGCCATGAGAGCCCATTAAAACTTTTGGGCCACAAAGCAGCAGCAGCAGCAGCAGGAGTTGCCATCTACACGGCGAGAAAAAACCAACAACATTGCATCCTGCCCCTCAAACTGGAAGGCCTGGTTTTTTAGATTGATTTTATCGCACATTTTTTAAATTCAATTATGCCATTTTAACAGCAAGTCACAACAAATTCAACTCTATTTTATTTCAATGTAAAAACAAAAATATTATTATGTATATTCGTGTATCTACTGTTTATCATTTATTTGTATTTATTTACATTAGTTACGAAATGAAAGAGCAAATTCGACCTGATTTTAATGCGAGTTAAACAAATACTTTTCGTGTTGCCATTTTTTGTTTTATATATGTGTATCTATGTTTATACCAATTTTTGCTTTTTTATTTATTTTTATCAGCATTAAGCGACTTTTACTTTATATTTTAAGTAAAGACAGAATCGACAAAATACTTTTCGTGATGGCATTTATTATTTATGTATGTTTATCTAGGCTTATATTAATTCTTTTTTTTTATTTATTTTACCAGTTATCAAGCGAGCATTTACCGATTTTTGTATCGACTTGATTTCATATTTTGTATATCGCTTTTTTATTTATTTATATTAGTTATCAAGCATGCATTAAGTCATTTTTGTTTGATATTTTAAGTAACAACAAATGCCGTGTGATTTTTATGCAATTAACTACATTCAGCAATGGCATTTATTATTTTTATTTGTTTATCTGCAGCTGTTAAACTAATTAGAATTGATTGCAGATTTTTGTATGCATTTCGCTATTTTTCAGCTATTTACTTTAGGTTAATGAATGAAATAATTACTATATTTTACAAGTTAAAACGTATACTTAATATATTGATAATTAAAGTGGTAAGTGCATTACTTTATGACTTGGTAAAAAATACAAAATATTTTAAATTGAATAATTTGCTCAAATTAGTAGGAAGCGTCAAGCAATTATCGGTTTTTTGTTTTGTTTAAACTAGAGAAAATAGCTCAGAGCGTCGTCTTTCTAATTAGCTGTCAGTAGCTCAGTATTTAACTAACTGCATTGTTATTATTATTAATGTTAGAGCGTTGAGCCGAATGTGCATTTCCAGGCACACATATAAACTGCCTTTTTTAAATAGAAATTTCAAGCTGAATTGTGTCATTTACTATTTGCATGTCAATATTTGTTTGACTGCATTGTTATTTGGTAATATTTGGCAATAAATTTGCACTTTTGGTCAAACTATAGTTAAGGAGTTAACAAAATATGCATTATTATGGATTTTAATAGTTATCTTTCTATTAAGATAAAACCACTTTATGATTATTTAGTAAAAATAGTTATCAGAAGATGGTTGAAACAAATTTGTTAGTACAACAATTCTGGCATAAAGTTTAGGATATTATAAAATATATATTATTTGAATTGCCGCTTTATTATTATAATAGTTATCAGAAGAGTGTTGTTGTCACAACAATTCTGGCACGAAGTTAAGCAGATTAAAATATATTTGTTTTGATGTCATTAAGCTATTAATTGGTATTAATAGTTATGTGAAAAGGGTTTAAGAAAATATGTTAGTACCACAAGTCTGGTATAAAGTTAAGGATATTACCAAATATATATATTATAATTATTTTTTGTTTGGTATTAAGTTACTGCTTTGAAGAGAATTATTATTATAGTAACAACAGGTAATGGCATCGCCTAAATATATATTATTATGTTTCACCGTCGCTTTATTACTAAGTAATGTGATCGAGCGAGCGAAATATATCGAGTGATGGCAGTTTTTCTCGCAGTGTAGTGCAGAAGTACAAGTGCTGGTGCAGGACTGGGAAACAGCAGCACAATCAGCAGCTGGATCAACGCGCAAAGGAATTTTCGCAATTTGCCCGAATCTATGTTGGGGAAATTTTAATTTAGGCAAACAGCGCATCGCATCGCATCGCATCGCATCACAGAGCAACTTCTTTTGGGGGGCATTTTACGCAGTATCTGCCAATTGCCAATTGCAGTTGATGTATTTTGTTGTTGTTGTCTTGTGGTCTTTTAGTTGGTCGTTGGTTTTGTTAACTGGGCCAACAAAATTGAGGCAGCGCCGCCGACGTTCGCACATTTCATTTAATTTCATTAAATTCGGCGTTCGCTTTTTACTTTTGCGACCCATTAATGGGCCTCCCATCGGGCCCATTGATCAAAAAGTGCTGATAATAGCCCAGCTCTGTATTACTTACTACACATGAGGGGGAAATGGAAATGCGAATGCGAATGGCAATGATAATGTGTGTGTGTGTGATGACTTCAACTATGTAGTTCAGGGCTGTGGGCTTTTGTAAGGGCCAAAAGGTCAAGTTCGCAGCGGAACTGTATTTAAATGGAAGTGCGTGCAACAATAGAGCAACTAACATGTGGATGGTGGGAATAATTAACAGCTGGGCTCAAACATTACTATATATTGTTAGTTAACTGAGCTCGTCTGTCTGTCTGTCTGTCTGTCTGTCCGCAAGTTTCTGTCTCGCTCTTGATAACGATTTCATGCCGATGGGCGAATAAAACTGCTTGTTCATTACAATATTGTGAACAGAATGAAATAAATAGTGAATTAAACGCTTCAGTTGTCAAAGCTTTAATACAGTTATGACTTTTTGCTGTTGAAAATGGAACAGTTTTGTTTGTCGATTGCTCGCAAATTAAGGTTTTAATTAATCAAAAGATGCGAAATAAAGTTAAGCGGCAACTAATTATTGTTGTTTGCTTTGCTGGCGATTCAAGATGGCAAATAACTTTTGTGAGCCCACCAACACAATGTTGCGAACTGAGAACCACTCAGAAAGGAACCGGAACCCGACCACAGAAAGAACTTAAAGAAGTTACAAAAAAATAAAAACCCTCGGCAAACTAAAACGAAACAATGCTCAGCTTAGGGCAGAAGAACAAAACCACAGAAACAAATTTACTAATTACAAAAACAGACTCAATTCTTTCATTATCACTGAGATGTATTTATATATACATATATATGTATGTATTTTTTTCACATTCGCCGAATGTTATATCTAAAGTTTGCAAAAGTTTCATTTTGCGTAACTTTCTGGCTCGGCTCTCTTGCAAAGGGATTAAAATGTGATTATACTTAATTAAGCTGAAATCTACATGTAAATGGAAACTGGATTATTATACCCCTTTGGCCATTGCAATGCATTGGGCAAAAAATAATGAAACCAAGACTTTCGATGTAAGACACAATGGGGAGGCCCTTTAAGCTGTTTACATTTTTGAGCAGCAGCAACAGGCGAAATGCGGTTTATTTATGACGGACATTAAAATGCATTGGCAGGACCTTTAAGGATATGGCCTTTTACTGTTTAGTGGCCATTTAAGCGACCGCCGATCGAACAATAAACACTCAAGTGCAAACTACTTGCAACTACTTTGTGAATGGATGGTGAATGGAATGATTCAGCATCACTTTCAGTTCCCAAATCGATTACAAAATCGTTAATGGCCAATTTCCCAATTCTTCCAAATGGGAAACGACGAATTTTTCAAATACAAAATTGTTAAGCTCCCACACCACAGGATGACTCGCTCTCTCTCTCTCTCTCCCTCGCTTTGTCTCGCTGTCTCGCTCTCTGGGGTCCGTGTCATTATGACACACCGGAAATTACTTTTCTGGCTTACTAATTTCTAACATGCTTCTTGTTTAGACCTGACCAGGAAATGGTCAACAATCTGCCGCTCCTCCTTCCAGCACAATGAAGGGACAGCAAAAGTTGAGAAGGTTTTCAACAATTCATTAAAATTGTCTCGTTTTCATCTTTTTCTCTGTGTGTTTTATTTACAACATACGAAGTTGAAAATATACATATAGTATAAATATATTCTTTAGTAAAATATCTGTAGATATAAATTTGTCCAGCCGACAACTATAACTCGTATATTTTCAAAAGTTGGGGAAAGTTCTCGACCAGTAATCAACAAAATACTACAAGTGAGAAGTGAAAAGTTATTAGTCGATGAACTTTTGCAAAAGGGAATCTAGAATTATGACTTGCAACTGATTTGGATGGGAATTAAAAGCAGTACTTTGGGCAGATTTGTTTTCCAGGTTGAGTCACATTTGATGCAACTGCAGTTTTGAGATATGATGACTACGTGCTCTTGGCATGAAAATCGGTTATACACTGAGATCGAAAAATAATTGGCTAAAATAGTGCAAATAATGGGCAATTTGGCAGCTTTCAGTCGATATTTAGTTGATGCCAAAATCGTATTAAATGAATCGATTAAAAGTTATGGCTCTCAAATTAGAATTCCATAGGTCGAAGGCCAAGGTTAGTTCACTTCAATTACCATTATATATTTGTTGCATATTTCTTGTTAAACATACATATATTAAATACATAATATTTCTACAAAATTTCAATATTCCAGAAATTAGAATATACAATTCTTGAAATAAATAAATCTATAGTATTTTTGTAAATTGTAATCCGCAAGAATTAAATAGCGAGCGTCTACTTTAATTAATTGCAACATACATATGTCTATGCAAATGTTGTTAACAATATTTAGATAATATCAATGATTCGACTTGCAATATTCATGGAACAGCATTTGGAGTGTGCTAGAATCAATAATATTCGTGGCAAGGCAATCGAATATCAAGCAATTAGATTATTGGCTAATTCGCTTAGAGAGCTCAAGACGCACAGATATATATGTGTATATATAACATTATATTCTATGTATTTGTAATGACAGTCGGACAGAGAGAGAGAGAGTTGGACATTCAATTTGCATGGCAATGAGCTGGCTTATTGAGTTATTCAGTTATTCGTTATTCGTTCTCGTTGGAGGCTGCAGCCTAATTTCATTTGTGGAGGGGGGGGGGGGGGGACTGTGGCTGCTTCGCACTTCTTCAGCGCTGAAGTGACGTGTTGCACATGCCGCATGCCGCATGTGGCATGCCACCAAGTATAAATATAACAAGTGCCAAGTGAAATATGTACATAAATAAAATGAACACGCTGCGCAATGGATGTCGGGACATGCTGCATGAAAATCGACTTCAAGTTGCACGTTGCACGTTGCACGATGCATGTTGCCGTTGCCGTTGCTGTTCAAGTTGAAGTTGCAGCAAAGCTTTTGTCTGCTTTTCGGGGGCCACTAATTGTTGTTGCAGGCGACAATGAAGACGATGATGACGATGATGATGATGTTGCCACACAGCTGCGGCAATGCTGCGATATATTGAAGAGTGTTGCCGCTGACGTTGACAGGCCGAAGCAGGACCAAAGGACGCGCTCTGCATGTGTGTGTGTGTGCGAGTGTGTGTGTGACTTTTGTGCAACTGCTAAAAGTGCAACAAACTTTGACAAAATAAGACAAAAATGCGCCCCAAAGGCAGCCAGAAGCAGCAGCAGCGGCAGCAACTGAGGGGAAGGCAGCGCAGCGGGTGAAGCGACCAAATGAAGCGCCAGCAAGTGCGCTAAGTTCCAGCGCCACCAACTTCAAATCGTCAAACACACACACACACACACACACCCACACACTCACACACACACATACACGCACACACACACACGGAGGTACGCAGAAAAAAGAGCGCGTGCGAGAGGCGAGTGCATTGAAATTGAAGCACTCTCATTATGCGGCTGCAGGCAGCGACAGTGCTGCCTGTTTAGCCTATTTCAGGCTAAATCGAGAATACATTGCCACAAATATAGCATATTTTTAAATGCATACCAAAAAATTGATTTGTGACACAATTCAAATATTTTACAGAGCATGTAATGAAATAATTAATCTTATTAAACCCATAAATCTAGCAGTTTTAGATTCATACCAAAAAATGTATTTGTGACACAATTAAAATGTGTTGTATGTATGCAAACGTTTTACAGCAGCTTGGCATAAAATTGTTACGTCTTCTTAAATTCATAAATTCAGCATAGATTTTAATTCAAACCAAACCACATAATCGAAATATTTTGTATGTTTCAAATATTAGACAGCAACAAAATATCGCAGCTTGTAATCAAATTGTTAGTCTTATTCAAACAAAGAAAAACGATAAACAATTAAGTAAGCCAATGAAATCCCCGATTTGCATACACACTTCATTTAAATAAGAGCTTCAACAAACCAATTATTTTCTTTGATTTTATTTCAAGTTGCTTTTACTTTTAGCTGCATTTAGATTTTTTTTGGGTTCAGAATCTAGCTTATGCGGGCGCTCATCAGCTGGCAATAATGGTGCTGAGAAGTCACCAGAATAATAGCTTTGTTTTTTGGTTTTGCACGCTATATATCGGCGGCGTAGCAAATGGGTTTAGCGTTTGACGCTTGATTCAAATTGAATTTAATCGCCATTCATATGTCGCGCTTGGCAAATGGCAGACAGCTCCCACGAGCATTATGAAACACACACAAAGCGATAAGCGGATTGGTTGATAGTGCCATTTTCACGGCTAGATTTGGCCGTAAAACGGCGACGCTGCCAGCATTGCCAGCTCTGCAAGCAGTGCGAAAGCGAAAGAGGAAAAAACCAACAACAACAACCGCAGCAGGAACAGCGAGCGACTGAAGACGACATCAACAACAATGCAAACAACAACAACAGCAGCAGTAGAAGCAGCAATAATAATATTGGAGTAATGGCAAACTTGGTTAAGATGACGTTGCCTTGCCACCAAAGCATTTGGTCTAATGCGTCTCGCCCCCCATTTCATCGCCCTCTACTCATCCCACCACAATTCGTAGCATTCGATAAAGTTGGCTTGCGCTTCGCCCCGCTTCATCGGTTTATTATGATTTTGATTTGTGTCGCCGAATTAAAGTAATATGTTAATGCCGTATGGAAATTGGCTAATTACCAGTGTGTGCGGCATAAAGTAAACAATAACAAATACATTGTGATATATGTATGTACAAATAATATTTACTCGTGCGGGTTGTTGCCTCATTAAAATGGTTGTGTTGCGACTTGTCCTCTTTCTCTTCCTCTTACTCGTCTGCTTTGGCCAGCATTAATGATTACAATAACAATACTGGCGCCGGGCCGTGTTGTTCTTGTTGTTGTTGTTGTTGTTGCCTTGGCTTTGTTGTCGTGTCAAAAAAGGCTGCAGCCAAAAGGAGTCGAGTTGTCACTTGCACTTGTTGTTGTGTTTGGTAATTTTATTGCACACACACGGACACGGACACGGGCACAAACACTGACACTGACACTGACGTGTATTACACGCGCACTTATAAACAAATGCAGCACACGTATTTAATGTTTGCAAGTGTTTGGCATTTACAAAAAAACAAAAATAAATAACCACAAGCACGTCCGACTTTTGGAGCCGCAAATAATCTACTGAATAAATATGTGCGAACTATCGACCTACTCGATAGCATGTGCCAAATGTGCACATCATCGATTACACCTATCGACTACTTGTTAGCATCGACAGCTGTTCGACATGTGTTGCCCGCTGGCAACCTCGTGCTGTTAAGCGAGCATTTACTGCCGCTAGGTGGCAACGCCACACTGTTAATTGCGCGCTGTTTAACGGCGGTGCTGCTAGTTATTGTCATTTATTGTGCTATTTTATTGCCACAAGCATGCATATTTTAATTGGCTTTAATTTTTGAGCAGTTTAAACTGTTTTTGTGCACAGTGCGCACTCTATTTGAAATCAGCTGTGTGTGCAAACTATTCGATAAGCGCACGTACAGTGCGAGGCAGCAGCGCTGCCAGCTCAATTGTTTCACATAGTAACTGTGTCGCTGCGCATAGATGGCGCTGCTGCTGTAGTTCTCCAGCCTGTCAACAGCTGGCGCTGGTGAATTTGAAATTGGCGCCTCGCCAGTTTGCTTATCAGCCCCATTATCGTGTAGTTTTCCGACACCAACCCAGCAATGCACGCATGCCCAACAAGGGCAAGTGCTACGCTTATCAGTACACGATCATAAACATTCCGCAGACACTTGCGTTCATTACAATTTGTTTAATATGCTACGTTTTATGGCATAATCGATAAAGCGAAGTATTTCGTACGACATTCGAGTGCATTATTAGTCACATGCAGTCTAGGCGCGCACCAGAACCTCGTAGAACTCCTGCTTGACCTCCTCGCCGCCAAAGGGAATATAGATGCCGCCATGCGACGGATGAATCTTGCCCACAGTCAAACTCTCGCAGTACGCGGCACGTCCCACATACAAAGTTTCGCCATCGCAATTGGGTCCCGAGGCCACCGCATTGGGCACCACATTGCCATGCGAAGCGGCCACCCACTGATAGCCACCGCCGACGAGCACCTGGACATCGGTGACCTCGTGCTCGGCCTGAGCGTAGGCGGCGTAGGCGGTCGCCTTGGCCGGCACCACCTTGGCCGGCATCAGATCGCCGTTGCGAAAGACGCGACCCACATAGATGGCATCGCCGTTGGAGTCGTGGCCACCGAGGACAGCGCCCTCGGGCAGATTGCCGGCGGTGGTGTCCACCCAGCGCTCGGGCTGCGACAGCACTTCGTACGCAAACAGCTTGACCTCATCGGAATCGTAGGGAATGTAGAGACAGCCATGCGAGGGATGCACCTTGCCAACGGTCAAGCTGCCGGCATGATAGCCACGACCGGCGTACAGCATCTCGCCGTCGCAATTGCGGCCCACTGGGACGGCGCTGGGGGGCACAGCGCCGTGCTCGGCGGCCAGCCACTCGTAGTTGTGGCCACTGAGCACCTCGTAGTTGTCCAGCTCGATCTCCTGGCGCGCATACGCCACGTACGCCTTGCCCTTGTTGGGTATCACCTTCGCCGGCAGCATGTCGTTGCAGTGGAAGGCGCGTCCAATGTAAATGGTGTCGCCGTCCGAATCGTGTCCGGCCACAACCGCATTCGGTGGAACGCTGCCATGGCTGAAGTGCCGCCAGCTGTGCTCTGTGTGCGATGCGGTGGAAGATGAATTGGACTTGCGATTTGTGGCGACTCACCTGCCATTGTTGCTGTTGTCTGTTGTCTGGTGTCGACTAGACGACTAACTGACTAACCAACAACGACACCTCTAATGGCCATTTCGTGTTCCCGCATCGCTGATAAAACCCACCTCACTCGCCTTATCAGCGAGCCAGAGCGAAAGAGAGCGAGCGCGATAAGAGCTTTACAGTTACAGTTACAGTTACACTCCCTTTGGCTGTGCTGCAGATTAGTTCAAATAAAACGACGCACCCAAAAATCCCTTAAGCCAATCAAAGGAAGCGAGCAAAAAAAAAAAAAAAAACAAGGTGGCAACGCGAATTATTTGAAAAGCGCCTTAAAGTAGTCGGCCATTAAAAACGGGGATTCACCGATTCACAATGTTCTCCACATAATTCCAGCGCGTTTGCCACAAAAACGAAAAACACTTTGCGAAAAAATAGAAAAATATGCTATGCTAATCTTTATTTAATTGCTGTAAATATAGTTCCTTAGAAATTAAATTAAATTAATGAAATAATAAATTCTGTAGAAGAACGTCCACTAAACATGTTTTATACACTTTTCGAAACTTTAAATTTAATTAAATTAATGAAATAATATATCTTGTAGAAGAACTTCCACTTAACATACAATTTTCGAAACTTTAAATTAAATTAAATTAATAAGATACTAATTCTCTAGATGAATTTACACTAAACATGTTTTATAAAATTGACTTAGCTTTTTAATTTAATTTATTGATTCAATTTGAAGTCAAAGTCCTCCAGATATTTGATAAAACTAATATTAGAGACTTTGCTATTTGTTAAAACTTTTTTAATTATTGTAAATGTAGATCTATGTTACATATAACATTTTTATTTTTATTTCTAAACTCTAAACTTTAAATTAAATTAAATTAATGAAATAATATATTCTGTAGAAGAACTTCCACTAAACATGTTTTATACAATTTTCGAAACTTTAAATTAAATTAAATTAATGAAGTAATAATTCTCTGGATGAATTTACACTAAACATGTTTTATACAATTTTCTAAACTTTAAATTAAATTAAATTAATGAAATAATATATTCTGTAGAAGAACTTCCACTTAACATGTTTTATACAATTTTCGAAACTTTAAATTAAATTCAATTAATGAAATACTAATTCTCTAAATATGTTTTATACAGTTTTCGAAACTTTTTAGTTTACTTACAAATTAAATTAAATTAAGAGATACTAATTCTCTAGAAGAATTTCCACTAAACGTGTTTTATAAAATTGATTAAGCTTTTTAATTTAATTTATTGATTCAATTTAAAGTCAAAGTCCACCAGATATTTGATAAAACTAATATTAGAGACTTTGCTATTGTTAAAACTTTTTTAATTATTGTAAATGTAGATCTATGTTACATATAACATTTTTATTTTTATTTCGATTATTATTTAAAATTTTTAAAATATTAATTACATTTTTGTAAAATCTGTAACATGCATATAAGTAATAAACGTAAAATTAGATAGTTTGATTTTTGTTAAATTTAAACTATTCTTAAAACGAATAAGATACTAAACAACAACAATGTTTTAATGAATTTATAAACATTAATTACACTTGTCGATTTTACTTTTAGTCAATATCTCAGAAAGATGCATACTTATGTAAATATGAAATTATTCATAGATATGCTCTAGAAGTCCGTTCAATAAAATTTTAAATTTGAAAACTTGAATTAAATTTGTCGATTTTACCTGTAGTCAAAATCCCATCAAATATATAATTATTCATGGATACATACTATATACTCTAAAAGACCCCTCAATAAAATTTTAAATTTTAAAACTTGAATTAATGCAAGATACATATTTAGTAAAATATATAATTGTTCATGGATACATACTATATACTCTAATATCTAAAATTTAATTTAAAATTTGAAAACTTGAATTAAATTTGTCGATTTTAAATCCCAGCAAGATACATACTTAGTAAAATATATAATTGTTCATGAATACATACTATATACTCTTATAACTAAAATTTAATTTAAAATTAGAAAACTTGAATTAAATTAGTCGATTTTACTTGTAGTCAGAATGCATGACAGAAATTGTTTAAAGGTAAAATTAGATACTGTTGTTTTTATTTGTTTATTCCCATCCCCCGCAGATAATCGTTAAGCTGGCCCATTTTAATGCGAGGCATTAGGTAAGCAAAAATCCTGGAGGCAAAGCTCTGTTGATCCTTTATTTGTTTGCCGCTCTTTGGCCGTGTTTGTTTCTTCAGTCCACGCTTTTTTGTTCGTCGACTCAATTTACGCAGTGGTTTTCACTGCTGCTGGTGTCCATTGATTTTCCACCGTGTTTTCTTTGTGCGTTTTCCACTTTGCTGTTGTTGCTGCTGTTGCTTCGTTCAGTTGCTGCTTTTGTTTGCGATTTCGACAATTTACAACTATTTTCGGGGCAGTTTGCAAGGATGCGGGGATGTGGGGATGCGGGGATGCGGGGAGGAAGGATGCACTCCGCACGCTCAAAAGCTGCAGCTGCGCACCGTGGTTCGCACTCAATTTGTTAGCAATTCAATTGCGACAATTTCGTTGTGTATTTAATGGGCCAAGCAAACTTTTTCCAAATTGAGCAAAACACTTTCACATAACGTTTTAAATATGTGTGTAGAGCACTTTTTTCCAAATATGCAGTTATTAATTATAATTTAATTTTATTTAGACTAGAAAATATATCCTACTTAGCGTCTCATTTAATTACGTAATACAAATATTATCGAAATAATTGCAAATTATTTTTTGATTATAAAAAATTACAATTAAAATTAATTTAGTCACAAATTTTTTGTACATAACCAAAAAAGCATTAACAACATTTTCTAAAACAATATGTATATCGGGTAATTTGTATTTTATACTATATGTACATATACATAGATAGATCTAATTCAGATCAGATGCAAAACAATTATTTTAACAAATTATAGTCAAATATTATATAAAAAATAAACATGTTTACATATTTAATTTCTGGACAATATTATAAATCCAGTTAAATATTGTAAATACATAAATAACATTTTTAAATAGTCAATTTCATTTGTGATAATTTAATTGTATATTATTTTGTAAATAAATAAAATAAATGAATAATCAATTTAATTTTTTTTATGTGATATTTTAATAATTAAATTAATATTTTGTAAATAAAAAAAGTAGTAAATAATCGAGTGATTTGTGAATTTGGACGCATCTTTGAAATGTGCTCCATTTATATATTTTATTAATTTGCCAATTTAAAATTCATATATATTATTTTGTGTGGAGATATTTGTTAGATATTTGTTAAATAAAATAAACAAGTAATCAATTTAATTCGAATTTTTGTGACAGTTGCATTATAAATTCTTTTGAAAATAAATTAAATAAATACATAATCAATTTAATTGATTTATATGTGCTAAGAAAATAAGTAAATAATCGAGTTAATTTATATATTAGTGATTAGTGAATTTGGTCGCATCTTTAAATTATGCTCCATTTATATATTATTTATTATTTTTCCAATTTCAACTTCTTATATATTATTTTGTGTGGATGCTCTCTGTTAGATATTTGTTAAATAAAATACATAAAGATTATAAATTCTTTTGAAAATAAATTAAATGAATACATCGATTTTATTGATTTATATGTGCTAAGAAAATAAGTAAATAATCGAGTTAATTTATATATTAGTGATTAGTGAATTTGGTCGCATCTTTAAATTATGCTCCATTTATATATTTTATTATTTTTCCAATTTAAAATTCATATATATTATTTTGTGTGGATGCTCTCTGTTAGATATTTGTTAAATAAAATATATAAAGATTATAAATTCTTTTGAAAATAAATAAAATGAATACATAATCGATTTTATTTATTTATATGAGCTAATAAAATAAGTAAATAATCTAGTTAATTTGTACAAATGCAAATAGAAAATATACGTAACTTGCTTGGGGAATATTTCGTTTATGCCCCACTGTGGCTGCGTGTGTGTGTGATGACAGTTGCATGCATGTTGTTGGGGCTACCTGTAACGCTTTTCCGCTCCCAATACGCATCCGCCGGCTGCTCGTTGCAGCATCCACAGGAGCAGGACAAACGCCAATCGGCAGTTGGGTCGTGGTTTTCGCTTTGGCCACACAATGCGGCCAATGCAGTTTCGGAGTCGCGGTCTGTCGCTCTTGGGGTCTCTCGGTCATTTGCTCTGGTGCACCGACCGGTCGACAACTGCGTAACTCTCAGGAAGCAACGCTTCGCTCCCAGTGGGCGGTGGCTGCGTCAGCTGTAAGGCATATCTGCTAATGGAGGCACGAACCTGCTGCCACAGCTGCGAGCCGAGCAGCAAAAAAAAAACAACATTGCAAACTGCGGCAACAACAAGTCGAGCTTTAGTCGAGCAACAAAATGTGCAGCATTCAGACGAATTAATGATGCGTGCTCCGCAGTCAGCGCCACACTTGAAGATGCCTCTATTGACCAGGCTTAAAGCCAGTCCCAAGGGTCCAAAGGCAGGCGGAAGGGGGAGGTCGAAGGCAGCTATTAATGCGTAATTGCGCTGCAGCCACGCCAGCTGATGCTTAAAGCCAACTCGATTGTTGTCCTTGCAACTTCATTTCCACAATTAGTGCCACAAAAAACAAGAACACGGCGTTGCAACTGCAACGGGGCAAACCTTTATGTTGACCCCAAAGTTTTGACTGCAAAGCTGGATTCAAAGCATTGCTCTAATTGGTAATAACAGAAGTCAGTCACCTAAGAGAATTCCAGTTAAGACAAATTATCCAACGTCTACAACCGATATCTAAAACCAATATCTTTAACCAAATATTTGTAACCCATATCTATAACCAATATTTATATCCAATATATATAGCTAATATCTCTAACCAATACCTATAACCAATATCTATATCTATAACCAATATTTATAACCAATATCTATAACCAATATTTATAACCAATATCCAAAACCATTATATATTATTATAACCAATACCTAAAACCAATATCTCTAACCCATATCTATAACCAATATTTATATCCAATATATATAGCTAATATAATATCTCTAACCAATACCTATAACCAATATCTATAGCCAATATCCAAAACCAATATCTAAAACCAATATCTATAACCAATATCTAAAACCAATATCTATAGCCCATATCTATATCAATAACCAATATCTAGAACCAATATCTAGAACCAATATCTATAACCAATATTTATAACCAATATCCAAAACCAATATCTATAACCAAAATCTATATCTATAACCAATATCTATAGCCCATATCTATATCAATAACCAATATCTAAAACCAAAATCTACATATATATACAACCAATATATGTATATACCTAATATCTATAAGCAATATTTATAACCAATATAACCAATGTCTATAACCAATATCTATAAGAAATATCTATATATATAAGCTATTTATATCTATAATCAATATACACAATATGCTACATACCATATATATCCATATCCATATATCCCATTCAATATCTATATGCTCTCTGCCATATCTATATCTGTTTCTATATCTATTTCTAACTCGTTATTAGCTTGGAATATTTTGTTGATGTTTTGCTAAACGTTTTGGCTGATGCCCTGGGGGCGGAAATGAGGAAGGGAGTCGAGTCGAGGCGTGGCTGGAAATGGTAAGGAAATCGTCTTGTCGCCAACTGTTGAGCAACGGTGGCAATTTGAGCTGAGTTTCGAGGGCATCCTGTCAAAATTGCTTATTGCTGAAGTTGTCATCATCGCTGCAATCTTTTCCTCTGGTTCCTCAACGACATCATCATCAACATCATCATGATCATCATCTTCGTCGTCGTTGTCGTCGTCATTGTCGTTGTTTCCGCTTGACTCGAACTTGGCATTGCAATTGCAGCTTGATTTCCATTTGCCGTTCACAGATTGAGAGCGAGAGCATTGGGAAAATGTTTTTCCTGTTGCATATTTGGCATGCCAAAATTCAACTGGTAGTTTTCTTGCGTAATATGGAAATTTCTGTTTGCATTCGTGAAATTTCGAACGTGAATGCTGCAAATGCGGGAGCACAAATTAGGAAGTTCAATTAATGAAATGAAATTGCAGTGTAAAGCCAACTAAAGCGTGAAAGGGAAAGAAGAGAGCGACAGGGACAGCGAGAAAGGGAAAAGTTCCTTGAGACATTAACGAATATTTGAATATTCTTAGATTGCTCCATGGCTGCTTATGGACAAAGTTTCAATTGCTTGCAAGTGCACATGCTAAATTTGCGCAAGCATAGAAAATATGGAGAAAGTTATTCTATTCCTGATATTGTAATTTCAAACATTTCTTAAACGAAGCGAGCGAAAAGAAATAAAATTATAATTGAACAAATAATAATTAGAATAATGAGAACAAATAAAAGGTTTAAGAGTGTAAAGGTGTTAATAAAAAAGACAAATATAAACAGCACAGAAGACCTTCAAAATTAACTAATCTATCACTAATTTAAATTAAATCATATAATTCATGTTTCAAGTTAATTCAATACAGCATACAATTACTTAAAAGTTATATAAAGTATCGTAAATTTAAATTTAATAAACATATTTCGTTTGCAGTTAATACAATTTTTAAGGTTTTATTTGAGTGGTAATATAAAAATAAAACAAATACAAGATTACTAAAAAATTAAATAAAGAATCATTCATTTTAGTAGAAAAACAATAATTAAAGGTAATACAATTTGAGATGTTTCAATTTGAATTGATCTATATTGTTGTTAAATTAATTTTTCTATTTTTAATTAATTTTTCATTTTTTATATTTAATTACTTGTAGCTCTTGCTGGAATCTAGAAATGGATACAGATCTTGTTGAACACGACTTCGAATATTCGAGATTTAAAATAAGAGATATTGCAATTTAAAATAAATATAATTTATTTATATGATGAATTAATATAATTAATTTGTTTACTTGAGATATAATAAATATATATAAATAAATATAGTTTTTATATATACAAATTATGCATCTAAAATATTATTACCGATATAAACTTTTAGTTCGCTTTGTACAACATAAGTTGAGTTAACTTTAAATTACTTCAGTTTACTTGAGATATTGCAATTTAAAATAAATATAATTTATTTATATGATAAATAAGTATAATTTATTTCAAATGCATAAAATGTGCATCCAAAATATTTTTCTCGATATAAACTTCTAGTTAACAAGATGAGTGGAGATAACTCTTGACACTTCAATTTATATATAAATAAATATAGTTTTTATATATATAAATTATGCATCTAAAATATTATTGTCGATAGAAACTTTCAGTTCGCTTTGTACAACATGAGTAGATATAACTCTCGACTACTGAAGTTTACTTGAGATATTGCAATTTAAAATAAATATAATTTATTTATATGATAAATAAATATAATTTATTTTTAATGCATATTTTTCTCGATATAAACTTCTAGTTAGCCAGATGAGTGGAGATAACTCTTGACACTTTAGTTTTCTTGTTAAATATTTACTTTATTGTGGGCAAAAAAAATACAAAAAAAAAGATGCGTAGATAAATATAGAAGTTGGATTTCAGTGCAAGTCCTGCTCAACGGGCGCCCAGGACTCGAAGTCCGATTCGGGCGGCGAGCTGCTGATGTCGGCCTTGAGCGTGTAGTTGGTCTGGTTGATGTTGTAGTGGACATTGAGATAGAGCTGCTTGCGGAAGGGCAGCGCAAAGTATCCGCGCTGCTTGACGGCGCCGTCCTTCTCGTTGCGATGGTAGAGGACGACGGCGTTGCTGAGCACCAGGCGCAGCTCGCTGGAGCCGTCCTCGTTGCGTCTGACATTCTGCTTGAGGATCCTTATGAGCTGCGGCTCCTGCGGCTCACGCGTCTGCTGCAGCGAGAGCAACGGTTCGCAGCGGCAGCTCAGCTTCTGGGTGAGAGGACAGCTCTGGGGGGCAGGTGGCGGCGGCTTCTGGCCGTTCAGTTGACCCAGAGAGCCGAGATTGCCCAGATTGCCGATGGCGCCCAGTTGGCCCAAGTTGCCCAGATTGATGCCGCCCAGCATGTTGGACAAACCCTGCAGCGGCAGGCTGGTCAGAATGGGACCGACCAGCGGCAGGTTCTGGAAGGCGGGCAGAAAGCCGGGCTGCTGCTGAACAACGGGTGCAACAACAGCGATGGGTTGCAATGGTTGCAGAGGTTGCTGAGGTTGCTCCACGGGCGGATTTGCATTGAAGTTGTCGTAGTAGACGGGAATCTGTTTGTATTAGAAATCAGTTAAGTTCAATCCCCAAAACGCTTCCAGCTACGATTACCAGCTGCCGCTTGTTGCGCTGCTCCGGCTTCTCGGTCGTCGTCGTCGTCTTGTCTGCCACATCGACTGCGGCTGCCACGCAGATGAGCACAATAAAACCCAGATAGTCTCGCATGTTTGTTGCCCGTTTCCGTTCTGTCCAATTTGCCAGTCCTTCGCCTCTTTTATATGTCTCTTTTGGGTCAGCTTTAATGGCCGCGACTGCAAGTTCTTTAATGGGCCAGGAACCTGTTATCAGTCGCCCATATTTTTATACTTTATCGATCCTCGCATTTAACTGCTTCTTGCTGAAAATGTGGGTCAGCTTGATTCTCGCTGGGCTGTAAAAAATACATTGTAATTTGTTGTATTTTTGGAATTGAAAGCATCACCAAAAAAGTGTGTTATTCTGAATTTTAAACTACATTGATTAAATACATATTAAAAAAAATATTTATATGTTATATTTGTTGACAGTTATCAATATTTTTATACCTTATCGATCCTCGCTTTAAATTGCTGCAAATATGGGTCAGAATAATTCTGGCTGGGCTGTAAAAAATACATTGTAATTTGTTGTATTTTTGGAATTAAAATCATCACCAAAAAAGTGTGTTATACTGAAATTTAAATTACATTGATTAAATATATATTTAAAATATATCTATATGCGCAAAATTATTCTAAATTTAATCCATGTTTTTGGCTTCTTTAAATAGCCACAATATTTGTTGCTGACAAATTTCTAGTAAAATAATAAAATTAATTAAATGAAGTAGAAAATATTCTCAAACCATGTTGATTGAGAAATAAATATTTATAAAAAATTTATGGCTAGGAATTTCTAAAAAAAAACCAACATTCTTAAATAATTCCCAATCAAATGCAGTAATAAAACATTAAAAAAATAAAATGGAAAAAAATAAGTTATTATTCTAGAAATTGTAAAACTTAAAGCCTAAAATTAATCAAAATAAAGCAGAAAACAATAAAATATTACAATATAATTGCTAATCAAAGTAAGCAATAAAGCATTCCAATAAATAACAAAAGAGAACAAAATCTTAATCTCAGCATCTAAAATCAAGTCGATTGAGGAAATATTAAATATAATTTTGTATTATTAAAAGAATAATAAAATTAGGTTCACAGCCAAAATTTAATTTCGACAGCATTAAAACATTAATTGAAAAGAATAAAGGAAAATCAAGTGGATTGTGAATTTATTAATTATCGAACTTAATTACCGTAGAAATTGCTTTTCAGAAATTCGACAACATAAAAGACAAGCTCTAATATTTTTATTATATACGTATATATTTAGAGAAGTGGTCTCAAAAGATGCAACAATTTGTTGGTGGCAAAATTCCACATTTATGGCATATTGTATAATATATGGAAATATGCGCTATGTGGGAATTATGAAATTCCAAGAAAGTGTCTCTGTTGTCATGAGTGAATTCATTAGCAGAATGCAATTGTATTGCAATCTAGCTACATAAATAATGGGCGAGAGATGGCTTATGAGGATGTTAAAGCTGGGCAAGAAATTGTTGTAGAAATTGTTGTCTGTCTGTCACTTGGAGTGAAATTAAATTTCAATCAAATTGAAATATGTAAATGGAATTAAGTGCTCACTGATTTTGCAGCTTGCTTCCTTTGAGGCTGTCCAGCAGCTGTGACAAATCGCCAGCAGTCACATGATTAAAGCCCTCGCATCGGGTCCCTCGAAAAAGCGGCAAAATTAGATTAGGCAAAATCATGTGGCACACAGGAGACCAAGAGACCAGGAGAGGAAAGGAGACGAAAGGAAGCGCGCCATGCTTGAATGCCACCTTGTCGCCTGGTCGCCTGGTCGCCTGGCCACCTTGGCATCTTGTTTATCGTTGGCGCTGTTTAACATGGCACCAACATTTTTGTGGATGAGAATTTCAATTTGTTGTGCTTTAAAGTTCAGTGCTATGGACGATTAGCAGCCATGCTGAGAGCAGAGCCAGGGGGGGAGGGGGGAGATCGCAGGGGGGTTGATTGGCAATGGGATTGCCACTCTAGGGTAACTTTGTTGTTGTTGTTGTTGTTTTTGGTTTGTTTGACAGTTTGGGCGGCGGTCGATGTTGTTCTTGTCGCTGTCGCTGTCGCTGCTGTCGTTGCTGGGCTCATAAATCAAATAAGTTTTGACAAATTGCACATTAAAGTCGCATATTGTGTGTAATGTTCTTGTTGAAAATTAAATTTCTATGCACAAATGTTGTATGCAGGGGCAAAACTCTGTCCTTGAAACTGCAGAGAGCCCCCGAAAACTAATCCCAAACATTTGCCATGATTTATGGCCATTTTGCATTGTACCGTAAATATTAATCAAGTATACGCGCTGTTAACTTCGCATGAAAAAAACTGTTGCATCTATTGTCGTCGATAATACAAATAACTAGTGACGTCACAAATGTTATTGCATCAATTAATAATGGCGGCGTTGCCATCTTGTCGGCATCACAACTAGCTGGTGACGTCACAAATGTTATTGCATCCATTTTGGGCAATTAATAATGGCGACTAGCTTGGCGTTGCCACCTTGTCGGCATCACAATAGCTGGCTGACGCCGCAAATGCAATTATTTTACTTGGCTGCCGAAAACCGGCACAAAAGTAAAGTTTAAAAATACTTTGCAACATAAAATACATTTTATGGCTACTCACAAAGACAGAACAACAGCAACAAACTGCAGTAACAACAACAACAACAACAACAACAATAACCGTTATAACAAAAGCTAAGCGACAGCATCAGCAGCAACGCTTCGTTAATGGTCGTCTGCTGGCGTCGCTGCAGCTGCGACGCTTTGCGCTGCGCTGCGTTGCTGCCGTTAGTTGAGCTCGCTGTCCACCATGAAAATCTTATTATAAATGATGCTGTTCAAATAACCAACAAAAAAAAAAGAAGAATGGAGAACGCTAAGAAATGGAAAGAGTGCAAGCAGAAAATGTAAAAGCGGAAGCAGCAGCAAACTGTAGTTAAGCAATCAGCGAGTGCGAAAGGGACAACACACTTGCGTGCTCTGAAGATCACTCAGATAAATGACAGTTAACCCGAACAGGCCAGCGGGAATTGTGGTCGGAAAGTGGTAAGTGGTAAGTGGGGGGGAGGGGGGTTGGTAACATTGCTCAGCATGACTGGCAAATTATTAAATTGATTACCTTCAGCCATTGTGGTTGTCACTCACTGGCTACCTAGGTGCAAATAAATGGAGTACTTGATAAATTTTGTATGTTCTGCTGCGCGTCACAACTTGCGAGTATTAATCAAAGAAAACTAAAAAAAAAAAAACAAAAACCAAAACAAAAACCTTTTAATACGCATTAAGCGCGCAGATGGTTCAACGAATATTTCTGCATGTTGCAGTCAAACTACGTTGCCACAGTTACGACTGGGAACAAGCGAATTTCGTTCGCTAACGAGAGCTTAAAAGTTCGCACACACAAACTAGCGATGGGTCGAAACTTCGATGTCGATGCCCATCTACATATGTTTGCAAAACGATAAATGTTTTACATTATTCCGTTTTTATAACATAATTTCAACTAGTAATTTTGGATATTTAATTTAGTGTTTTATTGAGTATTATATTTTTAACAAGCTAGTTTAGATACTGTCTGTCTTCGTCTGTTTTGCATTTAATTTTCATTGACTCATTTTGTAATTAAATGCCGTAAAGGTCAAGAATCGATGCATCGACACAAACATCGCAAAACATTGCAAAACATAGCAAGACATCGCAAAACATCGCCCGTCATAACTAACACAGGCATGCAATGCATGGATTGGCGTTTGTCTTTGTTGTTGTTGTCTTTGTGTCTGCGCCAATGCATTGCAATGCAGATAATCCTGCGCTTTGCTCATTATCTTGCATTTCATCTGCATGTGCTGTCTCGTTCTCGCCTCGCTCTCGCTTACACGCGTGCATTCTGCATTTATATTTTATGGCTGTTCTCACATTTAGCACATAACGGTAACGCTTCAAAGTGGAATACCCGAAATATAACAAGTAAAAAAGCGACAGTGGAAAGTGCTCGACTGTGAAATACCCGCCACTCATTTTGAGAGAGTAAATATCTCGCGAAATTCAATTTTTTTAAGACATCGAAGAAAGTTGAAATTCAACTTTAAAAATAATTTAATTTTGCATAAAAATACAAAATTCAAAGTGTCTATGGTGTTTGGTTTTTCCAAAATAAGCATTAGAAGTTCACATTTCGAACACTTTTTTTTATAGGATTCGCCGAATTAAGTTTTTTAATGCTGTTCGCTGTCGTTTTTGATGGATAAAAAACACTTCTTAAATTTAAAACTAACTCGGGTAGCTCTAGCTTTCATAGCCTCTGAGATCTAGGTGTTCCCACAGACAGACAGTCGAACGAGACTGTATCGTCTTGGTTGTTGACACTCAAGAATATATATACTTTATGGGGTCGGGTTATATGCATTAAGTCCTGTTGGCACTAAGTCATAATACCCTTCTAGCGGGCACAAAAGTGCTGTTGATTAACTCGCAGTCGCCGCGCTGTTGCTGTCGCAGCTGGCGTCGCTGCTTCTGCTGCATTCGGGGTATAAATATAAGATGCTGTCATTGCAGGAGCGAACAGCAGCAGCACCAGCAACAGTTGGAGGCGAGCGTTAAGGAGTGGAATCGAAGCCCCAAGTCCAATTCGAGTCGAGTCCCCGACGCAATTCCAGCCACACACAAAACACACACAGAGAAGCAGAAAATAGCCATCAAGCATGTGGCAGCAACCAGGCGCAATATCGCTGACACTAATCCTGCAGCTGGCCGTGATTTGTGCTCGCTGCACGGCAGTGCCGCTGGTGACGACCACCGAAATGCCGGAGCAGGAGCCGAAGGAGCAGCGCATTGACTGTAAATTGACTTTCGATGCAACAATGGACTCGTTAGAGCAACAGCAACGGCTCGAGGCGAATGGCTGCAACGTCACTAATAAGCCAACGGATGTGGAGCCGGAGCAGGAGTCGGAGCAGGAGCAGGATATAGAGCTGAGACACTCGAGGCCTGGCGGCGGCAGTCAGCAGCCTCTCTATGAATTACAATTGGTTGTTTGGCCAGCTGGTGTTGATGGCAACGACAACGACGACGACGACGACAACGACGACAGCGACGATGGCAGCTCAACGACACCCAGGACAACAACAACAACAACAACAGCAACGACAACAACAACATCACGACCAACAACAACCAGAGCAACCACAACAACAACAACAACAACAATGACACCGTCACCTTCTTCAGCTGTGCCTTTGTATGAGGATCAATTGGTCGTATTTCCGCAAATGGATTTTGAAGAGGAAAATTTTGATTATTTCTTTGATGAGGAAGCCGCAACCTCGACCTCCACTTCCAGCTCCAGTTCGACCCCCTCGACCACCAAGCGACCCAGCGCCACGCCATCAAAGCCAGTTTATGTGCTGGAAAACTTCAGCAAGAAGCATCCCAATGGCACCGAGGAGCACAAGTAAATGTCACAGCTCGCCGCAAAGTCGCCCGACATCAGATTTAATATCTCGTTCACAGATTGGTGCTGAGCAATGGACTGGTCAACTACATGAAGCACTATGCGAAGCATGTGGACGATAAAGTGATCAATGTGCAGGAGGGCTACAGTTCGGTGCCCGTCGCTGGGCTGACGCCACTGATCCAGACCCTTCACTATATAGCCGATGAGCATGGCTATAATATCCACAAAAGTAAGTTCGCACTTTTCTTATCATCATCATCACCGTTGTCATCATTATGTTTCCCCCTAGTTGAGCGCAGTCCTTTGCCATCACTGACGTCCTATCGAACCACAAAAGCACCGGCATCCAAGCCACCGATGTGAGAGCCAAGCACCATGTGTTGCTGTGCCACAGTGTCCTCTTGCCATCCTAAAAGCAAATCCTTTTTTTTTTTTTTCTATTTATTATCCTTTTTTTCACTCGAAATATTGTAGTCATAATTATGAAATAATTAAATCAAATTTTCTAAAATATTTTCCATTTTGTCTAAATAAATGCGTTTACATTTTATAAATGTAACACAAAGCTTATCATAACTTTATTTTTATTAAATATACAAATAAAGAACATTCACTTTCACATACTCAAAATATGAAATATATATATGGCTATATCGTCTCGGCTGTTGCCACTAAGTTATAATATCCTTCTACACAAGCTGGTATAAAAATGTACCAACAAATGTAAAAAGAATGTACCTAGAAATGATCAAACATAAAAATGTACCAACAGCTGCACTCCAAATGTACAAAATATCGTAATCTTGCCGCGCAGCCAAATGCTATGATTGTACAAAGGGGAGCGCGGGGAGCTGCAATATGCAAAAGAGAATAGAAGAGAGAGAGCGAAAGCAAAGCGTAAGCTGCCAAATTCACCGGCTCAGCAGTTGATGCGCGAAAAGAGCACAGCGCGGACATCGGACGGGTCAACTGTGCGTTAATTTTTTCGCGTGATCGGCTTGGCAAATTGTTGTTGTTATTATTTAATAAAAGTAGCGGTAATTGCTTTTATTTTACGCGCATGTGGGTGAAAAAATATTGGAAAGTAGATTGCATAATGTTAATCGGCAATTTCGTGAATTCATGTTTTTTTCTTGTGTAAATTGAGGTTAAGGTGAAAAGGGACGCTGCGCTGAAATTTTCTGCCATTCCCGCTCCCCACCTTCCCCTCGCTTAGAATGCCAAAGGCATTTCTAAATGGTGCTGCAGAATAAATATGTGTGTGTGTTTGAGTGTATGTGAAGCAAGTGAGCGAAATTAAAAAGAGCTAAAAAGTGCAAGTGTTGTTGTTGTGTTTTTTTTTTTCATTTATTTTTGGTGATTGTGAAGCAAATATTTCGAGTGCATTGCGAAAGTGTTTGTGTGTGAGTGAGACAGTTGCTGAAACTGCTTTTCAATCATAAATTACGAACGCTGCTCTAACTAACGGAAATCCATTTTGGTGAGTGACCATTTTACATTATTTAAAGTTATTTTTTAGGGTGAGCATAACAGAATAAATTGTACTAAGCGAAAAATTAGATTTTAAAAATGAGTTTACTATATTTATTTACAATTAAATATTGAAAATATCTTGACTGTTTGTATATACTAAACAGCTGTATTATTTATATAAATGCATTTATTTGACGTGCTCTAAAGACTCTATGAGTAGCGGGTATAAGAAACTGAGAATTATGCAATGGAATTGATATTGGAATTGTGATGTAATTTCCAGAGTTTTTTAATCCCATATGAAAGTAATCTCCATATAATGCATAGTTGATGTTCACACCCCACCTTTGGGACATTCGCTCCACTGTGCCCGTGTTGTTGGCTCGACTTTGGCTTAGATGGCAAATAAAATGTAACGCCCGCAAAATGATTTGCAGTTTTCTCAGTTGTTTTTCCCTTGTTTTTTTGTTCGTTTTTGTTTTTTGATTTTCATATGTTGTGTTGTTGTTGTTTTGCTGGCATCTTCTAGGAACTAGGATTTCGCCATTGTTTGTCTCTCAATCGCATAGCACTTGATTGCTTTCCTAGTTTTTGTCCTTGTTGTTATCCTTAAAAGTTGCTCGTGTTATTGTTATTGTTGCTGTTGTTGTTGTTGTTGTGCCTTGTCGTCGCATTTGGGTCCCAAGTCAATGCTGATGATGCCATTTAGATGCATATCAAAGTGTTTCACTTTTGGCCAATCCTTTTGCAATTTTTGCATATGTATCGAAATATATTTTCGTCTCCAGATCCAGATCCGAACTGTATTATTGTGTGTATGAGTGTGAGTATGTGTGTGTGTGTGTGAGCATATTTATTTATTTAGTTTCATTTTTTGTGCACTTTGATGCTTGCTTTTGTTTGCTCTACTACTCCGATTGTAGTTTATGGCTTCTGTCTTCCTCTGGCAACTTTCCTCGAATTCCTTTCCCATCCAGCCCTTTCCCCTCAGTTTTCTGCGGCATTTTCACGTATAAATCTTTGCCTCTTTTGTTGTTTACGCCACAAAGTTTCATTGTTCGTCAGCCCGTGGCAGCTGGCACCAATCGAAAGTTTGTTTTCTCTCCCATTATACTTATTATTTAAGACATTTCGCCAGCATACTCGTAGATAGTACTCGACTTCCATCTCGTCCAGCATCTTTAAGTGTGTTTTCGTGCCACATCCATTTCAACTTACTCAATCGCATTTCCTGAGGTTTATTTGCCAATGTTAAGTATGTTGGAAATTCTGTGCCATCAATCGTAATAACATTAAACTTAAAAGATCACGATAATGGATTGCAGAGTTCTAAAGTTTTTGTTGCTTATAGTATTTATTAGTTTGTCTACAGTTATAGAAAATAGTATAATGTTTCAATCGTTCCAATACTAATTTTAGTAAAGCAGACTTTGAAAGTTCTTGAAATTAATTATAAAAAAATTAAATTCACTTAAATTAATTTAAAGTATTGAAGTATAATCATTGTATAATTGGATTTCTTGTTGTTTATAATTTTAATGAAAATATTTACACAACTCTAATCAAAATTATTGATCGGTTTATCATTTATCTACTTTTGTATATAGTTGTATAAGGTTATCGCTTGAATATTTAAATTAAAGTATTTATTGCAGGATGTTGCCTATAATAATTTACATTAAATTATCAACAGTTATTGCCAATCTCAATTAAATTAAATTAAACATATTTGATAACTATCAGAAAATGGATATTTTAGCTCCTGTTGCCTATAATAGTTTTAATTAAATAATCAACAGTTTGTTCGCAATACAAATAAATGCAATTATTAAAAAAAGTAGTTAAATAATATTTGCGAGAATTAAGTAAAGACAACGAGAAAACAATTGAAAAACAATTAATTGGCTTGTGTGTGCTTGCTTTAAATAGATAACAATGTCGATTGCGGAAATTATCGCTGGATTACAATCGATAATTGAGCAACATTTGCGACTGGGATATAACTTTGATCCGACTAAAGTGATTTCCGTGCGGAATAACATTTCGCACATGGCTGATTTCGAGGCTCTCGAGGCTCGTGGGCAATTTATCGCCAACGCCGCTGACAGTTCCGGAGTTGCATCAGAAAGTACAAAAACCAAAAGAGCCCCGATGAAGTCAGTTACAGTTAACAGTTAACAGTTAAATGCATATGTATTGGCGATGCACATATATGCATACATATATTCATACGATGTGTGCATAAGTAATGGTGGCAAAAATGTGACCGCAAACAACTGTGGAAATACGTATACGCCCGGGTGTCCCGCTCTCGCTCTCTCTTTCGCTCTCTCTCTCTCTCTCTCTCTCTCTCTGTCTGTCTGTATCTATATAAATTTTTAACGTAAATCCACTAAGAGCTTTACCAACAAACAGGCCCATTGTGAACTGAACTTCGGCATGTTTGTTTGTTTGTTTGTTGTTCGTCCGCTCGTTCGTTCGTTCGTTCGTTCGTTTGCTTTGTTAACAAGCACTAAGGGGCGTGGCACACAAAAAGGGGGCGGCACTGAGTAAATGTTGCGAAATCCGCAAAAGCGTCTGGCAAATTTTTGTAAAATGAACATAAAGCTATTTGTTAATTCAATGAATTTATACGAGTTTCGGGTTCAGCTTCCAGTTCAGGTTCCAGTTCGGGTTCGGGTTCAGGTCCTGCAGCAGGTCCCTGTTGCAGTCGGAGTCCTTTTTGATGGAGCACTTTCGCAAATGCCCATGCGGAACATTGTCAGCCAATGTTCGCTGTATCTCCACGTGTGTGTGTGCCAAATGTACACACTGATAAACACATTACAAGATATTTTGCATATTTTATGTGCTCGCCCAACCGCACACAACAGCAGCAAACAGAACTCGACTGAATCGAACAAGCAGATATATCTGACACACACACACACCAATACACATGTCGCTGGCACTCTCACGGTGGCATGTTAAAATCTGTTTTTATGATTAATCGCCGCGTGGCGTGAAAAACAAAATGCCGCCGGGTGCATTTTAATTTTTCAGCAATTTCATTTGGTCGCCATTTTAAAATGAAAACCTTGGGGAGTCAACGGTTTACACAATGCACATCGTACATACATATATGTACATATGTATATACCATGTATGTATATACATTTGTATATTCATATGAGCACAGCAGATGTCAAAGGGTTGTCGAGTTTCCGGCGACGTTTAGACTTGGCAGTTTCTCGATTTTACAGGTGAGAGCTTAAGCGTCGTCAACATTGAGCCAATCATTCGTATACCCTGTGGAACGAAGACTTTGACAGTCGGGTATGCTCAAAAAGACAACAAATTTATATAATACATTTTTTTAAGCTTTCTGCTTTCATTTTGTGCAGTAGCAAAGCTGAAAATATTGTAAATAAACACAAGTAATTTCATTATTAACAACAATTGCTTAACTTTGTAGAAATTCGCTTTATATATTTTTGTCAAATTACTCTCATGCTCTTAAAGTAATTTTGTGTCAAAATATTATTTTATTTTTACACAATTTGCATAATTTATATACTTATTGTTTGTGTTTAACGTTGCCTTATTATGATGTAATATAAGACCCATCAAAAATGAATTATACAAATTGTACAAAAATAAATGGAGCATAATGACAAAAATATATTGAAAATAAATTACTTTAAGAGAGTAAAAGTCAGAGCACTATAAAATATAAATTATGTTTAGTATTCAATTCCATATGGAATATGATAAAATAAAACAAAAATATAACACAATACAACAATTCAAAAAATATTTGAAACTTTATATGTTAAACTGCAAGTTTTGTTTGTATTGTATAATTGAAATGATTTGAAGTTAAATTATTTTGAAATGGAAAATCGTTTGCGTTTTAATGAAGTTCGACAATTTTCGCTGCCATTTAAACATTTTTAATGCAGCCAGCTGATCGATGGATTTTCTTCCAGCATTTCAGCCACGCGTATGCTTCCAGCTTGTTTCTTTGCGTGTTTCCTTTTTGTCGTTTTCCTTTTTCGGTTTTTGTTGGTTTCCTTTTTTGGCAAGCAAATTCAGCTCCTTTGGCTATTTAGCCGTCGTTGCCTTGACGTCGCTGCCGCTGCCTGGGATAAAAACTGAGGTAACTGCTCCCTGTTGTTGGATGGAAATTTTCGCGTTTATCTTGTACTATTTTGCGCACATTCGTTTCACATTACTTTCTGCCCCGGTGGTCTTGGTCTTGCAACTTACAACTTGCAACTTGCAACTTGGCGTGCTCGGCACGCGCTTACTAATTTTATTCCTTAATAAAAACCAAGGCACCGTCAGCACCAAAGGCAGAAGGAGTTAGGAAGGACTTCAGCAGCCGTTAGTTGCATCCTCCGTTCGCCATCCCAGCGAAACTGACATCGCAGCCTGTCTCTGACTTGGACTCGGTCTTGGACTCGAACCCTATCCGGTTAACGCCTTTGTTTGCCCTGCTGGCTGCTATCAAAATAGCAAAGTTCATTAAAGTGATAATTACAAGGGCCGTAAAAAAGCTGCACGACTGCAAGCTGAAACGAGCCTCGTCGTAGGTAAAACTGCCTGCATTTTTCTGCATTTAAGCTCAACTTTTATTTCACTTTAAGCGAGAATTGATCCACCTAAATGTACCTTATAAATCTGATTTATTTGCTTTTCGGATTTCGAGCTTATATAATTTACTTCCCATTGAGACATTAGCACGTTCACTCTAAGCTGTTTATCATTGCAGTTGTTGTTCAAGAAAATTTATTGATTTGCTGAGAACAATGGTCATTTTGTAGGAAAATTAATTTAGATTTGTGTTGCAGCATTTTATTAAGCGCCTTGAAGCCATCTACAGCACGAGGAGAATTATTGGCTGTAATCCTCTTTATTGGTGATTTACTATTTAGCAATAAGCATTAAGTTATTATTTCGAAATATGCATATTTTCAATGCTGTTTCTTGTGGACAATTCCACGCCCCGATACATCTATTTACAGTTGGTATTAAAGTATTTATTTTATTAATCAATTCGCATGCAAATTTAAGTGACGCATAAGTGAAAGATATATTTCTAAAGTGTACTTTTCCCAGAAGAATTATCGCAATTTAATAAATTTTATTATACATATAAAAACTTCTCTTGTACTTTGTTTTAATTTCAAATGAACTACATTTTTTCGAATTTTCTATATAAAATAAAAAAAGATTTTCAGTGCAAATATGCAAATTAAAATGTTAAGAGAAGTTAAATTATCAAATTTTTAAATTAAATTCAATTTGCATTTTATTACTTGCAAAAAAAGTTTAAAGTATCTCTTTTTGGTTGTTTTCATTCCTATTTAATTGAATTTTTTAAATGTTAATTAAAAATATCCTTGTAAATATGCAAAATAAAATGTAAAACAAAGTTACATCTCTAATTTCTAAAATATACTTCCACTGAAAACGTATCCCAATTGAAATAAAACTAAGTTTAATTTATATTTTATTTATTAAAAAAATTTGTATAATTTATCTCTTTATCTTTCTTCTTTAAATTTTTTCTAAATTACTTGAAAATATACGTTTAGTGTAAATATGCAAAGTTATATGTAAAGAAAAGTTTGCATCATCTTTTTCTAATTTCTATAATGTGATCCTTGTTTTCGATTTTTAATGTGTGTATTAAAAATATGCAATTTTGAATTTAAAGAAAACGTGCATCATCCAAACTCTGACATAATTTTGTAAAAAGGAAAAGCTGATTTCACTTGCGGCGAATTCGAAGAGTTTTCACTTACCGAAAGAGCATCGTTGGACGATGCACTTCGGAGGCCAGCTGTATAATATGCTTAAGCATGTTTAATTATGCTTTTAATCTGCAATACTTAGCTTGCAAGTGGAGTTGTTGTTGTTGTTGTTGGCGATGGTCGCAGGATGCGTCGTTGGGTCCATCTGTGGCATTAAAATTGCATAGAGAATGCGAGGGAATGTTGAAATGCAATGCATAATTTGCGCAGGGCACGTAAAATAATTAATTTCCGCTTCCGTAAACAAAGTGAGTTACTCTGTTAGTTAGTTTCACTTTGCATTCCACCTTCCTCTTCTCATCATAATACATATATAGTAGTATATATGTACATATATATATGTATATTTGCATATGTGTTCGAGATTCTCTGTGGCTCATGACTAGCAAGCAGAGGCGGAAGAATGGTCAGAGAGATTCTTTCGGGAAGCGAGGCTTAGCTGCGACTTAGGACAACTTTGGATTGCAAATTTCATTACAAGTTGTCAGCGTGGCAGGCACAAAAAGCCAACAAAGAGAGAGAGAGAGAGAGAGAGAGAGAGAGAGAGAGAGAGGAGGACACGTTGTGTTAGGCGTGTGCCGAGCTTGTGGCACGACCCGGTTTCCATTCGGCGGGGCAGGGAAGCAGGGGAAGCGGCGTCGTTGAGGCACGTGTTTTTCGCGCGTCGCGCACTGCAGAGGCGTAACTGTGATTCAACCAGGGCTGGAGCGAAAGGGTTGTTGGAATTCCCCAAAATATGCAAATATTTCAAACCTTTCACTAGCGCATTTTCAGAAGTAACACATTTAAGTGCTTGCTGAGTTAAATATGCCTGGAATGCTTTAATTATAGTTTGTCAAAGAAAATATAAATAAAATTAAATACGAATTCGATGTAAGTCATAAAATGTAGTAAGAAGGATTTTATAGGGGATTAAATAAAATATGTCCTCAAATACTTGAATTATATTAAGTATTTTCATAAATGGACTATTGACTTTTTACCATTGAATTTTTGCAAAATAATTGTATATCGAATTATGTATCTGTTAATAAAATAATTGTGTGTGTGTAATTTTAGAGCTAAATCTAAATAAAAAAAAAATAAATAAAATTGTTACAGCAGCTTCTTTTATTTTCATTGATTAGGCAGCCTTACAACTATTCAACTGTTTCTACATTGTCTTTATAAGCATTATCAATGGTTTTATTTATATTTTTATTCAAATTGAATTTGTATTTCTATTTGTTAATGTTTTAATAGTCTTTGAATAATTCAATTATTTTTGATTTGTCTATTTAAGCATTATCTATGGTTTTAATTTGTTGTGTTTAAATTAATTTTTAAGAAAGTTCCTTGAAATTGTTGATGATGCTTTTTAAATGATGCTTTTTACTGTGGCAATTACAGATAAATCTTGAGGTTAAGGAACTGCCTGAATGCTTAAATGCAGCCCTATAATTTTTGATGGTTTACAGCTCAGTTTGCTCTGCTTTTTTATGCCATGTTATTTTTTGTTGCTGCTGCTGATGCTGCTGCTGTTTTTGTTGATGTTTTGTTTTATAGCCGTTGCTGTTGCTGTTGCCGTTGCTGTTGCCGTTGCTGTTGCCGTTGCCGTTGCCTTTTGCTGCGGTCGCTGATGAAGTGTACAAATACACACACACACACACGCATACGTATTTAGTCGCACTCGTGCTACAGCAATGTCCTTTTAGCACATCCTGCCGCTTGCCAGCGACGGTATTTTCTGTCCCTTGACACGCCCCTCAACCCTCAACCCTCAACCCCCATCCCCAAAGCAACCACAATCCGCAGCAGCAGCAGCAGCAACGAGCACTAAACGCGACTTTCGCTGCTTAAAAGCCATTTTTGCATTTTATATTTAATTTTTTTTCCCTCCTTTCTTTTTTTTTTTTTTTGGTTGGCTGGTTGGCGCACACCTTCCCCGCCCCTCCCCCTCTGCCCCCCTAAACTCCGGCGACTTTCTCTCATGTGCCACGCGCTCGCCACTTTTTTTGTCGTCGTCGTTTTTTTTTTTTGGGCGCTTTGTTTATTCTTTATCCTTTGCTAGATTTGTTGTTGTTTGATAATGTTGTTGCTGTTGTTGTTGTTGCTGTCGTGTTACCGCAGCATGCAAACATTTTGCAGCCATTTCCTGGCGTTGTTGTCCCAGAGAGTGAGAGTCTAGGGGATTGCTGGAAGCGGCAGTGGGGGCGGAAGCTGGCTTTGGATTCGGTTTCTTTTTTTTTTCGGTGTTTTTCGGTTGGTCCTCTTTCACTTTCATGGGTTTTGGACGCTGTCCACGTTAAACTTTTGGCTGCTTTGTCGCATTTGCAATATTTATTGCGTTTTGATTATACGCGGCGTATACACGACATTTTTTGAACACGCCCCCTTCACAGCCGCCCTTTTGGCCGCAGCTGATGCACATTTAATAAGCATGTGGATTGTGGAGTGTGGAGTGTGGCGTGTGGACTGTGGATTGGGAATAAAGGCCTTGACATTGCCGCTCGCTCGCTTGCTACAGTTTGCTACTAAGTGCCACAAGTTTTTTAATTGTGTGCCGAGCACACAAAACTTGCCAAAGTTCAAACTTGTCGCTGCTGTCCTTGGTCGTTAGTGTCCTTTTATCCCTGCCGCTGCCCCCGCTGACCTGCTTGCCACTTGCTGCCTGCCGCCTGTAGCTATGTCGTGGCACCTTCTCGCCTTTGCCGTTGCCGTTGCCTTTGCGTTTGCCTTTGCTTGTTTAGATGGGATTTTCTCTCTGGCAAAGTTAAACAAAGTTGCACTTTTAACTTTCAGCTCATTGGCGCTGGATCATTTCAGGCAGTTTCCGTTTTCCTTCAGCTTCACTTTATCCTTCCTGACACCCCTCCCCCCTAATTTGAAGTTTCGATTCTTTTCTTTTCATGTCGTGATTGTAAAGTTTCATTGATAATTTTAACTACTGCAGCTACATGTGTCCGTCCGTCTGTCCGTCCGTCTGTTGGTGCTAAGCTCAAAAGGCGCTTTTAGCACTTTACAAAGTTGCTTTTATTGTAGGGTTTTCGCTTCTCTCGGTCTCTGGCCATTTCACAGTCTTGATTGCGCAGTATCTTCAAGTCTATAGCTCACATTTAATCCAGCCAGAGTTTTTCATTATTTTCATCAATGCAACTGCGTCGCCAACCAAGTGTTGCTTTTATGACAGTTTATATTTGTATTTTAATTTTATTTTTTTGATTAGCGTACACTTTTTGCTCCCGTCTATTTTGTATTTTTTTTTCATTTAGTTTCAGTTTTGTTTTGTCGGCTGCAGACGGCGTCATTTTTGTTCATTTTAGCACGAAAAGTTTTTGTCTCTCGCTGCAGCATTTTCTTCCCCTTTCATCCTTTCACCCTCCAGTTGCCACTTGCCACTTGCCACTTTTCTATCCCCACTCGACCCACATTGGGGCAGCGGGTAATCCGAGTCTATCTGCGCGTCGGAATTCGCCTTTTTGGGCCACTTCATGTCTTAATTTTATTGTGCGACCCTCTGGAATTTACATGCAGCTCTTCACTAGCCTCAGCATAGTTTATTTCTTTTTTTTTTCCACTTTTTTCATTTTATTTTTGAAGTAACAAAGCGCATTTTAATGTAACAAATTCGCACAAGGGGACTCACTTTCACACTCCAGTTCATTTCGACAGTAATTTAAATGAAAGGCCAGAAAGTCATAAGTCGGAATTCGCTGATTAACTCGGCTGTAGACTAATTCCATCTTTGCAAGGCATTAAGTTTAGTATTTATATAAATTTAGGATTGACAATTTTACATTTTATATTCATATCTTCAAGTATCTTAGAGTGACGAGAAAAAATATAGAAAAATAAATAGTTAAAAAATTATTTCGAAATATGTGTTTATTTAAATCTTATGTATTTGTTGGCTAAGATGAGCCTTAAATATGAAATAGTGAATGACTAAAAGCTTACGTTAAAATATGTGTATATTTATTGCAGAGCAATTTTTCTGTAGATATTGCATTTTAATCTGTGAGAATATACAAAGAAATAAATTGCTATATATTTGTGTTGCATATTTATTTTCGTTTAATTGTAAAACGTATTTAATATTTGTATATAGTATTAAGAAAAGGGTGCTTTGAATAGATGTATGTTTACATAGAAATACATACATATGTGCGTTTTATTTATATTAAATTCAAAAATATATTTACCTGTACAATATCTTCTGAATGGCTTTTTGGTTTCTCTATAAGTCAAATAATGTAAAGGAAGTCAATAGATATATAAAGAAATAAGTAACTAAAACTATATTTATTATTGTAAGTTCTGAGCTTAGGTTAATTATATAGTTATTTAGTTTCTCTATAAGTCAAATAATGTAAAGGAAGTCAATAGATATATAAAGAAATAAGTAACTAAAACTATATTTATTATTGTAAGTTCTGAGCTTAGGTTAATTATATAGTTATTTCGGATTAATTAAAAATATAAGTATTTTAAAAATTTAAATTAATTTTAGGTTTGTCTATACGCCAGAGAAGGAAAGAGAGGACATTAAACACATTGAGCAATAAATAGTTTTATGTTTATATCAAAATATGTGCATGTTTACTGCTCATAAATTGAAACGCATATTTCCAGTATTTCATTTGGGTCTCTGTGTAGGCAATCGGCACCTTGAACTTGGCGTCGAATCACATCACTGGCGACAATATCATAACTCATTGAAATAAATTTGCGGTGCTTAATCTGATTTGATATCAGCTTTAACGAGGGCTCGTTGCGGTTTTAATGTGCTTTTCGGATTGCAATTAAATGGCCAATCATAATATCTGTCTCTCCATAAGAGATGCATAATTTTGTTTTATGGCTTTATTGCAGCATTCGTTTGGTTCAACTTCAACTTGAAGTTAAAGTTGAAGTTGAAGTTGAAATTGAAGTTGAAGTTGAAGTTTTCTGCCACATCCCTTTGGAATAGGAAGCAAGGGGGAAGTTCGATTCTGTGCTCATGTTAACCAATTGGCAACTGTCTGCACTTCTGAATTTATGATGGACCTTCACACTTGGTTATGGGATACGTTTGCCTCTCGCTCTCTCATTCACTCTCCTGCTAGCTGTCTCTGTCTCTATCTGTATCTGCATCTGTATCTGTAAATGTATCTCTGGCTTTGCTCTTTCTCGCTCTACACTCTCTATCTGTGGCCTTTTCTGCCGCCTTCTTCTGCTGTTGTTGCCCTTAATTTTACTAGTAATTTGCGTTATATATATGCCATCGATATTGCCACTTACACACACACAGATACACATACACACACACACACACACAGATGCTGGCAGAGATTTGTGCACTTGTATGTTTTATTGCCAGAGCCGCTTTGCGGTGAATTTATTGCCAAATTGTCGACGGCGGCTTTCGAAATATCGCGAAATATCGCGGCTTGCCTCGAATATGCAAGCGTCTGAGGGGGGCGGGGGGCATGGTCAGAGGCAATGTGGTCCAGTGCCCATAAAAAATCCAGCAACAACAACAAGCATTGTAACAACAGCGTCGTCAATAATAAATTCATAATTTTTGCTTTGCCTTAATAAATTTTTATTATTTTTTAATTCGTTTTCATTGCAACAAAAAAAAATACAGAAAAAAAAAAATTGAAAATCACTTTTTAAAAGCATAATAATACAATATAAGTTATATAAGAAGAATAAAATAAGAGACGAAGACGAAGACGGAGACGGAGAGAGAACGACAGCCTTTAATTATGGGGCAACCAGATCTCAGTAGCGGCCTCTGCGAGTGGGCGCTCTGGACGTCGAAGTTGGAATCGAAGTCGATGAGGATGAGGATGAGGATGTGGATGCGGATGAGGATAAGCTTGACTGCTGTGGAAAACGGTGGCTCTGCTGCTGCGTCGTCTTCGTCGTCGACGTCGTTGTCGTCGTCGCCTCCTTGAACACGGGCACCTCGATGGAGCGCGGCAAATTGGGATAGGTTTCAGGTGTGATGGCTGCAAGAGAAACATGGATGGATGCAACAAACATCAACAACAATAGTAACACAATCCCACAAATTACATTGCTGCTTTGGCCATTAAAATATTAAAGTTTCAACAGTTTTGCAGCCTCAACGCAAAACCATTCAACTAAATTAACTAAATTAAAAAAGAAATGAGTTTTAGTTGCTCAGATTGCGATAGTTTAGCTTGTTTCTAATTATTTAATTTAATATAAAGGTGTAGAAAATTTTAACTTCTCGACTGAATATAAAATAAATGCTGAATGAAAATTGTGAGATTCAATGTAAATTTGAAAGTTACCTAAAAATTCACTGGTGACAGTTTAATTAACTTTTTCTTTTTTTTTTATTATTATTTTGCAATGAAAAACTGTTCAAGTTCTATGGCCACAAAGATAAACTTACAAAAATATGTGAAAATTGAAATTAGGAGTGCGAAAGTAAATTTAAGGAAGACTGAAGGCTGATATTAAATGAAAAGAGAGATATTGAAATGTAAAATTTGAACGCATGCAAAACAAGTCACATTTGATTTTGTAATTTGTTTGACTTTAAATTGAATGAGAACCTATTCAAGAGAATAAATTCAAGATTGTTTTTCAGCTTTAGGGTTCTTGCGTTACTTAATTGACATAATATGAAAGCCAGAAACATTGTTCCAAAATTGAAAGGAACGTTCGATAAAGGTGCCTAACAAAAATTCGATATATTTCATGATTTTCTGCAAACTCCATTCTATAATATTATCTACTTCTTGCCATAGTAGGTAAACAGAATTTTAAAACTAAAATTTAATTTAAAATAATTTTCAATAAATGTCGCGATATACCATGATTTTCGGTAAACTTTCTCCCATCTATTAATTTAACTACTGTCACAGATTTTGTTGTTAAGTCATTGTGCTACTTTTTTGACATACAGAAACATTTTACTACATTTAACAGGAATTTTCGATATATTCCACGATTGTCTATAACTCCCTTGTGTACTCACATTGATTCTGCCGGTAGCCGAACTGATCCGCGTTGTAGAAGACGGTGATGTAGCGTCCGTCGGGCATGCGATAGGAGTAATATCCGACCACCATCAGGGTCTTCACCTCGTCCACGTAGGCGAAGTAGCCGCGTTCATAGCGCGCTGTGCCGTCGTCCAGCTCGAAGCGGAACTCGTAGCTGCCGTCGGGATAGCGGTGGTTGAAGTGCTCCAAGAGGCGACCGCTTCTGCCCTCCGCCTCCGCCGTCGGCTCCTCCTCCACAATGCGATGCTGAGGCGCTGCTGCGATTAGCTCAAAAAGCACGACGACCAGTGCCAAAATTAGACAGCAGCTGAGGTTGGACATCGTGTTGTTGTTGTTGTTGGGGGGGAGAAGACGAAGGTGTGGGATGGATGATGGAGGTGCTGTTGGAGGTGCTGTTGGAGGTGCTGTTGGTGGTGCGGTGGTGTTGCGTCGTCTGCCGTCGCGATGCTGTCTTAACTGTTTAATTCGGAGACTGCGTAACAAGGCCTTTTTATAGCCAACCTCGGTCTCTGCTGCTGCTGCTGTTGCTGCTGCTGTTGTTGCTGCTGCTGAGAGCGGCAACAACTCTGTCGGCAGCAACAGCGACGTCAAAAAATTCTCGACGTTTATCAAAAGCAAAAAACAAAGCGAAAAGTAAAATACAACAAAAAAAAACTCTTAATTTCATCTACTTACACACATATTTTGTATGTACCTGTTGCTGTTGTTGCTGTTGCTGTTGTTGCTGTTGTTGCCGAGCCCATGCTGAGACCAAGGGCGGCAGCGACAGGTTGCCCAACGAACCAGCGAGGCAATTAGCTTGAGTGAGACTCTCCGTCTCTCTCGGATCTCTGGAGCTGAAACGGATTATCTATTTATAAGACACGCACGTGATCCGTCAAACATTAATTTGTCAGAGCTTCAGCTTCTGATGTTGTGATCAGCGATCAGTGATCAGCCAGATTTCGATCTCGCGATGAGCCGAGATGATTTGTAAGCTCGTTAAGCAGCTTCAAATTGATAAATGCACTTTGCATCGATAAGTTGCAATAACTCTGGACGCGGACTTTAAGTGCAGCTCTCGGTTACTTCCGTTTAAATTGATTTAGGGCTGTTGGCCAAGCCGCCAGGGAGACGAGTGCGTAATGTGATGACAGGATACTACATTTCAAAGCCTCGACGGATGTGAATAATGAAATAGATTTGTGTTCGACGGATTTGTGTGAGAAGTAGCTGAAATGAAGCTGCCACAAACAACTGCAACTGTTGCATATTTAAACTGATAAGTCATCCCATTGGTGGCTCATTCATCTATTATTTATTTATGTTCCTGCTGGTGCTATAAGCTGTAGGAATAATTAATATACAATTAATCTATATTCTTCTTAGTGTTGTTAATAATGACACTTTATAATAATACTTTTTTTTGTTTTTTGTTTATTTTAAGTGTGTGATTATGAACAATCGACATTGAAGTTCAAATTTGGAAATAATTAACTTTATAGTATCAAATAAAAATAAAATTTAAATTTAAGCAATTATCACTAAATTATAAATTATTATAAATTAAAAATTATAAAAATAAATCAATATTTATTGGGGAAAACCCAGATAAAAATCTTACCGCTTGGAAAAGGGGTTGAATTATTTCTTAAATATATTTATATGCCATCTTGTTTAAAATACTAAATTTGTTAATATACCAAATTATCAGTTGCATCGCATTAATAATACATAGTGGGCTTAAAATGCCATATTTAATTAAACCCAAACGAGCATAAATTATGCATACTTTTTTATATATTGTTAAATAAAAATTGCTTTAGGTTCACTATCATTTTAGGACATACCAATTTGCTTATGGTTTTATATGCTATATAATAGTAGCATACAAAACTTATCATAAATAATGAAATACTGAGAATTTTGATTGCATTAAAAATAATAGGGAATGTGTACTAATTTTTATAATAATTGCATTTTGAGCAATTTAATGATGAATATTACACTTAATTAAGTTTAGTTCTTTTGAATTTGAAATGTTTCAGTTTTTTGTAGCAATAGCTTTTAACATTTTTTGTATTTTATTCAAATTATATATTTAAAAAAAAATGAAGTGGGAAGAAAAGTCTTTATTAACAGCGCTGTTAATTTAACATAGCTGTTTACAAGCAAGTAAGAGAGAGAGAGAGAGAGAGAGGGACAGCGAGAGAAAGAGAGATTGGGATGATATCAATAATTGTGCATATGTTTCCACTGTAGTTGCCGGTAGCTAAAAATACTCCCAGCCGCACACCCTGCAATTTGTGCAACTAGTTTGAGTACGTGCCGCATGTGGCGCGGTTAAAGAGCCGCCGCAGTGGAGCAGCTGCAACAACAACAGCAACAACAGCAACAACAGCAACAACAACCGCTTTAGTTACTGTGCTCGCCTCCTATGGCCAATTAGGGCTAATTTATGATTTCAATCATTTCTTAATTGCATTTAATGTGCAGCGATTTAGCGAACAGAGCCACTCAACAAAGGGCTGGCCAAGGAGACAGCTGGACAGCCGGCCATCAGGAAGCTGCCTCGAGGTGGCTGCCACACAAAACACACTTGGTCACTCGGCCAAACTTGCGTCCACTTCTCCTGAGCTGCTTATCGTCGATGAATTAATTTGCACACACCTCTAAGGTCATTGTGGCAGAGCTTTGGGGCATTCGATGCACAGCGTTGATTTTGATTTGTTGGCTTTCAGCTGAGCTCTGTTGTTGTTTGTTTTTGCTGCAACTGTTGCTGTCAGCGACACACAATTTATAACGTGCCGGCGAGTCGCAGTCGCTGTTATAGAGCAACAGTCACAGTTCACTGAATCGGTGACAACAACAGTGACAGTGACAGTGACAGTGACAGTGACAGCTAAAGCGACAACGACAGCAACAGCAGCAGTGACAACTTCAGCAGCTCTGACAGCGACGGCAACAGTTGCAGACACTCACACAGTCAGTCAGTCAGTCAATGAGTCAGTCAGTCAGTCAGTCAGTCAGTCAGTGAGGCCACAAAAAGCGCGCAACAGCGGCAACAAGCACATCAGCAACTGTCGTCGACATCCTGGCCAAAGACAATGACGACGACAATGACAATGAAATACTCTGCTCGCACTCGTAAACTGATTTATTTATAAACGCAATTTATCTCTGACTCCTCATTTCGTTCGCCTGCGCATTTGCACAAAGTTCCCCCGAAAACCGAATTAAAATACAAAAGCGCCCAAAAAATGTTTGCCAAACTTGTTGCAGCAGCAGCAGCAGCAGCAGCAGTTGCTGGCAAGGTCATTTGTTTCGCATGTCGATGACAAAGACAACAACCAACAAATTCACAAAGCTGCACCAGACAACGAGAAGATGTTGTTGTTGCTGTTGGCGGCGTGACAGGAAGTGTTTCTTGGTACCGTGTTCGCTGAAGATGTTGCTGCTGTTGCAGTTCCTGATGTTGCTGCTGCTGTGTATCGTGTGTCTGTCTGTCTGTCGCTTGTTGTAGGCACGCTGTTTGTCATTACCTGCACAGCACACACGGCAGCTCCTTTCTATACCCTGTTCCCAACTTGAAAGCGGATCAAAAAGGTATTATGATTGATTTGCAACCATAAATGTAGCAACATTTTGCTAATTTATTTTTCACTCATTTACTTTGACAATCACCAAAGGCATCTGCAACAAAAATTGAAAATTCTAATTCTGCAAGTATCGCTAATGGTTTTAGGTGTCCAACAATATTACAATTTAATTTATAATTTAAAAAAACATGAATTTCATATCTAGGCGATTCGCCTACTCTCTTAGTAACTGACTTATCAGTTAGCAACAATTTCCCGAAAATTCACTTTTCTTATTTTTGCAGACTACGCTTTATATATTCTTAAAGCTTCGTCTTTTTTCATAAATTTGTCATAAAATGATTTGTACTCATGACGTATATTTTATTTATTTGTAAGCAATTCAAAATATGTAAAACTTTTATGTGGTTTTCTAACAACTCTCTGATGCTTTTCGTTTCAATTAAACTGTTTTTTATAATTTATTTTTATTTTAGTTAATTATTCTTTGATTTTTTTATAGACCATAGAAGCGGCTCTTAATTTTGGGTATCTCGCCGTCAGGCAATCCGGCCTCGAGCGCAGTTACTTGTTATTTTTTTGGGACTCGCAGTTGCAACTGCTGTTTTTTATTCTGTTCTTGTTCTTGTTGTTGTTGTTGTCGAGTTAGTTGTTGGCTGCGTGTTTAGCCCAGTGGCAGCCACAATGGTTTTGTAGGTGTCGTCCTTGCCCCCAGCGTCGCGGTGCGTCGGTGGCGTTGTTGCAACATCTTCAACGGCATCTGCATTTAGCGTGCTACGTGCCGCAGATTTGGCAGCTCAGCTCGCTGCCACAGTGCAGCCAGAGCAATTTGCAACGTTCCAATAATTTCACACAAATTAATGAAATTACATTAATTTTTAAGCTATAATGAAAATATTGCAACATGAAATTAAATATACTATTTGCACAAATGAATAGAAAAGCCATATTTGCGTACACGTAATTTACAAACATAACTTCCCTCATAAATATAAGACACAATTTTATTCAAAAATTAAAATACAAATATTACATTCATTAAATGAAATATATTTACTATTTATTTGCATTTATGTATTTACGATTCAATTAATAAGCTTCTTTAAGTGGTTGTAAAATATAATCGGTAATCGATTATATTAACTTATTAATTAAATAATACAAATTTCATTAATTGATAAAAGGAGCAATGCAAATTTATACTATTTTTCAATTGCATTTATTGACTATTTAAGATTAACTAATTTGCTTAACTTTATAACTAGTTGCTCATTATTTAATTAAAGCATGTATTTTAAAAATAATTGAAATTCAAAGAATTCTTATGAAGCAAATGAAGCAGCATTAATAATATTTATTTCAGCTCTGATTTACTGGACAAACATTAAATTTTTCAAAACTATCAACTGCATCTAAATACTTTATTTAGTCCAATTCAATTGCAATACATTAAATAGTTACATTAAAATCATTTACCCTAAAATAGATTGCGAATTATTTTTCGAAGAATGTTTAAGGGGAAATACCCACCAAAGTTAATAACATTTATTTAAGCTCTGATTTACTGGACAAATGCGGTTTACTTTGTTTACTCATGCTAATTGAAAATGCATTTTTACGAGCTCTGCGAAACAATAAATGAATGTAAGCCAAATCCTTCTCTTCGCAAAATGTTATAAATAAATACATTACGTTAAATAATGAGACTTGACAACAGTAATGCGATTGCATTTGCGAAAGCGAGTAATAGGATTGATAAGTCAAGATAGGATTAATATAAAAGTATTTAAAAAAAGCAAAATAAAACCTGTAGTCAATAATGTAATAAAATGGGAGATTTAATTTAAAATTGCTAACCACTGTGCACACTGCACAAATCGCGTGAAACGAAAGCCACGAAGACGATAAGCAAAAAAAAAAAGGGGAAAAAAGAACAGAACACACAGCGAGTGAGCTAAAGATACAAATATATACAGAAATATATATGTGTGTGTTTGTGTATGGAGAGTGAGAAGGCAGACGAATGGGCAAAGTTACACACAAATAATGTATAAAAGTAGCTTATAAAACAAAATTTGTATGAATGGTCCATGTAGCGGTGCTACGTGACATGACGTCTCTAGATTCCAACTTGTTGTTTGCTTCTCCAACTCGGTCTGCGTCTTTGAATTGCCCACATCCAGATCCACATTCAGATCCACATCCCTCCACCTTCAACCGGTGACCGTGGCTGCGACGCTGTGGCTAAAGCTGTGGCTAAAGCTGTGTTGCCCACTTTTTGTTGCCAGTTGCCAGTTGCCAGTTGGAAGTTGGGTTTTGTTGGGCTTTTGTGTGTGCGAGTTTTTGGGGCTCGGCACGGAATAATTCGCATCAAATCACGTCGCTCTCTTGCGGAACTCTTCAAAAACTGATTCAGATTTCTGGCCGCAGTCGTAGCCGCATTTTGTGTGAGAGAGTTGTGTGTGTGTGTGTGTTTGTGTGTGTGTATGTTTTTTTATGATATGCCGAGCATCTTGAAAACAATTTGTAAGACTTAAGTTGCTGTCTGGTTTGGTGTCTTGCATAAATTATAAAAGCCGCATGCTTGTTGCAGCCTGTGCTGCGTAAGCACAAATTTGCAACTGAAAGTTACAGCTGCAGATACAAAACATACTCGGACACAAAACGGTAATAGATGGATACATAGATTTATTAAGTAGCCGACCGGTTGGCTCGATTCGGCAATTCGCAATTGCCAATTGCCAATTACCCAAGGATGCTCAATTTAAACAATAAGGCCGCAGGCAAATGCTGCATCTTCAAGATACATTCGAGCACGGGCCCAGACTGCGATACGATACGATGCGATGCCAAACTAATCCGAGTCAATAAAATTTCGAACTATAAAAGGCTTTTGCGGCCTGGCTTTGGCCATGCCCAATTGCAGCTGTGTCCTGGCCGTAACCACGTTTCCATCCCCCTCCCTGCCTGCCTGCCTGCTTCGCTCTATATCTGTGTCGAGCTGTGGCACATTCATTAAATGAACATTTTGTGGCTGCTTTCGGGGAGTCGCAAACTGAAAACAACAACGACAACAACAACAACGACACCTTGATTGCCATTTTGTGCGGAGTGCGGCCAGTTGGCATAGCAATTGAAATTTACAAAAAAGCCACATTATTAATCTCAAGATTAGATTGAGTGTGCTCCCGATAAGCAAACGAATGTTTATGTGCCACATACTCACCGTATCTAGGACGTGTGTGTCTGACATCGCTTGAACTCCCCGCCTCGCCCCAACTACACTAAGCAAAACCGAGTGCCACGGAGAAATAAACAATTTCTGCAACATTTATACTTATTGCTCGTCATCTCATTTGCATAAGCCGACGGTTGACACTCTCACAAGTAGCTCGGATAGTTGTGAGCTTAATGAAACTTCATTTACTTGTTGTTAACAATAGTCTTACGATAAGTAGACAGAAAAGATTACATATTCTCGATATCCCAGCTAGATGAAACCAACAAACAACAAATATGCTGTATAAAATGGTCGCTTGAAAATGTTGCTATTTATACTATTTTTTATAGTTTATAGTAAAAATTAACTTTACTTATATAAATGAAAGCGCAGAGTTCAACGAGAATACGTTTTATAAAACTTCATTTACTTGTTAATATTCTCACTTTAATTCGACTTTTGAATTTTACAAACAAATTTCTTACTACATTGCATTATTAACAACAATATTCAAAATTACTATTCCTACATTTTCTACTCCATAAACTTGCTGAATTTATCGGCCTCGACCTTTCAAATGTAAAATTATTGAGCGAAAAATAGATTTAAGTCTAGTCAGTTTTACATAACATGATTTTATTACTGACTATTTATACATTTTTTTATTAAATAACTACTTATTACTCCTACTAAATATTCTCTTTTATATCAAATTACTAAGCTAAAATGCAATTTTTAGATTCAGCTGCATAATTGAAATACTTGTATCAAATAATACAAATTTTTATACGACACTTATTTTTGTGCTGGATTTTATTTAACGATATTTGATGAAATGTATTATTTTCTTATTAAGTTGTTGCGTGAAATGAAATATTTAGAGCAAATAAATCATTCAGGTTTTTTAGCTTACAACATTTTCTAATTTTTAATTAAGCAGCTATTTTGTTAAATATTTATAATGCGTGGGACTAATTACTAATTGACATATTTTTTAAATTAATTAATAAATTACAAATTTCGGGCTTGATTTAATTTTTGTAATTGTAATTCATTTACAAAATAATTTCGCACTTACTAAAAATATTATTTAATATTTTGTACTACAAATTTTGAATTTATTTATTGTTTCTTTAATAAATCGTACAATGCTTTTTGCACATTTCCAAAAAACGTGTATATTCCCATTTGATTTCTTGAAATTTTCGAACTGTGCAAGCATAAAGTCGAGTCTCTGAGTGTTTAATGTTCCCCGTTCCCAGAGCGGGTGTCTGCTGATGATGATGCGATGTGCCCAGTTTACCAACCTAAAGAGTTTTGAAAAAATAAATAAATAAAAACGGAAAAAAAGTTTGAACCCTTAGTCGCTTTTATTTGATTTTGCGTCTTGATAACCCGATATAAATTTAGATTAGGCACAAGTCACTCACATACTCGCACTCACACTCAGTCCAACACTCACATTCGCACTCACGAGGCTGTGAGTAACAACAATCGGGTCAACGTTTTCAGTATGTTTTGTTTCGTTCGTTTTGTTGTGTGTGTTTTTTCGGCAACATAAGATAATCGCACGTACGCTACGCGATGACGATGTCAGAATCCAAATGGGAAAGCTCAAGACGAGCTTCAGCTCCAGCTGCAGCTCCGACTTCAGCTGGAGTTCCATGTGATTGAGTTAACCCCACTGGACCCCAAATATGTTTGGTTTTTGTTTTGTTTTTGGTGCATCTTGTTTTGGCCACGTCAATTATAGCTATTACTCAATTTATTTATTTATTTGTAAGTCGTTTATTTATTTATGAATTACTCGACTGCCATTGACCTTCCTCGGCAATGGCGTGCTAAAAGGCAATGTTACGCTGGGGAATCGAGAGACCACAATGTAACCGAATCCGCTGTCAATGGCCGTGCCCATTTAACCCCCCCGTTGAAGATAGATTAATGATGGGGTTAAGCATCCATCTGAAAATAGATTTCATCATGTGCTCACATCGTACCACGACTCTGCATACGAGTTCCCCGTTGCCCGTTGCCTGTTGCTGACCCTTTTTTCGTTCTCTCTCTCTCTCCGTCTCTGTCTGATCCCGATCAGAAGTCCCTTTAGTCCTGGCGGTCCTTTGGGGACCGGGCGCTTATAAATAGCCACAAGTGACCCGGCAGAGGGAAAGCGAAAGGCAACTCAACCCTTCAGTCCACCCGAAATTATTATCTGACAGCATTTAAATCAAATTGAAATTATTTTGTTGACTTGAATGCTGAGTTTATTGATCCCCCCCAAAATGGATTCTATTGTGGACGCGATTGAATTGAATTGCCAGCCAAAAAAAAAAAGAAAGAAAAAAACTGAAATGAAATGAAATGAAAAAAGCTCGTTTTCGTTTTCACTTGATTAGCATAAGTATACGTGTAAGTATAACGAAATATATTATTCGAATATTGCTGTTAGCTGCCCTTTAATGCTCTATTGAATTTGCCTTAATGTTTTCCTTGGAGCTTTAAAACTGAAGTTGACTTTGATTCAATTTAGTTCTTATATAAATGCGGTTAAATTTTTCTGTTGCATTTTAATGAAACCGAAGTGACAATAACATATTTATAATTAAATTGATGTAGCTTAAATAAAATATAATTATTGTGACACACAAACGTGAAAAAGTGTCGGTATATATCGCAAGACATACTAAAATTATACCAACCATATAAAAATAATATAAATTGGTATAAAAATATACCATATATAATTTGAAAAGTACATTTGAATGTACTGAAGATATTGGCAACTTACTTTGAAAAATGGTATTTCAGATAGATATTTCCATAGATACAATTTCCATAGATATTCTATAAAAATATTTATAGTCAGAATGGTTTTGACCCACATTGGCTGATAATTTTCCGAGGCAGACTTGACGATGTAGAAATTCAAATTGCAAAGGCAAATCAGGAAAATTGCCAGACTGCAAATCGCAGCAGGAGGCAAAGAGCAACCATAATTTTTGCCAGCTTGTCATCAGCGATGATTAGCATTGGTGACATCGAGATCTCGCCTGATTGAGATGCAATCACAATCATCAACGAGCGAGCGGCTTAAAGTAATTGCAGCCGAGAGGCTGCGAGTCATCATTCCATGGCCTAAACATGGGCATTAAAAGGCGTTTGGCAAAAACTGCAGCCAGCTGCAGCACTTGAGGTTCGCCTTGTGGAGGGCGGACGGTTTGTCAGCGGCAAATCGTTGGGCATTCATAAAACCGAGCAGTCTGCTTACCTTTGTCATGCTTTTTTGGGCGAGGACCGGTCGTTAAGTGCACACGATGCAGCTGCAGCTGCAACTGCAGCTATTCATTTTGCCACTAATCCGATGCGGGCGTCGTCGGTTTATTTACGAGTCGCTCTAATGAATAAGATGCCGCCTGAAACCGAAACCGAATCCGAATCCGAAACCGAGACCGAGGAACATCCCAATGGGACTGCAATGCGTGTGAATGAATGGCGAAATGGAGGCATGAATGGGCTTGCCCCAGGCATCTTTTGGCTTTCATGCACGAGCCGTTGCCTTAACTGGAATCTGCTGAAGCACGTCTCCCCCTCTTTCGCACTCGTTCTCTCTTTCTCTGGGTGGCTGTCCATAAAAAGCGCAGTTAGTTCTTATACAGTTTGAATTCTAATTGCGCAAATGAATTCGAGCATCAGCAGTTGGTCAAAGTTGCCATGGCAGTTAGCAGCAGCCTCAATTCAAGGTGCGGGCTCAACCGGCATACAACCGCAATGCTTTTCCCCTCTGCATCCCCCCGTCGGTTACACAACAACCCCAATTCTCTGTCATCCTGCAGTCCTTTCGCTAACCTTGTTCTCCGTTCCGCTCACTCTGCAAATGCAAATTTCCCATCGATTCCAAAACATTCCCATTTTAATTGTTCCAGCCACAGCATCTATGGAGAAGTCATGGCAAATTTAAGTTAAATGCCATAAATTGCAAATTAGCGAAAACACGAGTTTTGTGTTGTTAAGTATTTTATAATATAAATCCGTTTAAATATTTGGCAATTTTTGGGTACAGCTAGAAGTGAAAATTGTGACTCGATTTTGAGCTCTTTTATTCAACAAAATAATTAGAAATGTGTTCAGCATTTTATTAATCCCTTGAAATGTTTATAATTCAGACAATTATTCATGCATTCGAATAAAGCAATAACTGTGAAAAACTGAATTTATTTTATAAACATATAACTCGACTATAAGCTTTGAAATAATTTGAAATTTAAGTTGAAATTAATTTTGTATTATTATGTTGGGCAAGCCAAAAATCACATCATTATTATACACTCATTTATGCTTTATATCATTTTTAAATTAATTTAATTGTGAAAACCTAAAAATGCAATTTATTTTATAAAAATAAAACTGCTACTTTGAAATTTATTTCCGGTTTAAATGTTAAACTAAATAATACAAAATGAAAGTAGGCAATTATTTTTCTCTTATTAAGAGTTTAAAATCGCATTATTTTAATACAAAATTATATAGCTATAATTTTAGGAAACTAAATACAATTTATTTCATTAATATTGTTACTTTAAAATTGAAATTTGAATTTGATAGCAATTGTCGGTCCAAATATCAAATTTAATAATACAAAACTTTGAAAATATAAATAATTTGGCTATATTAAGTATTTGATTATTCCCATTATTTTAATAAATCATAAAGTTATTTATAAATGTGCGACGCCTTTTATTCGATACATTAAAAAGTATGCAATTTATTTTGTAAAAATAAAATTCGAATTGAGCATCCATAAAGCAAAGACGTAAAGTGAAATTGACTAATGATTGATAATATTTAATGGCATCCATCACATTTTGGATTTTTGCGACTCATCAGTTGGCCAATGAAATTGTCAGCACATGAATTAGGCGATACTGGATCTGGGAACAGCAGAATAATCTAAAAGGTCTGATTATGATGCCCTCGAGGTGCCTCAATGCATCAAAGTTATTTGAGACGTCCACAAAGCACTACAAATTACGTGAGGAATGGCGTGGAGTGGAGCGAGGAGGAGAGGAGAGGGGACAAGTAGAATTCGAATGCGGTTAAATTATGAGAAATGCTTGCAGAACTGTAACATTTTGTGGCAACGGCAACGGCAACGGCAACGGCAGCAAACTGTGGCAATGACATCAGGTTTTTCGTAGAAACTGTCCAAATAATCATGGTACATATTTTGTACCCCATAACACACACACACGCACATCTCCCTGGACGTCATTGCATTTCTGGCTTTTGGTATTTATACAGGAAACTGGGAATTCCCCGAAGCACCCCACACAACTGAATTGAATTGAACTGAGCTGTGCTGAACTGAACTGAACTGTGCTGAACTGAACTGAGCTGGAGAGGAGCTGGAGTGGAGTGGACCGTTGTCACATGCTGGCGCTGGACATGAGCATAATGCGGAGTCGAATCGAGTTGGGAGCGCACTTATAACGAGATGCTGATAATTAAGTTGATAATGATGAGCATCCCCAAATTGCCGGCATTGGATACAATGCGCCCCGCAGTCAACAACAACAACAACAACAACAACAACGACAACAACAACGACAAGCTGAATTTTTGGGTTCTTTTGTGCATCTTTATGCCTCTTGAAATTCCCTCTAAAACTTTTCATATTTCATGTGAAATTTTGCTTGTGACCATGTGTGTGTGTGTGTGTGAGTGTGACATGTGAATGGCAATGTGTGTGTTTGTGGCTTACTCGAGCACACACACACACACACACACACAGTATGTGTACACTCCATGTTACACAATATTTATTGTCAAGATTATGGGAACCAATTGAATTAATTATATTTCAAACGAGATTTCTCATCGCATAACTTATTCTATATGCATAGCTTGTATCGATAAAGCACAGCATGTGAAATTAATATTATTGATAGCTCGACTATTTTGTGCAAGCTCAAAGTTTGGAAAATAAGTGTAGCAACATTTTCCATATAATATATAAAATTAATTGAATGCGTTTGCAACGCAAAAATTTATGAACGATATTAAAGTTTACCATTTATCCTATAATTCTGTGGCCTTTAATTTTGGCATAGCATTAATTATGAGGCAAATCTATTAAAGTGTTTTTGTGTTCAACATTTCAATTTTAAGAATTTCTTATCTATCTGATAATTTTTTTTTAGGTTTTTAGGCTTAAGCATAATTTAAAGTTGCCCTTCGGAAATTGGATTTCGATATTTTATCTTTTCCTACTGTGCATATTTAATATGCATTATTTTTGTATAGAATATAAAAACTTATTGTCAATTGGGATGTTATAAATTTAATATGAAGAATTTAAATTTTATATTTAATTATCATTTATAAATATTGAATGTCAAAGTTTTCGCTTTAATTCTTCATTTTTGTGATGATCATTACAATGATGAGACGAATCTATATACAAATTTGAGATTATGATTTCCACACTTTATTGTTTTCTTTTACTGCCAAGCTGCCAATACATTGTAAAGTTATCTATGTGATGGAATCGACTTCTCAAGTCGTTTAGCAGGAACACAATCCAACAGAAATCGACTTTGATTAATTGAATTGCAATAAAAGTGTAAAACAGGAAATGTTTATGGAAATATGTGGCAAATATTTATTTGAATTGTATTTCATTTTATTTATCGAATTCGAAGTGTGATGGCAATGCGATGATGCTGAATGCCTGGATGCCTGGCCGTAATGTGAGCAGTTGATGATGATGTGTATCAGTGACTTGGTCCTGGTCTGGATGAAGTTGGCAGTTGGTTTCGTGGACAAATTGTGTTACCGAGAAATGCTTTTCGACTGTCTAACCCGAGGAGACTGCGGCAATTGTTTCAATTTGATTTGGAGCAACTGAAGCTTGGCAGCCGAGCAGTCGAGCAGCTGAGCAGAGCGAAGCGGAAAGCCGCTAACTGTGACAGTGGCCAAGGAGGAAGTTGGAGTCGGAGTTGGAGTTGGAGATGGAGCTGCTTCCACACGTGCAGCTATTTGATGTCACTTTAGCGACCCAAGTATCCAGCGTCATTCTCATCCACATTCACATCTTCTTTATGCTCAGCTCGCCGTCATCATCAGCATCAAGAGCAACATCATCATCGTTATCAACTGCTGGTGTTGCCAAAATGTCCTCGACTTTGGCCACAGTTGATGGCTTGGTTCGGTTCTGTTTCTGCTTCTGGCTTTGACTCTGCAATTGTAACATGCTCTTTATATAGTACGAGTATCGTATAGAACATAAAGGGGAAGCTGGCTTACATTCCTCTGCTGCTGCTGCTGTTCAGCTTGAACTTTGGCTCTGCTTTCGCCCACAACTTGTTGTGCCCTCTCCCCAACCATCTGCATCTGCATCTCCATCTCCACATCCGTGGCTGTCGCTGTCTCGTTACGCTCTGGCACGCTTATTGAATTTCGCTTAGCTGCTGGCGTTGACTTCGTGGCTGCAGCAGGCTGCAGGTCATGGGGCAGCTCCAGCGAGCGCGGCAGCAGCGGCTGCTCCTCGGATAATGTGTCTGCGTTTTGGGCATAAAATTTTACGCTCGGTCACACACTGAAGCGACAATTCACCAACGTCCCCCCCTCAACTGAGATACTCACGCGTGTCCACATGGTAGCCATGGTGATCCGCCCTGTAGAACACCGTCGAGTACTGAGCACTGGGCAACGGCACCGAGTAGAACCCTCGACGGGCGAGCACCCAGTTCTTGCCCACGGGCATCCAATAGCTGCGCTCGTAGCGAGTGTCGCCGTTGCTCAGCTGATACCTGTACGGGGAGTGGGAAGAGATAGAAGAGATGAGCACAGCTTAGCCATGGGAACAGTTCAATTAGGTAGAGTGTCGAAGTTACTCAGCGAGAAGAAATGACAAAACAGTTTATGAAATGAGCACAGTTTAGAAGAGGAAACAGTTCAATTGGGCAGAGAAACAAAGTTACTCAACTGATTGTGCACGGAGTGCGGCAAGAGGGAGAGCAAATGAGAACAGTTGAACACAGAAAACATTTTCGAAAAAGGGAACAGTTTAAAAGTGAGAATAGTTCAATTGGGTAGAGTGTCGAACTTATTCAGCGAGATGAAATAGTTGAGTGGAAACAACATTTAGGAAATGAGAACAGTTTAGAAGAGGAAACAGTTCAATTGGGCAGAGAAACAAAGTTACTCAACTGATATCTGCACGGAAAGTGTCAAGAGGGAGAGCAAATGAGAACAGTTGAACACAGAAAACATTTCCGAAATGAGAACAGTTTAAAAGTGAGAATAGTACAATTGGGTAGAGTGTCGAACTTATTCAGCGAGATGAAACAGTTGAGTAGAAACAACATTTATAAATGTAGTGAGAACAGTTATGAGTAGTGAGATAACAAATGAGAACAGTTGTGAACAGGTTGGAAATGGACAGTTGATAAAGAAATGACAACAGCTGAGTAAAAACACATTTTAGTTGTGAGAATAGTTTAGCAGTTTAGCAGTGTTCAGTTAAGTAGTGTCTCTAAATTACTCAGTTTATAACTCAATGCGGAGCAGTTAAAGAAATACAATAGCTTTGTAGTAAGAACTGTTGAGAAAACAATGATTCGGTTGTGAGAACAGCTATGAAATAATTAGTATTGAGATGTTATAATTTTGTAAGGTAAGCTGTAAAGCAACGAGGGGTTGAGAAGAACGTTCAGAGATAGAACTAATCAGATGTGAACAGTTAGGCAGTAAGAGCAAAGTAACCTATTAGGATGAGAAAATAGTTGTGAAGTGAACAATTAGAAAATTAACTAATCAGATGTTAACAGTTGAGGAGTGAAGAGAAAGTAGCAGTAGTAAAAGTCACGGGAACAGTTTAAGGACATCACCTGTACTCGTGTTGTCCGTCTGGGGAACGCCGATCGAAGTCATCGATCAGGCGAATGCTCTCGTCCTGCGACTCGGGCTGCGACTCGGGCAATTTGGGAGCCACCAATGGTGGCCAGTGGTGCACGTGCTGATGGCGATCCGGCTGAGCCGTTGTTGTGGTCGTCGTGGTTCGCCTGGGACGCATCGTCCAACGCGCTTCGACCGTCCACAGATTGAGACTGAGGAGGAGGAGCAGCCAAAGAACATTTGAGACACGAGGCGAGCACATTCTATCACAAGCACTTAATGACAACTTGATGCCTTGCTGCAGATTCAATAATTGATTCCTTTTGTCGGCTGCTGTTGGCCTTTTATACCCACAACTTGGCCATGGCCAAAGGCAGAGCTGTAGCTGAAGCTGTAGCTGTAGCTGAAGGCGAAGCTCAAGAAGCCAAAATAACAAACTCACACATCAATGGCGAATGATTTGGCAGTCGTCTTTCCATGTCCATGTCCATGTCGGCCTTGGACAGACCATTTATTCATCCGCTGGCCATAAACCCGAATTTGCCCAATCCCTCAATCCGTAAATCTCAAACTCTCGCCTCTAAAACGTTTCAGCCTTTTTGATTCTGACAGCAATTTTCGGGGGGCCAAAGGAATCCAAACTTTGACTTCGACATCGACTTGAGCGTTTTGTTCTGCATTTTGATTTTGATTCTGTTCTCGATGCTTTCGGCCTGTGTTTTGTTTCGTGTTCAGCGACGACAGCGACGTCGACTCTAATGCGTGTCAGTCGCAGATGCAGCAATGCACTGCGAGAAATACTGCGTGAACTTTGCATAAACACTTTCATTGAAGTACATTTCCAGAATAATGATATATGATGAAGCAAAAATATTCACAAAATATATTCAATTAGAGTTTCAAGGAAAATAATTTTGTTCAATTTGAATATTACTTCAATTGTTGTATCATAACATTTCTAAATTAATAGTAATGAAGGTCAAATATTCAAATAATATTTCAGTAATGTATAGAGGAACGTTAAAATAATAAAACTATTCCATATTTATTTAGAAGTGATATAAATACAAATATTAAAACAATTATATTCATCAATGGATACCGTATTCTAAGTTTAAGAGGTGCACAATAAAATAATTAAGGTAAATTTGATTAATATTTTAATTAAGTTGTGGGAATGCAACTTAAATTATGATTTAAAGTGGCTGTAAAACATTTGCTAAATTGATATTAAATATCATTTGTAAAAATAATGACTTTATGCAACTGATTCTGTATTTGAAAAAATGGAATTACAATAATTTGAGACTTGTTTGAAATCGGACTTGTTTCTCTGAGTGCAGTCTCGATTACGCCCCTCGATGGCCCCATTAAAAGGCAGCTTCACGGTTCATTGACCAGGGCAGCCAGCCGCGTCATCGCCCCAGAGCCTCCGAGATGCTATCGTAATCGACTTCAGCATCGCCATCGACATCGACATTGCCATCGACATCGAGTTCGACAACTGGCGCTGTCCGTATTATTGGGTGCAACGTTTTCTCGGCCTTTCTTTTCCATTCCTTTCCTTTCTTCGCTGTTGTTATTGTTTTTGCTGATTTATTTCCTGTCGTTTTTGTACTTTTTTTTCGGGTATTGTTTAACACTTGTGTGTGTCCTTGACAATGGAATCGTCGTCGTCGTCGTCGTCGTCGACGGCGTTGAATGGGTGATAAATGCCGGGAATATCAGCAGTCCAGCGGAGGACTCAATCAACGTCATCATCATTGCTACACATAATCGATGTGCATTCGATTTCCACATTTCAATTGTGTGTCATCACAATAACAATAACAATCACAATAACAATAATCATAATACTATATTTGTGTTGTTATGAGGTATCCTTTGACCAATCAATTTAGATGCAATAAATTGTCTTTCTCGAAATTCCGTTGAATAATGTGCTTGACAATTAAATCGTTTGAATTGCCTAAAATGCGCCTAAAAAAATAATTATAATTGCTGTATTCAACACAACATCAAGTAATTGAAATATGATGGATATTTTATGGGAAAAAAAAATCAACTACATTTTGCAGTCTCGCTTAGGGTTAATTGTGCATAAATAAAAGCAAACTTGAACAACTCAATCCATTTCAATTGACCACTTAATTAAGCTGTTAATTGTTTTATTGGAGATTTCAACAAATATTGATTTGTTCTTTGAGCTGCAGCCGAAATAAATGTAAAACAATCAAACATTCAATTGCATGCGATAATTGATAACGAATTGATTGATTGGCCACTAGTAGTTAATTAATTAATCCATAAAAAATGTTTATTTTTAAATTCGATGTGATGCTGATGCTGTGATTAATGCCTAATACCGTGGAAATAAAATTCAAAATAAACTGTTGCGCTTAAAAGCCTTTCCGCATAAATAACTGACTGATGGCATGATAAGGAATTCTCGATGTGCCTTTGTTTGGCATTATATTTGCGTAGGTGCAAAGTGCTGCTGAGGGATACCGGTTGAAGTCTGCTCAGTTAACGACTGCAATTACCGGACAGACAGACAGACGGACAGACAGACAGACAGACAGACAGACGGACGGGCAGACAGACGGAGGGACAGATTAAATTCCACACGTCAAACTGAAAGCACAATTAATAAATGTAAAACGTTTATTCGGCGGCATTTTGACAGCTGGACTTCGCTCCTTCGATGCTTAAGAGCATCCGGGTGAATGTGTCGCGAAATGCAATGCCATAAAAAGGAATTCAAATGGTTTGCCGACTGCAGCTGGCGAGCACAACAAACTAATAAATATTTTTAACCATATAAGCATAAAATATTGGACAATGGCCAATGGCCAAACCGAAATGGCAAACTCAGCTCGTGTGTGTTCTGGCATTTTGCACAATATTTCATTTGCCAGCACTTCCTGCCCTCCTCCTAACCCAAAGCGGCGAGCTCCGACAGTCGACAGTCGACCGTCGACAGTCGAGAGTCGACAGTGAACTCTCCACAATGTCAGAGCCATGAGCTGGCATGTGCAAGTGTCTAAGCCATGAATTTATATTGGTCGATTTCGATTTGAAAGTATTTCGGTTACATAATCTCAGCATTTTTATCGCATTCCGGCAACGTCGACGCACTGTTTGATGGGCAAAAAGGTCCTCGGACAGACACAACAACAAACACTTCTTCACGACAGCGGAATGACGAAAGAGTGCCCCGAAGAGACTTTCTGCTTCTCTGGCATCTTGTGGTGTAAATTGCTCAATTATAGGCAAAAACTTGTCTCGCAAGTTGAGTTTCACCTTAACTTGATTACTGCCACAATAATTCCTGGGCTTCAACAGTTATTCACTTGTCAAACACTTTTTAGCCCAAAGCTGCCGAACTGACAATAGTTCAACTCGCTTCACTGACCCAAAGAACTGCTCACAATTGTGCACACCACTTATTTGCACTCTGACTGCGAGCTAAACAAATATTGTTTTTCATCAAACAGAGGAAGTGAAATTTTTGAAATGAATTTAGGGGTAAATATGTATGTCGAAATGCGGTACATAAAATATATATTTACAAGTAACCAATAAACATATTTAGGAGTTAAAATTCAATTTTATACTGGCATAAATAATAATATGAATATATGAACAGGATAGTCGAAATTTGTTATATAAACAAAAATGCGTTTATATATATATGTATTATTATACTTAAAAAATTGACTTTAATTATGTTCTCAAAAATAATAATTATTCATTTTATGTATTTACTTACATTTTGCAAACCTGTAATTATAACTATATGCTAACATATGCTTGGGTTCTCGGCTCTTTAAAAATAATTATATTATATATATGCTCTAACGGAAAATATATTTCAAAATATTACCAATAAAATTGTAGCCTTAACTTTTGCATTCTGACATCTATTTACTCCACGTAATTAGTTGAAAATTGAAAGGAAATTCAAATAATGAATAAATGCCAAGAAGTTACATATATAGTAGGTAGTAAGCAAGTACTTTGTACATCGAAGCATACAAATAAATAAATAAAAAAGTAACATATAAATTAGGTTGTAAGCAAATAATAAATAAATTATAGATTGTATTACGTAGCATTGGATTCCCCTCAGCTGTTGCGTATGCGACTTCATCCATTCGATATTCGAGTATCGCATCCATTTTCCAGCTGCAGCAGATGCACCCTGGATATGCATATGCATCATATTTAGAGGGGGATTTTCGAGGAGCATCTGCTCGGGAGCGAGATGAGAAGAGACGAACATGGGCATGGACATGGACATGGACATGGACACGGACATGTTTTGCTAGTTGACAATCGCTTCACTTTGCTTCACTTTGCTGCAGTTTGCTCCGGCTTTAAAGTTAGCCATGAGGAGGGGCAAGGGAGTCGATGCTTAGGCCAAAGTCATCTGACAAATTTGTCCCAGTCGCAAACTTTCGGCACAGCTTATGCAAATTGCATGCTTCGAAGGGGACAACAGCAACAGTTGCTGTTGTGCGACAAGTGCGAAGCGAGATTTTTGATTTCAAAAAACGAAAACGAAAACACGACTGAGCGATGGGGAAAAAGAGAAAAAGATTGTCTTTAGTCGTTCTACCTGTACGTGATTCCCCTTAGCAGCAGATGAATGTTTGGCGACAGCTTAGATATGCCAAAAAAGTCGCAACCTTTCGAGCCAAGTCAAGTTATCTGCCTTCGACTCTTTATCTCTCGTTGTCTGTTTCTGCTTAACATATTAATTGTCTGTTTTTTTTTCTGTATATAACATTTAATTTATGCAATATGCGGATCAGGGTTAAATAAATGATTTGTGGCCCATAACACGAATAACAATTAACAAATTAGCTCTCAATTATCTAGTTTGATACTTTAGTCTTGTTTATTTTCAAGAATATTAAGAACTTAAATAAATAGTTAAATATTAATATTGTTATTTGAATGATTTGTGGCCCATAACACGAATGATAATAAACAAATTAGATATATTTTCTCTATTGTTATTTTTAATAAAATTATAGAAGAGTAAAATAAACAGTTCAACATAAAAATTGTAAATATTTCAATATGTTTCTAATTTAATTAGTTGATATTGCCAGTATTTGAAATTTGATTAGTTTCATTTCTGTATTACGTATACACAATTTATATGAATGCGTATACTTAATGCCAAAAATATTTGTATAGTTTGACTTCATTTATTTCGCGAATACTTAATGCTAAAAATACTTTTATATATTTGTCAACATTTAATACTGCAATCCACTTTTGGTATTTTAATATAATACTTAAATTTTAGTTACGAATTAGTAATATATGGAAAAGAGACTTTTCTATAAATTTATTGTATCATAATTAGCATGTGTAATATTGTTTTAGACATGTTTTCTTTCTATATACCAAACTGTTTCCATTTTATTCCATTTAAACAAAGTTTTTGATTTGGGAAAGGTGATTAAAGATTATTTTTATTATTATTTGTAAGATTGCTTTTCTAGAATATGTTTTAGCTACATGAAAAGCGCTCAAGAGTTACTAAATGTGATGCAATATTAAAATGATTAATATGATTTAAAATATGGCATTTTTAGAATATGTTTTAGACAATCAAAATTAATTATTTTTATTTATAATATTTTTTCCAAAATATTAGCGTGTCAAAATTAAAGCGATAAGCTCTCAAGAGATTCCAAATTATTTTCATTTGTAATATTGTTTTTCTGGAATGGGTTTTAGCTAATCAAAATTGATAATTAAACGCCTCTCTCGTGTTTTTCTGAATCAGACATTAAGCCATATCCATTTGTCCTTCGGCTGGTTTGCAGCCCTGGCCAAGAAGTCTCACTTCCTGGTTTTTGGCAGCCCTGTTGGCAGCATCGCATCACTTCATATCGCATCGCATCGCATCGCTTGGCGTCGCGTGTTGTGTCGCTTCAAGTTTAATTCAAATGGCATTTCGAAATACTTTTTATTTGCTTTTATTGTCTTTGCTGATTGTGTTTTGTATGTTCTTCTCTCTGCTTCTCTGCTTCTACTTCTGCTTCTACTTTTACTTGTTATTTTTCGGTTTTGGTGTTTTTTGTGTATTGTTGTTGGCATCTTTTGGGGCTTTTGTTCTGGGAGACCGAGATTTCTATCTCGGCGAGGGTGTGTCGTGTGCCTCAGTGCAACCGGCTGGGGCAAGCAGGGAGGCGGGAAGCGAGAGCTGTTGCTGCTGCTGTGGTTTTGTGGCCAGCGTCTGGCGTCTGGTATTCCCACAGTTTTCAATTTTTGGCGATTTGTTGCGGCACTTAACGGTTTGTTAGCTGTCATTGTTGCTGGTTGCGTTGATGAGGCGCCTTTTGTGCGCTTCCTTTACCCCGCTCAGCCATCCCCCAACCGCCATCCCCGTCCCCTTCCGCATCCACATTCACGTCCACATCCGCCATCGTCGTCGTCGTCGTCGTCGTCGTCCAAGTCGTTCAACAAATTTCAAGCAATTGTTTCTCGTCGACTTTTCGTTGTTTTGGTTTTTTAGTTAACTCAAGGGGTAGTCACATCCGCAATTCCATTGTCAATATTCTGCTTGTGCTTCCTGCCCCCCCTCTCACTCTCTCTCTCTCTCTCTCACTCACTCGCTCTCTGTCTCTTTCTGTCTCTCCTAGTTGAGCTTGTTGTTATTGCTTAAACACAAATTTGCCTAAATCAACAGAGGCAAACCAAGTTTTGTGGCGAGTATCGCCACAACTTTTGTTTATTTCTCCAAAGTAACATCATTCCCTTTCGTTCCCATCCATTCCACTGCGTACTATTCCATTCCATTTCGTATCGTTCCGCTCTTTATTTACATATGACGCGCGTGGGGCTGTCAAACAGATAAACATCTAAGACGTGAGCACAACACAGCAAAAAATGTCCACAATTGAAATTTTGGCCAACGTTTCCCACTGTACCCTGTAAAGCGGGTCATGGGGTATGATAGAAGTGCATAGTTCCTTTGACAAGGGTTCCTGCAGTTGATTTTTTTAAAGCTCAAAACTATAGTTTATATTAAGTAAACGCACATTTTCTTATTCTTTTTGTTACTTATATAACTTGTGATGTGTATCTAGACTTTAAGCGTTTATCAATATATTATATATGGATATATGTATACATAAATAAATATGTCTACCATATATTCAACCACTTTGTTCAAATTAAAAAAAAAGAATTATTGTTTGCCTACTTCATTTAATTACGTGCACAAAAAAAAAAGGAATCGATTTAATAAATTAAATATAGTCATCTATTGTTGTGTGTTTGGTCATCGTCATCGGCATCGGCATCATCATCGTTATCGTTATCGTTATCGATTGAAGTTGAAGCAACGCACGTTGGGCAGCTGAAAACGTCGCACGATTGGCGGCTGCTCCAGATACTCGACTGCAAATAAACAAAGTATTAAATTCAAATCCGATTTCAATGACAGCGTTTAAAAGTATTTTCTAAAATATATTGTACTTTTGAATGAAGAATTTTTGTAATAGATATAAGCGTAAATAGTGCGAAAAATGTTTATTTTTTAGTAGTTTTAAGATATTTATTTGATTGCAATATTTAAAGAGCAGTTTGATCATTCTAGGTATTTTTACATCAATAATCGCAATCAAATAAATCGCTTGCTTTTATTAAATAACCAAGAAATTCCATGAATAGTTATTGAAAGTTAAGTAAATTTATTTTACTAAACTTCACTTCATTGCAATATTCATTCATTATTCGAACAACATTAATTTATTTAGTAATTGAAGATAAATTAATATTAAAAAAAAAATAATTTTCGCACTTTAATCGGGTTTAAGTTGTTTAGATGTTGCACTATTAATATTGCAATTTATAAAAAATAAATGAATATCCTGAACACTATTTTCACTCGCTGTAAGCTGGAATCAATCAGCCCTAAATAGTCACGCTCTTGGAGCCAAACTCACCTGCCAGCGGATGATAGCCCAGAGCATCGGCCCGATAGCAGCGCAACTCGTACTGGACGCCGTTGCCCCCGAAGCCAGGACGCGGCTGGGCGTAGAATCCCTCGACAACAAGGCCGTGCTGCTGGGCCGTGTGGAAGCCACGTTCCCAGCGCCGGACGCCATTGGGCAGCGAGTAGCTGGAGGGGAAGGAGAGGCGGGAGATGAGGAACTGAAGCCAGCAAGTGGCAGGTTGAGTGACTTACCCATAGACGTAGCTGCCATCTGTGTTCTGGTCATGGAAATTGTCGCGATACGGATTATACGTGGACTGCAGCTCGGCTGCAGCTTGTGGCTGAGGTGGAGTCGGATTCGGAGGCGGAGGCTGAGGCTGAGCTTGGGGTTGGGTTTGTGGAGGAGCAGGAGTTGAAGGCTGCAGCTGCTCATCTACGTCATCCACGTCCGCATCGCTTTCGCCGGCACTGTCCTCGTCGCTGTCCTCCTCGCTGTACTCGTCGTCGCCCGCGGCGTCGGCAAAGCGCAGCGCCGCCTCCACGCCGGACTGGGGCGCCACAATGCCGGGCTGGCGGCGGGTTAGGCTCAGGAATGGCACCGCTGTCAGCGGCACCACGGCGCTGGTCAGCTGCTGGCCCAGCAGATCCCTGAGCTCTTCGCGCGTCTGCTGCATGGCGTCCTCGACGTCCTCCTCGACACTCTCGCTGACATCGAAGCGCTCGAAGCTCTCCGCAAAGGGCACAGTGGGTGCCATCAGACGACGCCTCGGCACCGCCACAGTCTGTCCCAAAGTGTGGCCAACGAACACCAGCAACAGCAGCAGCAGCGGCAGCGGCAGCAATTGTTTGTTCATCTGGTTGGCCATTTGCAGCTGGGAGGGAAGAATGAGGTGAATGGGATTGGTGGGTGGATGGTTGTGCGGGGTGTTTAATCCTGTGCTGTGCGGTGGCCAGCATTAAATGCGTTTCATTGCGCCGCCTGCAACACTTTTATACAATGTGGCAGGGCGAAGCATCGCAGCGCATCGTTGGCCACAAATCAGTCCGACAAATGCATAAATCTATGTGCAGCCCAATTTGCGCGTCCATTGTGTGGATTAACTAAAAGTTAATTAGCTGCCAGCTAGAGCTACAAGTTAAGAAACAGATACAGATACAGATACAGATACAGATACAGATACAGATACAGATACAGATACAGATACAGATACAGATACAGATACAGATACAGATACAGATACAGATACACATGCAGATACAGATACAGATACAGACCGCAAACGCCGCGAGAACAGACGCTGAGAAATTATTGCGAGTGCTTCGCGCTTTCTGCGGCTCAGATCAAGATTGAATATCAATTCTGTGTTCTCTGTGGTTGTGGTGGTGAACGGGGCGGGGAAGGGGGAGTGGCAGGGGGGAGGGGAGGAGGGGAAGCAACTTGCTCGCCAGCTAATAAACATTCCCATCGGTTTGGCTTTCAGCTTAATTGGGTCAGTCCATCGACCGGTTTTCTCTCTCCTACTCCCGCTTCCGCTCCCACTTCCACTTTGTCTCCGTCTCTTTCTCGCTCTCTCGCTCTCTCTTTGTCTCTTGGCTACTTTTAGGCGTCGCATGTTTTGCACTTGTTGCAACTGTTGCATGCTTTTGGGCTGCTCAATTCATTCAAGTTAAAAGCTCCTTGAATAGGAAATGTATTAGCAATGGCTTGATTATCATTTCATTGTTTATCTAAGTAATACTTTTCTAATATTTATTTATTCAGTGTAGAATCCATTCAGCAAATTCATAGAAAGAAATTGCAAAATTTATTAAATCTAAAAGCTGGGTGAATAAGAAATATATACATATATATATTTATGTTTGCCAATAATTTTATTTGTCAGCTAAGTCATCTTTTTTTGTATTATTGATTGGTTTGCAAACAAATAGTATAATATTTATGTTAATCACAATGTAATAAAGTTGCTATAATATTCAAGTGTTTAAATGAACATTTAAGCACAAAAATCGACTTGAAGTTCTTTGTTAATGAGAATTTTCGCTTATAAAGCATAAACTAAAAAGTTGGCTTAACGATATAAATAAATAAGTTATTTTGATTTTGAATATGACAAATATAATAAACCTAATATTTTGTCGATGAATACACAAAAAAACTTAAATTTAAATGAATGTTGTTTAATGCTGTATAAAAATATATGTAAAAGTAAATTAACTTTTAATTACATACAAAAAAAACTATGCAGAAAACTTAAATGAATTAATATAACATTTGTTTAACAACATTTAAATACAGAAACTGACTTGAAGTTGCAGTAATAAATTGAAATTGAGAAATTGAGAACAAAGTTATTTTTAAAAGAAATTCGTTTAAAGTATGCATATTTTAACACAAAAAACAAACTATGAGGTGAAGACAATAAATTAATATAAAAATTGTAGTACACAAATCGACTTAAAGTCACAGTTAAATATATATAATAGTAGAGTTATTCTTAAAGAATATTTGAGAACACAAAATTAAATTAGCTTTAAAATAAACTAAGAAGAGAAACAATTATGTTATTTAATGACAATTTTAGTATAGAAATACTAAAGTTATTTTGGGTGAATAATCGAGTGTTGAAAGTGTTTCCACAGCGAGTCGCAAATGGATGCACTGAATCATCATAAAAAACCCTCACTGATGAAATGTTGCAAAGAAAATGAATAAGCTGTTTTATGAAATTAGAAATCGTTGTGGGGAAGCGAACTTTAACTTATCCTTCAGCAGTTGCCATTAGCCGATGTTGCTGCTGCTGTTGCTCACAGCTAATTCGCAGCTCATTTGATGCGGATGCGGGTGTAAAACAATAAAAAACCAAAAAACAAAAAGGAAAGGAAAGGAAACGAAAGGAAATGCTGACCCTTTACAGAAACGTCATAAAAAAGAAAAGAGGAAATCAAGGACGAGGAGGAGGAGGAGGCGTTCCCTAACTTAATCTCAATTTACATTTAACCGTTTGCAATTATTAGAGCGTTCATGGAGAAGAATGTGAATTTGATGGGATGCTGAGCAAGCGGAGCAAGGATCGCGAGGAGCAGGAGGAGGTAGAGGAGGCGGGGTGGCTGGTGACAGTCGGGAGTTGCGATGGTCGAGTGGCAGCTGCCACAATCGGTGGCAGCTACAGTTGCCAGCCAGCCAGCCAGCCAAGAGCGATTTGTCATGCATCATTCATACGCTTGCCGTGTTAATTATGCTGAAATGCGGTCTATTAAAGTTTCAGCAACCACGGGTGGTGCGGCATCGTGGCCACCAACGCCCCACCGCCCCACCGCACCACCGCCCGCTGTCTTTTCGCATCGCAGTGCACGAGACGGGGAGCGGTGCCAACCTCAGTGGTAAAACGTAATTAATGAAGGCGCACTTAAATCATTTTTGTGCGTGGGCGGTTGCCACTAACACACAAAACGCAACAAAAGCATCCGCAGCGACAACAACAACAACAACAACAACAACAGCAACAGCCACCGCAACAGCAACAAGCAGCCGAGCGGCGGTTGAGCAGTTGAGAGAAAAAATTACAATTAGTTAACTAACAAGCGGGAATGCCGCCAACTGCCATTAAAAAAAAACACACACACCTGCATTGCTAAATGCCCAACTAGCAGATACTGCGTAATTGAGTCGTAGTAAATATAATTAAATCAAATTAATTTGGTGATGACACTTTATTATTTCTTGTCATTTCAATACAGTCAATCAGCAAATTAAAAACAAAATAATATAAATGCAAATGCAGCGATTGCAATGAGATTTCATTGTTGTTATTTCTTTTCATTGAATCTGTAAATGAAAAACAAAAGAATATAAGTTGAAATGCAGCGATAACTATAATTAAGTCAAATTAATGAGGCACTGAAATTTTGTAAATATTTTTTTGCTAAAAACTGTTCTTTAAATTCATCTAATCAGTAAACAAAAAAAATTACGTATATACAATTGCAGCGAATTCAATGTTTTTATTGTATTTTAGTAGTATTCCAATTAAATTCAATGTTTCCGTACATAAGCAAATATAATTGACTTAAGTTTTCTAGGATCTGACATTTTGAATTTTTTAAGTAACATTTTTTGTTTCAATGCATTTGGAATTGCAGCAATATCGACGTTTTTAGCCTATTTATTTATTTGTCAAATTATGTTTAATTAAAAATATAGAAACTTGAAAGTAATTAAATAATTTTAACATTCACACTGATTGTATCTTTTTTGTAATAAATATAACACATAATTATACAGTTTATTTACATGTAAATGCAATATTCCTTATTTTTATTACATTTTATGGTTATTTTAAATATACAATTATGAAAAGAAACACTGCAATAGAAATAACTAAAGTTAAATTAGTGCTAGCGACAACATGAAAAATATAGAATTTTGACACATTTTGTATTATTAAAGTTCAACTATTTTCATTCATATAATTAAAAAATATTTAAGAAATTAAAGCGATGGCGATTTCTATATTTCTCTATTTAATAACAGCGACCGACAACAAAATACAAATATTTTCTCGCTTGGGTTATTTATAATTTCGTCTTTCGGCACTTGCCATGAAATAATTAACTGATTTTTTCTCATTAATATAATATCCATAACATTGTCATAGCTGCCAGTAAAAGTATCGTTTTAAAATGAGCATTTAAATGTATTTCTATTAACAGACATCGAAGGTAGAATATGCAAGTTGAAGAATCAGTGAACTTAATTTATTTTTGTTGTGCGTTTCTGTTGCTTGGCACTTGCTCTACTTGTGAGTGGTGAGTTTTCATGGTGCTATTCAATGGTGCTGCACGTGAAGGGTCTTAGTTGGGCATGGCCATTGTGCGGCATTGCCATGGCACAGGGTACAAAAGGGAACGAAATCCGGGCTGGCATCAAGCCGCGCGCTAAAACGTTTCAATTTTTCATAAATATTCAAAAAGGTAGCACAACAGCAACGGCAACAATGTGACAACAAGAGCCACAACAACAGCTGCTGCTGCTCGCGTCCTTCTTTCTCTCTCTCTCTATCTGTCTCTATCTGTCTCTCTCTGCTGTTGAGTCTCTTCTGGCTCACACTGCTTTTCACAGCTTTGCTCAACAGGATGTGGATTTCTCATTCAGCTCAGCTAAGTTCAGTTCAACTCAGCTCAGTCTTCGTTATCGCCTTCGAAGGTGTGTTTTGTCCCCGCCAAAGAATATACATCTATATCTGAAAGGCATTATAATGGATTGCAGAGGTGTTAAGAACGCGACAAGCAGATATTCTGTAAATCGATTTACAAGATGATGAGTTCATAATATTTGAATATAGTTCTATTAGGATTTCATTTAACTCAAACTATTATCAATAATTAACTGAAAAGTTAAAGCCTTTCAACTTAACAATGCATAATTAAATACATAACTATTAGACAATAAATAAATTGATTTTGCTAAAATTTGATTTAATAATATTTATAAATTTACATTTCGTATTATAGGATTTTCGGTTACATATAATTCGCAGGAAATGAAATTGAGATATTTAAAATAAAAGTTTGAAGACAGTTTGATTATATTTTAAAATTGTGTTAAATAAGATATGCATTAAGAACTATGAGACAATCAATAAATTTATAGTTCACAAGCAAGTTAAAATATATTCGAATATTAAAAATTCACATTCTTAGACACTTAATTTATTTCGTAAACCGTTCTAGCAGTCAATCAATAATTACTATATCTATATATTTAAACGCAAAAGAAACAAATCAAAAATATTGCACTCGGTCTCAAAATCGATGAATTTAATTTGTAAAGCCTTTGCTTCTAATATTAATTTGAGTTGCCAGTTCGGAGTGTAGAAAACAAAATCGATTTGGAGTCTATGGCAAGTAAACACGATGAATTTAAATTGGCACAAATATAAACTAAGTTGGACTATATTGCGGATTGGCGCTCCGCATCTCCGCATCTCCGCATCGCATTTGTGCGTGGTATAAAAAGTAGCAAAACTTTTTCGATTTAAGCAATTTGTAAATATGTAGCTGAAATATGAGAGGCAGCGGCAACACTGTATGCATACTATATCTGCTAATGCCCGAGATGCCGGAGAGAACTGTGCGAACTGTGAGTTGAGAATTGAGAATTGCGAACTGAGTGCTCTCGTGTCCAGCGTCGCAGCGCAACAAAGGCAAAATCTAGCAAAGAGCGCCCAAAATTAATGCAAATTTATATCGTGGAAAACTTTTCAATTTGTTTTCACTTTTTTTCATTTTTTTCTTTTTTTTTGTTCTTTCATTCGTCGACAACAACCTGCAATGAATGTTCTACGTGGCATCCCTTGTCCCATGTCCCTTTAGCCGGACACGATTCTGTCCGTTTCTGTCTCCGTCTCCGTCTCCTCTCCACTTCAGTGCTCTGCTCTGCTCTAGGAACCCTTAACGTGCCACTGCCGGTAAGCATTTTGTATTTTTGCCTGCACAATTTGGCCATTTTGTGTGGCATAATTAACGTGCCGCCAGCGCCCGTGGCTGCCACAGTTTGCCTGCCACATACAGGCTGAGGCCGAGACCCACACAAATCCAAGGACACCCAACGCCTCTGTCTAGTTCCAGTGTCGAGCCTTGCGAGTAGACGCGCTGCAAAACAAAAATATTAACGAAAACACTGAGCGAAAAAACAACGTTTTCAATATGATGGAAAACAATGGAAAATATGTGGTATAATAAAATAAAAAATATCGATTCAAATGCTAAGTTAAGTGAAATAAATAGTATTTAATAAAGCAGAAGAAATATGAAGAAGTAATCACTCGCAATGTGGAAAGAAATTAAAATTAAAATGTAAACAAAATATAATTCCTAAATCCAATAATAATAATGACAGAAAATATTACATTACTAAGCGAAAATAAAATAAAATTAATAATAGTTTTAAATATAAAAATGTATTTAATAAAGCAGAATAAATATGAAGAAGTAATAACTCGCAATGTGAAAAGAAATTAAAATTAATATGTAAACAAAATATAATATAATAATGAGAGAAAATATTACTTTACTAAGCGAAAATAAAATAAAATTAATAATAGTTTTACATATAAAAATGTATTTAATAAAGCAGAATAAATATGAAGAAGTAATAACTCGCAATGTGAAAAGAAATTAAAATTAAAAAGTAAACAGAATATAATTCCTAAATCCAATAATAATAATGACAGAAAATATTACATTACTAAGGGAAAATAAAATAAAATTAATAATAGTTTTAAATATAAAAATGTATTTAATAAAGCAGAATAAATATGAAGAAGTAATAACTCGCAATGTGAAAAGAAATTAAAATTAAAAAGTAAACAGAATATAATTCCTAAATCCAATAATAATAATGACAGAAAATATTACATTACTAAGCGAAAATAAAATAAAATTAATAATAGTTTTAAATATAAAAATGTATTTAATAAAGCAGAAGAAATATAAAGAAGTAATTACTCGCAATGTGAAAAGAAATTAAAATTCAAATGTAAACAAAATATAATTCGTAAATCCAATAATAATAATGACAGAAAATATTACTTTACTAACCAGAAATCAATAAAAACGATAAATAATAATTTTAAATATAAAATAGCATTAAAAATTGTAGTAAGACAAAATAAATAATTTACTTGATAATTTAATAATAATAATATAGTGTGACATGAATTGAGCATATATACAAATAGATAGGAACAAATAATAGACTAATTTAAAATAATAACATATTATTATGAATTTAATTTGATATGACAACTGTCTTAAACAATTAAAATGTAGGAAAGTAAGTAATTCTCGCAACGTTGCTTTAAAGTTGAAACTGGAGGTATTTCGCGCAGTGTATGCGCCGCTGTCGCCCATTTAGCGGCGTTTCAGCGAACAAAGTTTGACAGAGGCAACGGCAGCCAAATGCCGCAATCAAGTTATTATTAAGTTTTTCTATTTATCCAACATAATTCATAATTTGTTTACAAAGCGTATAATAATATTAACGTCTTGTCTTGCCGCCGTTTTGCAGTCTTATCTCCCCTCCTCCATCCGCCATCCGCCATCCGTTTAACGCTCTCCCCTCTTCCCATCCGTCTGCGGTTGCCGCTAGTCTGTGAGTTTTCCCTTTTGCTGGTCGTCCCCTTTTACCGTTGATTTGACTGTCAGCGTTGCCAGATAATCAGCCAAAGGCTCGAGACGTCGGACTCGAACTGTTGCTGCTGGCTGCTGGCTGCGTCGTAATCCCATTAGAGCCTCGACACGGACATCACGCTAAAGCGGATCTGTAAACCGGCCAAGTTGGAACTACGCGCAGATAGCAGCAGCCAAAGAGGCCGTTGTCTAAAATCGCATTAGCCGAGCGAACGCATTTTTCATAGTGCCAGCATTTCATATACATACATACATACATACATACATACATACATATATGCATCTCACTCGCACTCTGAGTCGCTCTTCTCTCTCGCTCACCACTTGCACAATGGACGGTCACGTTGCCAGCTAATTTTGCCTTTTCCTCTTTGCCCATTTACCGTTTTGCCGCTCCGTTTTTACACCCGCTACCCATGGGGCAGAAGGGTATGATAACTTAGTGGGAAGCAGAAATGTGTGTAACAGGCAGTTGTAAAGTATATACTCGTATATTCTTGATTTAGGCATGTCTGTCACCTGGATCTTAGAGACTTTAAGAGCTAGAGCTACCAAATTTGTTATTGCTGAACGCAGCTCAAGTTTCATTTAGATTTTGACCACGCCCCCTCAAATCGCATGAAAGTGATTAAAGGTGACGCACAATAAAAATTAAAGTTGAAATGATTTCGGAAAATTTAGTCATGATTGAATCAAAAATTAATAAATTATTAGAGAACCAATATTATTGTTCGTTTGTTTGACAGGGTAATTATATCGAAATATACTTTTCGGAATATTATTTTAAATACGTGTTTTGCATTCTCTCAAAGTGGGCAGTGGGTATCTCCGAGTCGAGCACGCTCGACTGTCGCTTTCTTGCTCGTTTTGCACCTTCGTTCCAGCTACATTTGACACTTTGGCCGAAGTGCACACGGTTGAGTAGTTTGCGCGGGCGAGCTGAAAATCGTTTAAATATAAAATAAATAAAAAATACATGAGAAATGCGAAAGTCAAGCTAAATGAGCAACAGCAACAGCAACAGTAACAGCAGCTGCCTCTCGCTCCCACTACGGTTTATGCAAAAGGGAATTAAGTTAATTGAGTAGCATGAGAAGTGGAAGCAGAGACTCAAAACTCAAACTCCGACTCCGTCTCCGATTGGCGACTACTTGTCGTATACGCCGTAAGATGAGCAACTACGGCCGTTGTTTGGGTCTGGCACGGAGCTGCGGAGCCGGGCTGTAATTGCGCATAAAAATGAAGCGATTTATATGCGCGTATTTTTAATGTTTCATAATTGGATAAGCTCACTAGAATGCCGTAATGCATGCGAGTAAATACGGCCAAGGAATACGGCTCGAGACTCCGGCAGCGACAGCGACAGCGACAGCGACTCCGGCAGTAGTTGGTTAAGTAGATAAGAATTACGCTGCCGCAAAGGGTTGCGGCTTACAGCTTACGGTTCTGCGACTCAAGTGCCGGGAGTGATTCTCCGTTGACTCTCGACTCTCGACTCTGGAGTCTTGAGTCGCGACTCTTTGCTTCTCGGGTTGCGATGTCAAGAGCTCAAGTAATAAGTTTGTAATTATCACTTCCTTTGCCGTTAAAGCGTGCAATTTTTCTTAAATTTATATCATGTACTTCAAAATGTGCGTTTAATAAACGAACTGAAAGTTAAGGCAACAATTATACTTTTTGGCAGAGCTATTTATTCTAGTACAGGGTATCTGTGTGTTGTAATAATTAATTGATTTGGCAGAGTTTCTCAACATTTCGGGCAAAAAGTAATTTATTTTGTTGTCGGTAATCGGTTAGTGGATACCCTGCTATTTAAAGTAGTTTGTCATCAGCTGCCTTGAGCAATTATATTTATTATACTTATTATTTGAAATTTAGTTTGTGAGTCTTATTATTTTATATTTTTGAAAATACGTTTAAAATGTATTGTAATATTTTAAACTGTGAAAATGGTATTATTGGCTTGTACTCTAATTTCCATATTTTTGTAAATAAAATGTTCAATTAATTACAAAATGTTAATCATATTAATTGGCTACAATATATAATATATTGTATTAAAAATAAAGGAATTGTAGTACCTCAAATATAAAATAATCAAACAAAAATGTATTTTAATATTATGAAAATTATTGGAATAAATCTTAGCTTGTAGCACTTGGATAAATAAATAATATTTTGAACTGCATTAAATGTATTGGCAGCGGCTTAAATATAATATATATAAAATAACGATGGAAATTAAATGTTGCTCATTTAATTGTCAAAGTCGAGCAGACCCGCTTATTGCTGTTTCGATGTCGCAGAGTAGAGCCCAAATGAGTCACATGATTAATCGAACTAGTTAAAATTGGAATCGCACGAACTATTGTAATGCAGGCTCATTAAGCATTCGCAACATCAAAAGCGATTAAATCTCGAACTCGCATTACAACCAAAAACCGGCAACAATTCGCAGTTGACGAACTGATAAGATGCTTTATTACCCACTGTGCAGACAGAAAGAGAGAGAGAGAGAGAGAGTTGGCCATTATAATGACCGTAATAATAGTCGCAAGTAATAAGCAATAAATAAAGTGCAATTCATTTATTAATGCGGCATTTAAGTGGCTCAGCATTGAGGCTCCTTTCGCGTTGGCTTTGGCTTGTTTCGCCCACTGTTTGCTTAAATGCCAATGGTTGAATGCGTATTTCGTATTTGTGTACACCGAAAAATTCATTATCCAGCCAGTGAGGAGAGAGAGAGAGAGAGAGAGAGAGAGAGAGAGGGAGGCCTCCTGCTCATCATTAAAATTGAAAAATGCCACTTTAATGAATTTATTTGTGACACTTAACGCAAGTGAAAGCAAACAGAGAAAAATGATGTTCATTAACATAAAAATTGCGCTTTTCGCTTTTCCGTGTCTCTCTGTCTCTGTCTCTGTCTCTGTCTCTGTCTCTGTCCCTGTCTCTGTCGCTGCTGCTTATTGACATTGGCAGCGCGACGATGTGGCAAGTTTGGTCAGTGGTTTGAGTTCGGCAAGTTGCCTCTTGGCGATTGTCATTACCATTACCAATTTGACTTCTCGCCGTTCTTAGCCTGAAGTTGATGACTCAATATGTCAGCAGCTCGACAAGTCACGTAGCCGCCCCGTATGCCATTTGGCTATTTGCCGCCATTTGCCGCTTTAAACTCGAGCACGAGCTGAGCACAGATAAAACAAATAAATTGCTTAAAGGAGCATACAAACAAACTATGAATATTAAATGTAATTGCCAAATATTCTATTTTGATTTTGAATTATGATTGTGAAATTGAAAGTTAATGTCGCGTTTTGCTTTCCGTTTTCCGCCTGCGCATTCATTCATATTCATTTGCTCAGCGCCAAAGACCATTCATAATCATTTCGCCACAACTTTCGGCCATGTTTCTGTCAGCTTGGGTCTTCAAATTTGTTTTTTTTTCTTTCTGATAAAATGCGATTAGTATGAGCTCAAATGAATCGGCTGGAAATTTAAATAAATTATGCTGCAAGTGTTTTCACTTCCTCAAGCGCAATATTATAAATGGTTTTGGGAGTTCTTAGCACTAAATTAAAATACCGCTGACAACCAAAGCATTTATTAACAATCTTCAATTGAAATGCCTTATTTTAAGACCAAGAGTGAGCGTATGAAATATGAAATGTCTGAAATATAATTGGAACCACAACAAAACGAGTCTTTTATACACGAAAGGACAAAGGGTAAAAGATTCCAATATACGAATGACAATCGAAAATAAAGGGAATCAGAAAAGGGATGCTCATCCTTCCTACTGAAAAAAATAAAAATAAATTGGCAGCTTAACTTTAAACTTAGAGACCAGCATAATACGTTGCTTGAATTTAAACTTCAAATTGTTGCTATAGTAAATGAATATAATATAATTTATATCTGTGGAAGTTGAAGTTGTTTTTTGAGTTGATGTAGATATTTTTTATTTTTTTTAATATTTCAATAAAATTAATGTCGATAGTGCAAAGACACAAAATAAAATTAATAATTGCTCAAAGTTATCGACTTGGTAAAATAATTCCAGTAAACGAGGCAAAGGGGTATTTTAGAATTTTTAAATTGCTACTATACCACAAATAAATAACTAATTCCAAGAAATATAATATTTTAATAAATTTAATAATCTGCGTACAAATTCATGTGATGTTTGTGGCATTAAAAATATATTTTTAAAAGTGAATAATACAAAAATCGAAACTTTGTCTAAGCTGTCGTGTAGTTGAGGGTCGAGCACAGCTCTCTTAGTTTGAGTTAGGAAGTTGAGTGGCGAACAAAAGCGAGCAAAACACTCGGCAGTCGTCTTAAACATGGATACATATATGTAAATAGTTGTATTTGTATATACCTGTCACAATAAGGTTGTCGATACAAGTGTCGAAGGGAGAGCGGCAAAGTGAGAACTGAGAACTGAGAAGCGAGAAGTGAGAAGCGAGAACAAGTTGTCGTGGGGTGCAAAACACATTGTAAGCCCCGCCAGGCTAATGGGGCGTTTTACTGTTTTGCCTTTTTAGACTTGACTTCTCGAGTGGTAAACAGAACAAATGAACAACTAAGCAACTGAACAATTGAACAATTGAGCAATTGAGCAATTGAACAATTGAATGTCTGCTCTGTGGGTTTGATGCCTTCGGGAGCAGCCGCAGCTGTTTGCCGTCTGAAGTAATGACTGCGACTGGGCCCGAGTTGGAAAAGTAACTCCAATCAAGTAGATACACAATGCAAATTTCAATGATTAGGGCGGCAAGACAAGTGGAAATCAACAGCAGAGTCTATGGGTCAAGCATTGCAATTACATTTGCCCTTTTCCGGCTGTGGTCGAGAGAAGCGAGAAGCGAGAATCGAGAAGCGAGAAGCGAGTTGTTGTTTTGTTGTAGCTCCTCTAGCTGTTGCTTTGAGGCCATGTTTGTTTTCAGGGCTAATTCGATTGTTTAAGCACAAGTAATGAAGTACAATGAACAGCAGCATTTGTGGCCAGAGAGACACACACACACACACACACACACATTTACAGTTGGCCACACTTTGCTTAACGCTTCAAGTCACGTGTGTTGGCGGTCAGTGTTTAGCCTCCCTCTCTCTCCCGCCTCGACTCTGGGGCCTTTTGCGGTTAATTTGCGCCCGTCGAGTCCAAAGTCAACAATGACGCTGCCAGTTGCTTGTGGCATTAGCTGCTGCTGCTGTTGCTGCTGTTGCAAGCAGCATCAACAGGCACTCGTTGTCGGCACTTTGATACTTTTGTTTGCCTCCTGCAGCCAGGCAGCTGGCTTTCAACAATGCGGCTGAGGAGGCCGCGTCCCCCGGGTTAGAGAGGCCTACATATGTGGCAGGCTTGTCTGCCCCGAACTTTATTATTTTTAATGCGCTTTCCTGCAGCGGGGTTTTGCATGTGCAACGCTGCCGCATTGCCACTTGCCAATTTGCCTGGCACATTATTTTGGTGCATATTAATTGCAATTTGCCATGCCGAAAATTAATACTCGCCTGCTGAGGCTCTCGGCTCGTACTCGAACTCGAACTCTCGGACAATGCCAAATAATTGGACCACAAATTGGAGTTTTCGCTTTACCTGGGCTTGTTAACCCCAAAACATGCTGCCTGCTCTCACAAAATTAGACAATAACATATGCAACGCAGCAGCTAACCAGGCGTATACGTGATTTCAACGAACATCATTAACGGCATTGCAAAAGATTTGCATTTTGCAGCCGAGATCCTTATGGAATTCATTGTGGATGTTAATAATATTTACAGTAGCTCTTTAATTATTTTAGAATTTAAATTCGTTTATGGTAAGCGAATTTCATTATTTACAATTTAGACAGCTTAAGCTGCTTATTACAAAAGACTTGTAATTAATTTATACTATGCTTATGGTTGAAGTGATTACAATATTATTTTGTATCAATTTGAAATTTATTGATACGAATTTGTATATAATTATAATCATTACAAATGAATATTACTATTATGTCCAGTTCTTTAATTATATAAAAATTTAAATTTGTAGACAATTTAGACATTAATTTCAGTTTATTATAATTGACGTATATTTAACTTTTAAAATGCTTATTTTAAGTCTATGTGAAATGCATTGAACTGAATCTAAATTTGATAATAATTTTTAAATGATTTCAAATGAATATTAATATTATTTTCAGTAGTCTTTAATTATTATAAAATTGTTATTTGCCATCAATATTTTTTTGTAGTAAACGAATTTTACTGTTTAAATTTTAGGCAGCTTATATTATTTGACGTATAATTAATTTATACTCTACCTATGTTTAAAACGCTTGCAATAATATTTTATATTATTTACTTTACTCGTTTTTAAATAATTAATTGGAAATTTGTAATTTTTTTATTACCTTCTTTAATCAATTTACTACGTTTTTTAACACTTAAGTGTAAGTTTGTTTTACCCAGCTTATGTTCGCAAACGCAGAGGAAATTATTATGGAATTAATTGTACTAAAATTGTAGTATTAAAATAATTTCAAATTAGCATTTATTAATAGTTTTAAAATTTATAGTAAGTAAATTATTCTGTTTTAAATGAAATAAGTTTTTATTTCACTGGCCTCATTCTGACTTAATTATTTGTCTTCTTACTATTAAAGTGCCTAATCACTTTCGTTGCGAATTTAAGCTTTGGCAAATATTTGCTATAATTTTCGATGCTGCGCTGTTAATTTATTACTCAGAGTGGTCATGGTTGAGCTCCTCAGTTGCCCCAACAGCCGCAGCAGCACTATTGATTGAACTTGCGGCAGACAAAGTTAGTTGAACAAACCGAACGAAATCAAATCAAATCAAATCAACAGCAGGCTTCTACTTAATTTCACTTTAATACGACTTTTCGTATTCCCCAAAGTCAAATATTTGCCGAGATGTTTTTATTTAACTTTGGTCGAAAACTATTATTAATAAGGAATTTATTTGCAAATGAATGCTACATCTGCATACCCTGTATCCAACTACAAACAGGGTGGATATTTGTATAAATAATAGTAAATAATCGAGCAATGCTTTTTTTTATTAAAAATTAATTAAAATAAAGTCCGAACTTGTACAAGAGTTTATTGATATATTTTTCTTTTTTTAAGTGAGTTTCTTTATTTATTGCTTACTATTCAAAAAGTTGACAAACTAGAATTTTATTTATTTATAAAATCGTAGTCTTAAATAATTAAATAAAAGTAAACAATAAGTATTTAGTTACAAATTACAATAGGAATTTTTGTTCTTAGTTTTATTTATACTTTCGAAATAAATTGTGTTTGTGAATAAATTTATTAATTGCCAGTCCTAACGAAAGCTTAGTTATTTATAATTTTATTTAGGTTTATAATTTGTAAAATACATTTACATGTCATTAATATATATTTAATTCAAATAGCACACAAAATACATAGAATTGCAAACTTTTTTGTTAAGAGAACATATCTTTAATTTATACGAGTATATCCATATTATTAAGTTTGAGTAGGCGGATAGAGCCAATATTAATACATATTAATTATGTTTTTCTTATGTGTGCTCATGTACAAAATGTTTTCTAAATTAATATTTAGCCATGCTGAAGGCCTTTTTCCCTCGAATTAAATTCATTATTACAAATACAAATAATATTATAAATTTCTGTTTATTTTATTTGTATTCAATTTTATTTAATTTAAGTAGCACAAGCGATTCGGAGTACAGGAGATTTTTTTCAGCTTTCATTTATTTTGTTTATTTAATTTAAATGGCAGTTAATTTGCAGTGCATAATTAGTCCTTCAGGCTGATTACAGGACATCCGAAAGTTGTCCACTTCGCAGCCAGCTGAGTTGCTTGTGGAAGCGAGTTTCGCTTTTGCTGTGGTTGATTTGCGCCGCATCGGGAGCGAAGGCAACTTCGCATAACCCGCATCCCGCATCCCGCATCCCACATCCATTTATCCCTTTTCGGGGTGTAATTGGATTTGTCTAGGCGAAAAGTAGAGACATCATCGAGCCGCCTTATGCATGGGAGCAGAGAGTATAATGCGACAAGAACTTTGGGGGCCTCTCATCAAGTTTGGCAGTGTGTCAATGCCAATGACTTCTTTGGGCGGAGGCGACATTGTTTGTGACCCGGTGGCAAACTTCAGAGACGAGTGTCGGGCGGTAAACAAGCAGGTCGACGACAGGTGAGACCAAGACCAAGATGGCTGCGTGCCTGGGCACACTAATTGATCTCAACGGTCGGATTAGGAGAGCGCTAGTAAATTGATAGCCTTGCGACGCAAAACTTTGATGTCAAAGTGAGCAAAAACTCTTTGGCAAAAAGTTGCAGTCGAGTGTCGAGTGGAGCGGTGGAGCGGTGGAAGTTTGTGGCGCGCACGTGGAGACATGGATTTCCACTTTTGATTATCTACTTCAGGCTTCAGGTCAACAATTATCAAACAAGGGCCACAAGATGAGCCAGTGAGTCAGCGACTAAGACTAGGCCACTGAGTTGAAGGCAAATCCGTCTGGGGGATCAGACAAATGACTTAATTACTTTTCAAGTCTGTTAATTAGTGTGCAACTCGAATGCTGACTGTGACTCTGGCTGTGTTGCAGTCTCGGTTAACAGATAAAACTACACAAAACCAACTGACAACAAGCAGGCGCAACAATAACAACACGCAAACTGCCTGCCAGACAGACGGACAGACAGACAGACAGACAGACAGACAGACAGACAGACAGACGGACAAACACTACGCAATCCAAGCAGCATCGTGTTGTGCTCTCTCTGGCCTGGGCAACCGCAAAGTTTAACATAAATTACAAGCAATAGAACAGGCAATAGAACAAGCTCATTCCAGCTACCAAATGACCTGCCATGAGGTCCAAGGGTTGACCCTTTAGCTAATTATGCTTCTCACTCTCTCTCTCCCTGTCTCTCTCTCGCTCTCTCTGCTTCGCTTCAAGGTTCCAGCAATTTCGATGTGGACTTTCTTTTTTTTCGGATAGTTAAGCTGCAGCTTCATTTGCTGTACTGACTTTTTGGCCAAATTACAAAATGTCAAAGTCGGTCACTGTGGGTCACATCTTATTCTCAGCTACTCAAAATCATATTTGGTTTTGTGCTAACATAAGTTTTGCAAAATTCCCACTCTGTCTATCGTAAATTACTTATCAAAATTTGTAGGATAAGCAGCAAAGTTGTGTTGTGAGCACGGAATTTATATCGTCTTGGGAGCATAGAAAAACACAAAGTGAAATATAATATAATGCATTTAAAATCAATGCACTGATTTACATTTATTTTTTATTTTTGCTATCATTCGTTTTCCAAATATATTGTTTTTTATATGACTATTTTACATGATTTACTTCATCAACATTCAAGTTGTAAAAAGCTGTCTGACATGCGTATCATGCAGACTATGTAATTAATAGCGTAGCGAGCTTATTCAAATTGTGTTGTTCGGTTTAATTGTGTTAAATGTTAGTTGTAATAATTTGTCGATGCAATAAAAAAATGATGTTCAACATAAAGCAGAGTGGGCGAAGTGTTTTGGCATAAAATGAGATGATTATATATTTTGGATACATAAATAACAACAGTTTCTTGTCAGTCAATAGTCATTCACTAATAAGTGAATTGTTATTTAAATTTCATAAACTGATACTTGATAAATTCTATTAAGTCGATTAAAGAACTAAAAACTGAAATTTGTATCCGAAAGTATTGCTTCATATAAATTGATATCATATAAATCTAATGATTGATTACAGATGACAGATTGCAGTAGTATAACTAAATTAATATTTAAATTAAAATGATATATAACTGTATGTTATATAACTCAATAGATACTTGAATCATAAGGGACTTGAAATGTTGTGTCAAGTTTTAATATTTTGTTAATGTTTTTTATATTATTTTAAAGCTTTTTACGTCTGCAACAATTCCATCAAACTCAAAGAAACCTTACCCTATAAAATACTTAATGGATATTTGCAGATGATAGTTTTCTTAATCGAATAGGAATATTTAGAAGTAATTGATTGATTGACTAAGTTAGAATTTATTTACCTAATTTGAATAGCAAGTATTGTTTTACGTCTCAAAGAGAGAAAATGATCAATCGATAACTTTTATAATATTTCTAATAGTCGATTGACTGAGCTACATTCCATTAAAAACACTTTGCAGTCGAATGGAATTTATTACCTAATTTTGATGGTTAGTGTTGCATTTCGTCTTTAAGAATATCATCGATCTCAAAGAGAGAGAATTATCAAACCTAATCGATATTATATATCTGAAAATCGATTGATTGATTGACTGAGCTGCATGCCCTCTATATTGAATTGATTACTTTAGTTAGAAAGCAAGTTTTGCTTTTCGTCTTCAACAATATCATCGATCTCAAAGAGAGAACAGCAGCAAACTAATCTATATTTTGTATAATATTTTTGGTAATCGATGGATTGATTGATTGACTGAGTTGCATGCCCTCTATATATAAATAAAAACACTTTGCAGTCGAAATTTATTAGCTAATTTTGATCGTAAGTGTTGCTTTGTTCTGGCTGTTTGTCACAATTCACTATCGCATCGGCTACGGATACGGATCCGGATACGGGCTTGATTGATGGTTACGGCTACTCGTGCTCGAGGAACGATTGATGGGGAGTCGGGCCAACAAACTTAACTCACTAACGCTCACGTCGCAGCAGCTTTTCAGGCTGGTTCGAGCGTCCAACGATGTTGCCGCTGCGATGTGGCGACGACTGCGATAGTTTGAGCTTGGGGCGACTCTCGCCGCTCACCTCCAGATTGACCTTGACCTTCTTCCGCCTCACAAAGACTCCCTCCCGCTTGCCGCCCGGGGGCGTCGAAGGTTTCTCCGCGATGTATTGCTCGGGATCGCTGCTCCAGAACTGCAGACTGAGGCGATGGCCCTTGTACCAGGTGGCGATGGGGTCGATCGATCGCTTGCGCAGCACATCGAACAGCTGGCCCTTGATCGGGGTGGGCATGAAGGCGTCCTCCAGCTCAATGTAGCTGGAGCAGAAGATCAGCGCATAGTCGTCCGACTTCTGTTCGTTCTGGATCAGATCGCGTTCGCCGACCGTCAGACTCGTCACGCCCAGATGCCACTGGGTGTCGACCGCATAGCAGTGCACGATGCACTTCTCGATGTGGCGCGACGCCGTCGCCGTCGGCGTGATCAGCAGCAGCAGGTTGCCCAGTGTCTGGATGCCGAACAGCCTGAGGACGATGAGCTCGGCGGTGGGCTGCGTGGCGGGCGGACGGACGAAGCGCTTGGCCACCTCGAGGGGGAACACACAGACCACCTTGGTCATGTAGCGGCCGGGAGAGATGAGGGATTGGTCGTCGGCGGACTCCTTGCGAGCGGCGCTGCTGCTGCTCTTGGGCGTCTCCTTGTAGATCATGTCCAGCAGCTCCTCGATGTCTTCGCGCGCCTTTTCCTGGTCCTCCTCGTTCTGGGCCATGGCATCGGATCGCTTTTCGAGATCGCACATCATTTTGTTGCTGGCCGAATATGGGATTAATTTTGAGCAATACAACTAAATAGTAAACATATAATGACTGAGTTTTCTTTTCGTTTCACTTGTGCAAAGAAAATTTCACAAGCTACTTGGTGAAAATGAAATTCATAAGGAGGTGAAAAATGTTAAATAAAAATTAATTAAAGCTAAGAATGTTTTAAAAAGTAAATTTCGCATTCTTGTTTTGATAAGAAAAGAACAAGTAAGAAAGTTACAGTCGAGAGTGCTCGACCGTATGATACCCGCAACCCATTCCGAGAGAAAACAAAAAACTTAAATGATATTTTAACAAAAAATATACAAAATATACTAAAACTTGTTTTTTTGTATATATTTGAAAATAGCGAATAAAAAATCTACAACACCGTTATGGTCACACTGTCAACTAAACAAACAAAGCGCGGGCAGCTGCAAGTGAATTTTCCATATAAAATTGATTCTTTAATTACTTCCTTGTTTTTTATTCGATCTCAACCAAATTCACAGGAATCATTGAGAATATAATTATTATTATGCACACCAAAATTCAATGCTCTAGGTCTATTATTACGGACTTGTGGGGCGGAAAGGGGCGTGGAATCCAACTGTTGAAATAAACTTGATCTGCGTAGCACCTATAGGAGTACTGTCCCCAAATTTGGTAGCTCTAGCTCTTATAGTCTCTGAGATCTAGGTGTTCATACAGACGGACAGACGGACAGACGGACATGGCTATATCGTCTCGGCTGTTGACGCTGATCAAGAATATATATACTTTATGGGGTCGGAGATGCCTCCTTCTGCCTGTTACATATATTTTCTGTTGGCACTAAGTCATAATACCCTTCTACCCTATGGGTAGCGGGTATAAAAAAGAAAATTATATATATTTGATATCTTTTAATATTTGGTTTTTTAATTTTAATACTAATTTTAATACTAGGAAATACTAATTTTTTGTATTTTTGAAGCCGACTGTGAATTACTAATATTAAATTGAGCTTAATACTAAATTAAGCAATGTGTCTTTTAGTTAAACCAAATCAAAATGCTAGTTTAAAATGTCAGTACATATATATATATTTAAATATTAATTCAATTTTTATTTTGTATGTTTTAAATATATGTATATACAAATAATTATTTTTTTTTTCAAAATAATATTTTACTTGTTAAGCTGACTTTTCGAAGCAGTAAAATTGTTTTAATAATAATATTTCTGTACAACAAATCCATTTATTTTAGCTGTTGTTGAAGCAGCTCTCGAAAGTAGATTTGAGGTCAAAATGTAGCTTCATTGCTGCATATGAAATGTGTTTGCTGATTTCCATTAGTTTTTCTGATGGAATTACAAATTTGTGGAATACGAAACAATTGCATATTATTGTAATCTATATATTTGTGTGTGCGTGTGTTTTTCCTTCTGTGTGCATAAACAATTTGATGTAATTATTTAATTATTTCATTATTAATGTTGTTGAAGCAAATAGAGCGAGAGAGCGCAAGCGGAAGAGTCAGAGAGTTGCAGGTAAATTGTTAATTTGTATTATTTTCTTTTGGAATTAGTTATGCAAATCAGATGAAATCACTCGAATGGAATTTGATTCGCATTGAATGCAGCAGCAAATGTTAATGAGACTTTGACAATGATGGGCACAATTGCATTTGCATAAAAATTAAATAAAATGAACCAGCATTAAATCGAAATGAGACCCAAAATTTGTCGCACTCTGATTAAATGCCATACGCAAATGATACAAATGCAATATAAATATTCCAGAGCTAGATGGATGGATGGATGGATAGTATACGGATTTAGTTGATAATGAATCGCATTAATTTTGCGTTCAATTTAATTGTGTTTTTTCGACTCATTCAGCTCGATTGGCAATGAGTAGTGCATTCTTATGTGCATCCATTGTTGCACATTCGAGTGCTTATCCTTGCATAAATTAACCCAATTCGGCAACAAGCTGCGATTTGTTGCTGCTCCTGTCAGAAACTCCTTTTAATGGGCTCAATTACCCTGCGAAACTTGCATGGCAAGCGGTTATGAACGACGCTGAAACGTTACAGAAATGTCACGAATTGTTCAAAATATATTACGTATACGCATCAATTGAAACTTATTAAGTGCAATCTCAAAAATGAGTTGAATGAAAATGTATTCATTGAATTCTATAAATTAAAGTAAAAGCCATCTAAACAATAGCTTAGAGTTTTAATATATTACGTATACGCATCAATAGTTACTTATTAATCTATCAATAAATTGCGTAAGCTAAATAAATTGAAATCCCAAAAATATTTTTCTTTTAAATATATTAGACGTACAAATAATCCACACAATTCCATAAATTAAAGTAAAAGCAATTTCAAGTATAGTTTGGAAATTTAATTTTAATATATTACGTATACGTTGGAATTGATACTTAATATTTTAAAAGTAAAGTGTAGATATTTGCACCTTCATTGCGAAAGCTCAAGTAAATATAATATAATAAAAAAGAAAACAATAAAGCAATCAACAACATTTGTTATTTTTAATATATTACTTAATTAATTTATTTGAATTCATTAAAATGAAGGCTATCTCAAAAATAATTTTAATATATTACTGAGTTGTAGATTGCACATAATTTCTGCACCGTTTGGCGTAAAATTATATTTAATTGCACAGCAAAAAGAAATGAAAATAAAAGTTATCCTGCAAATTAATTTTATTTCTAAAATGAAAATTTAAGTAATACAGATTAATCTGCAATTACCGACTTCAAACTGTATTTATTGAAATGAAATTAAAGTGATTTTTGAATTATTTTCATTAGCTAACCATAATAATAAGGAATTCAATTTGCTGTTGAAATTCTACCTAAATAAATAAATATATAAAACAGAAAATTGTATGCGAATCAATTGGGCTTCAATTGAATTGTTTATTAGCTTAATTAATTTAATTTTTTATATGAAAATTTAAATGATACAATTCAATCTACAATTATGGAGTTCATACTGTATTTATTGAATTTAAATTACAGTGATTTTTGAATTATTTTCATTAGCTAACCACAATAATAAGGAATTCAATTTGATGTATTAATTCTTCACTAAATAAATATATAAAACAGAAAATTGTATGCGAATCAATTGGGCTTCAATTGAATTGTTTATAAGCTTAATTAATTTAATTTCTTATATGAAAATTTAAATGATACAATTTAATCTGCAATTATCGAGTTCATACTGTATTTATTGAATTTAAATTACAGCGATTTTTGAATTATTTTCTTTAGCTAACCATAATAATAAGGAATTCAATTTGCTGTTTAAATTCTACATAAATAAATAAATATATAAAACAGAAAATTGTATGCGAATCAATTGGGCTTCAATTGAATTGTTTATTAGCTTCTCTTTACAGGATATGTGCTAGTCGAGCAGTGTCGATTTCGACTGTTTTTCAGCTTGCTTCATGTTTGTTCTTACTTGATTGCTTATCCAAATTGACGATGCTGCTTTCACTCGCTCTTCCGTCTCCGTCGTGCACTCTCTGTCTTCCATGCCCGCCCACTAACCATTGAGCGGGGGGCGTGGCGTGCCATTGCGTGTTTTATGATACAATTAAATTGCCGCCATGCGAAACGGCGCTAGATTAATTGTGCGCCCAGTCAAATTACTCATACGCCCCGTCGGCGCTGCCGCGACGATAGTTTTTGTGCGTGGAATGGGCGCAGCTCAAGGTGCTGATTAAGTGGCAAGCAGGGGAGGCGGGGCGGCTTAAGCAAGCGCTCGCAAGAATGCTTTATGCTAACCGTTTGTGTCCATTTACAGTTACCCGGTGGCCAGGTGTCCTTCAGTCGTTCAGTTCAGCAGTCCTTCAGTCCAGGAGTCCGTGTTGTGCCGTGCTGCGGAAGCGCACGCTCGTAAATTACTCGAATAATGAAAATTACAATACGAGAGTATTTACTCTTTTGTTGCCACTTGCCACAGTATCTGTGTGTCTCTCTCTCTGCGTGTGTGTGTGTGTTTGCCCATTTACATTTACATTCACTTCGCTGAAGTTGCACAGACGCTTCGCCAAACGAATTCTTGCCACTTTCGGCACGCGCGTGCTGAAAAATCATAATTTAACCATGGCCATATATTACGAATTTAAAGCCCCACCAAAATGAAGAGACGGCACTTTTTTTTCTGTTTAACAGGTTTTCTTTGGCAACTTCATTTAGTTTTAAATATATAGGAATTTGTATACATTTTATTTAATGTTAATTATACATTTTAAAAATACTAAATATTTAATCATAATTTAACCATGGCCATATATTACGAATTTAAAGCCCCACCAAAATGAAGAGACGGCACTTTTTTTTTTCTGTTTAACAGATTTTCTTTGGCAACTTCATTTAGTTTTAAATATATAGGAATTTGTATACATTTTATTTAATGTTAATTATACATTTTAAAGGAATTACAAAATAGATAGGAATTTGTATACATTTTGTTTAATGTTAATTATGCATTTTGATAATATTAAATACTGAATCAAAATTTTACCATGGCCAATTTATTTTTTTTTTTCTAACAACTTTGCTTCGGCAACTTAATCTAGATGTATTTATATAAAATGGAATAACACAAGACAATAAGTCATGTATATTTTATTTAATTTCAATTTTCAATCTTAAAAGTATTAAATATTAATTCACAATTTAACCATGGCCATTTTAACAGATTCTCTTTAGCACCTTCATCTAATTGCATATATAACAAATCAATAACAAAATAGATTACAAGACAAGCAACATAAATACATTTGATTTAATATTAATTTAAAATATAAATATTATACGCCACACTCCAAGTATTATACACGTTTGTGGAATCATTTAATTCTCATTGCAATTTTACAATTTCAAACAAATCTGCATATACATTTTATTTAATATATATTATAAACATATGTGTATGTAATTATCATACACGCAGCACCACAATAAAAGACGCACTCTAAATACTCCCCAATTTTTCTATATACTTATTGTATAATTTTCAACAAATCTGGACACACATTTTATTTAATAAATTATGAATGTATATATAGTTATTATACACCTAACAGCAATCTAACCATTCCCCATCTCGCAGTTTTCCATGCCTGCGATTTCTTATAATGTTTTTCGAATCAAACAAAATTGTTCTATACTTATTGTACAATTTTCAACAAATCTGGATACACATTTTATTTAATATTAATTATGATAGGAGCAACTACTTTCATTTTCGCTTGCTCGACAGTTCGTAGCCCCAAAAAGTAGGCTACGAAAATGTCAGGAAAGCGATTTCGCCTGGCGATTGAATGGCATTTCGGAATGACTTCTCCGCGCTGCGAATTATCAGCGCGTCCAATTGCCAATGGCCATAACGAGAACACACACACACAGATACACACACACACAGAGACGAACACATTCGTTTGGCCATATAAATAATGAGTTTCATTATGGGCGACGCGTCTTTTGCGATTTAATTAAAGCACAACTAGAGAAGCTCTGCGGCGGCGTGGGGAGGCCACCTGATTGCCTTTTGCTGCGTCCTGCCTGGCAGCGTTCTGCTGCTGCTGTTCTGGTTTTTAAGGATGTTGAATCTGCGGCCGAAAACATCATCGATGAATTGTCGCCTGGCTGTTTGCCGACTGTCATCGTGCACGTAATTTCCGTTTCCGTTTGAGCGCACGCCAGCCGCTGACACGCGACAACTGTTTGCACATACTTCACACACACACACACACACAGAAAGAGAGAGGGAGAGAGAGTGAGGGAGAGAGAGAGAGCCTTACACGTGTGGCTGCCATTGACTCGGCAGCGGAGCATGAAGACAGCCCGTAACAAGACTGATTATATTGAATCAAAGATTCAATATTTAAAATTGCACACGCCTACCCAACAATTTTGTGGCTGGCTAAACAGACCCAACAGGCAACAAACGACAACAAATATATTTTATTTTTATCGTGTGTGTGTGTGTGTGTGTGTGTGTATAGAAATGACTAAATCACGCGTAACTCCAGCCAGCCAAGAAGGTAAGCAATAAAGTCCTGCCTGCCTCGTCGATTGTGTGCGATGGATAAAATGATTGAAAAGCAAACTAAGTGTTGCTTCTTCGCAGCTTGTGGCAAACAACTCGTGAACTCGTTTCATCAACTCAACACGCGCGCTGAGTAATTGAAAGCAGATCTCGGCACATGTTTGGCAGGAAACCCATCTCTTCAATTCACATATTTTCGAATATTCCACATTCAAATTCAGCTAATAAAATGTGTCAACATAAGCTGGCGATATCAACAATAATTCCATTAACTTGCTGCTCATTTTCACTATACTAACATTTCAGGGATTTCACATCTAGCCAAAGTGTTTTCACACAATTACATCTGCCATACAAATATTTATCGTATCTGTATTTTATTCTTAAAAGTACAAATTATAATAATATATTCTACAATTTTACAAATTTCTTTGCATTCATATAAATGTTACTATACTTATATTTCAGGGGTCTTACATCTAGTCAAAGAGTTTTCACACAGTTACAAATATTTTAAATATATTATTTTAGTAAGCTTTTAATGACAAATGGTTTGCCAAATTATCGTATCTGTATTTTATTCTTAAAAGTAAATTATAATAATATATTCTATAATTTTGCAAATTTATATTATGTTAATTATATTTGATAGCTAATTAAAAAACTTTCACAATTTAGCAAAATTAAATAAAGCTAATACAACATAAAACTCAAATGCACCAATAATTTTGTTTAACCTGTACTTCAAATTTTGACTGTTCTAATCTAAGAGTCAAAATAGTTATTCTTTATCAAAACTTAATTTTTATATTTACACAAATTTAAACTTGAAAAAGAAAATCAATTTAAATGTTTCGGCATTTTGTTCTATTACTGAATGTGAATATCCATCATCTCTTATAAATACAAATGCTCCAATTTCAAATAAATTGAAGCAATTATTTTGTGACAAATAAAATTATTTTGAAATTATAATAGCAGAAATCTAAGAATTTGGATTATTTCCAATTTAAATTAACGCGATCATTCAGTAATCACTGAGAGCTCTCTAGCGTAAATACTATATTCCCAAAATATATAAAAACAAACATGTGCAACTGTTCGATAATTCTGCTTTTTATTCCAATTGTCGTCTATGAATATATTATTGTACAACTTTAAGTTGCAAAAATTCGTATACTAATAATATACATTTGCAGAAAGCAAGCTTTACAATAACAGTTTTATCAGATGACTGCAATGTTTTTTATGTTTCTTAGATGTCACAATCAAATGATTTTTAAAATTCTCTTTACATTTGATGAGCTGTTTATTAGGTGTTGTAATTTTTCATTTATTGATTCCTGTGAACATCCGATTCGCATCGTACCTTGACAATTACGTATTTTATCAAATCAAGTTTGAAGCACAATTTAAAAATGATCAATAATATGTTAATATTATATTTGTGGCGGATTTCAATCACTATTTTAATAAAACAGTTAAGATAGATTTGTTTATATTGAAATTGATGCGATCATTCTGTCATTATCGCGACCACTCAAGCGTAATAACGTACCGAAAATTCGCAATTTATTAACCATAATTTATTTTGAATTTATAAATAAATACAACGCAGGCGAAACAACATGTGCTGATAGTCGCCAGAGAATATATCACACATTTTGTATAATACATATACGATGGATCAGTTATATTTATGGGAGGCAAGTATGCTGAGATTCACAAATATAGTTTGTCATTCTGGAAATATAAGCCTATATACTCTTCACACCTGTCGCTTGAAGGCACTTCAAAGGAATAAGATTGCTTTATACTTGAATGCCACACTAAATTATCGGACAAATCATGTGACTTTGAACGTTCAACTTGTGAAGAAAGCTAATAGCTATAAGTCATGGCTCGACAACTACTCGTTGGACTGCTGTGATTATTTGAGGAGACGCAATAACCCAGTACTTAACATAATCAGTAATATACTCAAAGAATACAGCAACTTTATCCATCCATGTCCTATTGAGGTAATTCTGCACAATAATCCCATGAACTATTACAATTTCGACAATTAACACAGGGAACCCAACTTATCACTGGTTTATACCTGACGCCAACTTCCATTCCTGTTCCTCTGCCGGCGGGGGAATATGGAATTCTCGCTATTTTTACTATCGATAAATTTTTGAATGTCATTCTAAACGCATACTTTAAATTCGTAGAGGGTATTTTGAAGTGAAGAACAGTTGATTATGTGAACACAACTTGGACTCGAACACATTGAATGCGAATTTAACAATGAAAATTGGCACTGCGACTTATGGAATTCGATCTCCTGCAAACTTGCAGCTATGACAAAAATTATTTCAATGAATATAAATAATTATGAAGCTCTTTTAAATATCTCTTAAATATTAAGCCTTCAACTGAAATATCATGTTAAACTTAAACTGTAGCTTCATTTGATATGAAAAGCATTATTGCTTAAAAAACGTATTAACATTATAATACATATTCGAAAAATAGCAATATATATTAGAGATATAGAACTATAATACTGTTTTATATTATGTTACTTTTCAATGGTTGCAACGAATGAATTTTCAGAAATTGCAAATAAACTTAAACAATGTTAAAAACACTGGAATAAATAAATTACAAATTTTAAAATGCTGATCAAAAATATGAATCTATAATTACGAATTTTCCTCTTTTTAGGGTATGATTGAATTGTTAATAAACACAAAGCGATAGATCTGTAGAGTAAAGACGTAAGAGGAGCAAACGAAACTTGCAAAGTTTGCAACAAGCGATGTCATTGCCATTATCGTTATCGTCATCGTCATCGCTATCGTTTACTTTAACAATTGCCATTTAATCACTTGAAACTGCGTTTTGGCATGGCGGCAAATTTAATTACACGGCCTCTGAGCCGCCCCAAAAAAGGGGCAGGAGGAGGGGCAGACGCAAGTTTTGATGCTGCTGCTGTGTGTGATCTGGGATCTGAGCTGGGGCTTAACACGCCACTTGGAAGCGAAGCCAAAAGGCATGAAGCATGACAATGTCTCCAGTCGAGTCGAGTCGAGTCGCCTCGACTTTGAGCTGTTGTTGTGTAATTACGCATGTTGTATCCATGTTGTTGTTGTTGCTTTTATTTGCACGTCATGTTGCAAGCTCGCTCCCTTCAGCCTCCACGCCTCCTTCGCCTCCTTCGCCTTGCCTCTCAACTTCAAATTAAAGAAACGCCAAATGGGCTTAACATCTTAAGGCAGCTCATTCTAACTGTCTGTGTGAGCGAGTGTGTGTGCGAGTGTGTGTGTGTGTGTGTGTGTGTGTGTGTGTGTGTATTGGTGTGTGTGTGCCTTCGCTAAGCCCGAGTAAAATTATGAGTGCGGTTTTCGGGCGCGTTGCCACCTGCGGCTGACTGTTGATTGTCTGCACTTGAACATTGTTGCCGTTTCAATTGTTTGTCGCTGGCGCTGCCTTTGTAATTGTTTATTTGCATATTTGGCTGTGGCTGCTACAGATTAGCGTGAAGATTTAATGAAATTACATTTCAAGCAGCAGCAGCAGCAGCAGCACCGCAAAATATATAAAAAAAAAAGAAACTTAAGCCCCAAAACTCAAACTGAAATTGAAACGAATTGTAGTCGTCGCTGCAATTACAAATAAATGCCAACAAAAAAAAAGGGCAAAAGAATTACTTGACAGTGTTTGCAAAAAGTTTAAATGCGACCACAGGCAGCAACAAATGCAGCTGCCGAAAGCGTTCGCCTACACAGATACCCTGTAAAGTGCATTTGGATGAAGCTCACTAATTAATCTCAATATTGTATTATTAAAATTGACATCAAAGATATAATGTTTTTAAGAACATTAAAATAAAGGACTGACATGAAAAATAATTGCACCATAATGTTTATTTTCGACTATCACGACTATCATAATTTATTCAGATTAAAAAAAAATATATATAAATTGACTAGTAGCAATTAAATATTATTGTAATTTTTGTAATCAAAAACATCAATAACTCTGAAAGGACTGACATGAAAAATAATTGCAAAATATTTTGTATAACTATTAAAATACAAATTAATTTAGATGATGCATAAATATTTTAAAAAGTAGTTATTGTCTGTTGAATTTTGCTTAAACAAAAATATTCATAATTCTGAAAGCACTGATTAGAAATATAATTACACCATGATGCTTTTTTTTATAAAATTTTATAAATTAGAAAAATTTTTTGAAATTTTGAAGAAATATATTTGTCATTCTGGCAGTACTTTAACAATAATTACGCCTTAATATTTATTTAATGTGTATTTCCTTATTCCTCTATTCAAATGTTCTGCAACAATAATTTTGTAATTTATTTATAATTATTATTGTTATTTTATTTAATTTATTTTATCTCATTCAAATGTATATAAAAAACTTTAAATCGTCATCGACTTCTTGCCTGAATTTATTTTTAGGTATACAAAAAATGCAAAAATTTATTCATATTATTGATTTCGTATGATTTATTTGGCTCTCTTCTGTGCCTGATAGTGTTTCACTCCCTTTGGAAGTTGACAAGTGCGCGGTATTCACATTGGCGGTAACCATTTCATAAACCTTTCTGGTAATTGAAAACCACTGAACGCCGCAAGGTGCAGACGACTCGAAGCAGCTGACAGCTAACAGAGAGAGAAAGAGAGAGAAAGAGAGCGAGAGAGAGAGAGAGAGAGAGAGAAATTGTGGAAAATGGCGTCTGACTTAACTTATCAGGCCGTCATATCCGTTTGGTAATCGAAAAACGCAGGAAGGACTAAGGACCAGAAATAAGAACACACACAGACGCGTATGTGGAAATGTGAATAATCATATGAGTACGAATACAAGTACTCACACTCGTATTCGTACTCGTTGCGCAGGTGCTTCATTTGGAGGCCTTCGACATTTATTTGCATTCAAGGAAATGGTTTCTCCTTCGCTTTTGCTTGAGCTTAGATTTGCTTCTATTGCCCCAACCCATTGACTTTCATATTTTTTCACTTCTCAATATTGTTTTTCGAACCTATGTGAAAACGTCGATTAAGAATGTTCAAATCTAATCGTACTGCTCTGAATACACTTGAATTTCTGTATCTGGAAATACTTGTCTTACATCAAAGGTTGCAGAGCTATTCGCTTAGCTTAAAAAGGAAGGAAAAAGGATTCTTGGAATATACTTTGTATTTCAATAAGTTGTTTCGCTTGAAAATATGCAATACGATTATTCAGATTTATTCCGAATTTAACAATTGTTTTCCGCTCGGTAATCTAAGTTAAATTGTAAAGTTTTTCTTTTTGTTAAAGTTAACATATTATCCTGCCGTGTCTGATATTTCGACTGTTATATTTTGATTTATCTAATTTAGATGCTGTTAACAGCTGTTAGTTTGTCAACTGTTTAATTACACTTAACTCGAATTTTCCGTTTGCCATTCAATTATTCAAATACTCCAACAACTTGAACATTTAACTGCATTAATTTGTGCTGCAATGCAATTTATTTATATGTAGCAAATACAAATAACAAATATTGCAATGTCCTGACTGACAAACCGACTGATTTACTCCGAATTTGACAATTTTGTTTCAGTTGCTAATTTAGTACGTAAACTGTTTGTTTTGTTTTGTCAGTTGCTAAACTGTTTGTTAACTTCAACAGTAATTTTATTTGAAACTTTTTCAATGCTACAACATTTACATATATAAATTTAATTAAATTATTTTGTGCCGCGATTCGCAATGCATTTATACATTGCGTATACGCAACGTGTTCACTTAATTACATAAATTTCAATATTTTCATAAATAGCAAATGCATCAAAAATATATTCCAAAGTACGCAATAAATATATTGTAATTGATCGATTCAAAATTGTTGTAATTTATTTAAATAATGCTTTTGTAGTTGTTTGTCTTTGGTAATTACAATCTATTAGTAAACTGCTTATTAACTTTTACCTTACTTATTTTTAAATCAATTTTCATACAAAAACATTTGATATTCTCAATTTTAATGCAATTATTTTGTATCGCAATTCGATGTATTTAAATAATCCAACATTACGTATACGAAACGTGAATATTACATTAATTTGTATTTTTATATACAATATATGCCTAAAAAATATTCAAAAATATTTAGGAAATACATAATAATTATATTTTAATGTAGAGAACCAATCGATTAATCTAAAATTCGGAAATTTTTTAATAAATGCATATTTAATTAAGTCACAATCGGTTAGTAAACTGTTTATTAACTTCAAACTTATATAATATATTTTTCAATCTATATTTTCATATTTTATATATATATTTAGTTAATAATTATACATATATATTTTATATTCTCATATATAATGAAATTGTTTTGTACTCAAACATTACGTATACGCAACGTGTATACTAAATTAATTTTTTCTGCATTGCAAATGTTTTTTTAAATAGCCAAAATGTTTAGAAAACATTCATGTTGAAATGACAAACCGATTGACTTATCAAAAATGTTGTCATTTTTATTTTTTAATATACAGTTATTTATATATTTCCTATCTTTATTTATACATTCTGAATCTATATTTAATATTCTCGTATTTATTGAAATTATTCTGTATCGCAACTCGCTATATTCACCTGACAATTTGTGAATGTTAGTCTCGAAAAGTCGGCGTTGAACCTTCAAGAAGAGTTATGCGTTATATTGCCTGTGTTGCGTTGCGTTGAGTTTCTCATATGGTTGAGAAGAGGTCGACTGGAAACGCTTTAGCGGTTCTTCCAATTAGCGTGCCAGAATGCGGTGATAGCGGTGTGGAAGCTGAGGGGCAAAGGGAGGAGTGGAGAGGGAGAGGGTAAAAGGTGGCAGGGTGTCGGCCAACATAATTGGCCATTGTCGGTGTCATTGTCATTATTATGGACGTCATTATTGGCACTGGCAGCCTTTGCTACCTCAAGCGCCACATCACAACTCTCTCTTCCCACCTTCCCACCTTCACTCTCCTCTGCTCTGCTTGATGGCGCACAATGTCATGCATATTTCATCAACTGTCGTGGTGACAACAACAACAACAACAACAACTATTACAAAGGCAGCACTGCCTGAAGTAGCAGCAGCAACAATGCCAGCGACAATGACAGCGTTAAACATCAAATAAAACAAAGAGGTATTTAAAAATTAAATTAAAGTTAAAAGCTCAACAAATAATGAAATGAGCAAAAATTGTTCTGCGCTTAAAAAACACACACACACAAAAGACTGCACGTGTCTGTGTATATGAATACCAACAACAACAATAACAAAAAGAAGATATATCTGCATATGGAGTTTATTGAAACAAGAGCAAAAATCGCGGTGACAATTCAATTAAAATATTTTTACATACAATTTCACGGCCTGCCAAAAGGCGCTCGAGCAGCCGCAAATGGCAAAACTCGACCTTCTGTCTGCCTCATTCACTCACTGACTGACTGACTGATTGACCGACTGACTGACTGACTGACTGACTGACTGATTGATCGACTGACTGAATGACTGTTCGCTTTGTCGACCACAGACCACAGTTGTCCGTGTGATTAAGCGACCATTCGATAGATCTGTAAAAGTACAGTTAAGCATTTGTCACTGTTTATTTAAGTACACATAATTGTATGTATTCAATTATCTACCGACTGACAAACAACACAATTTATTCCATTTCGTAATGCAACGATAAGTTTTTCTTCAACTCCCACTCTAACCATGTCAAAGTTTGAATGAAAGCTTTGACATCCTGAAATTCAACTGTCTGCATCAATTTCGCTTAATCCCAAGTATTTTAAAATAATTATCACGCATCGTAGTTGTTAATAAAAAAACCAACATATAAAATATATAAAAATATAACATGCCAGCATACAATAGATTTACAATATTTTTAATTTTATCTCTAACTCATATAAAATATATTAAGTATTTTTGTTAATTTATTTGCGCTTAATTAAATTGTGTGCAAAAATCCTTTTGATCTTTTTCAAACTCAAATTACAATTAATTACTATTAATGACAACAAAGTAAGATACCATTCAGTAAATTTGTTACAAAACATTTTCGAAATCTTAACAATGGAAGCATATTGTACCCTGTTGTAAATAATCTATATTTTTATTAATTTATTTGTGTTCACACAAATTGTGTGTAAAAGTTATTTTCATCTTATTCCATGCAATTTGCACTTTTATCAGACTGAAGCTCACAACTTTACAACATTGTAAATAAGTAATTTAATTCTTTAATACTATCAAATCAATACATTACAAAAATTTAGAAGATATTTTCATCCATACCTAAAATTGATAAAAAGCGATGAATTGATAACAACAACAACGAAACTTTTGAGTTCCAACAGCCAACATTAAATATTCACAATTGTCAATAATAAATTTGGTGGGTATACGAATGGGATTGACAAATCTCAAGACTAAATAGGTACAAAAAACAATATATAATTTATTTATAATCTATTTTTCGAAACTAGCAATATGTTTCATATATAAGCAATATAAGCAATTATATTTTTGATGTATCGAAATTAATTTACTGAATTTAGTAACACTTTAACAAAAATGCTTTTAATGAATATTGATAATCTTTGCTCCGAAACTAGCAATACTTATTATATTTATAAATACTTGTAGTTTTATATGTTGAATTAAGTTTATTGAATTTAGTAAATCTTGAACAAAAATGCTTCTAGTCCTAAATGAGCAACTATAATCTTTTTTCCCAAAATACCAATAGTTATTATTTGAAATTGGTTTAATTGTTTCAGTTATATTTAAACAAAAATGCTTTTAGTCTTCAATGAAATTGGCAAATACCGATAATCTTTGTTCCGAAACTAGCAATATTTATTGCATTTATAAAAAGTTTTATTTTTATGCGTTGAAATGAGTTGAATTTCGTAAATCTTTAGCAAGAATGCTTTTAATCCTCGATGAAATTGGAAAATTGCGTTTTCCGAAAATAGCAATATTTGTTTAAACAATGAAGCCCGCTCATATTTGGGCATATCGTGCGTGAAATCCTTTATCATCCGGCATAATCGATCACATAAACAGTTTAAGCGCAACGACGGTAAATGTTTAAATGGCCAAAGTGCTCGAATGTTGCGAGTTGTGGGCTTAAATTCGATTTACAAATTTTTCAACAACTTTCTATGGCTGCTATAACAGCTATTGTTGTTGTTGTTGTAGCTGTTGTTACCTCCTTTAACAATGTAAAGCATTGGCCTAAAAACCGGCGTCCTTTATCCTTTTTATTTTGTGAACTTTTTCATGCTGTTGTTGCTGTTGTTGTTGCGATGGTTTGGCGCGAGAGCGTGGATACGATTTTGTTGTATAAATAATAACAATAAAATGTACGTGCGTATTTTTGCAAAAATCCCACAAATTGTCCGCACAGCATCCGTGCGTTTTATGCTCGCTCGCCTTTGCTTCGCTGCCTGTCCTGCGAGTATCCTGCGAATGTCCTTCTCCAGCTCCTGCTCCGCAATGACATTGTCAGCTGGCAATGATTGTGCAACAGCAACAACAATTTGCGGTCTCTGACAGTTCGTCAGACATGCTTGACAAACTGTTTGCTTTCTTTTTGTTGCTGTTGCTGTTGTCGTTGTGGCTGCTCCGTTAGTTACATATTTGAATTTGAATTATGCTATTCTAACAACGGTCAACAACATGCCAGCAGCCTGTGGCAGGTGAGATTCCGTTTCGCAAACCCGCAAACACAACCAACTGCGGGTTTCGAGTTGATTCATCTTTGCGGCTCGCTTTTCCCACTTTGCACTCCAATCAGCAAATTAACAAATTTTTCAATTCGCAAATTGATTACAAATTTGCATTAAACACAATATTATATATCATTTGGATTAGCAATTTTATGCAAGTTCAATCTGAAGTTACTTCATGAATTTATTGATATACATATATCACAATTAAGTTACACGCTTATCTAGTGAAATAATAATATAATAATATATAATCTGATGCCAGATTGTACGTAAGTTACTTACTCAATATATATATTTAAATTATTAAATTGAATGAAATATTTGCAATTAATTTACTTACTCATTATATTTAAATTAATAATTTGAATTAAATATTTTACAATTAAGTTACTTACTCAATATGTATATTTAAATTTTTGAATTGAATTAAATATTTACAATTAATTTACTAACTCATTAAATTTAAATTATAAAATCGAATTAAATATTTTACAATTAAGTTATTCGCTTATCTAGTGAAATAATAAAATATGTTTCGATTAAGATTGAATGCAAGTTTGTTCTGAAGTTACATGCTTATTATATATGTATATAAATTGTGAAATTTCATTAAATATATCACAACTAAAAAACCTGCTTAACTAGTGAATTATTATGTCGATTAAGATTAAGATGGTTTGCTGCAAGATTGGTCTAAAGTTAGTCACTTATCACATAGTAAAAATATATATTTCAATTGTTGATTATAATTGACTGAACCTATTCTATACAATTCCATTTTTCCGATTATTTTGCGAAAAGGGGTCAATAAAATAATGACATTAAATTTATTTATTTATTTGAAATGCATGCGAGTTTTTGTTTATTTATTTGCATGTATTTGTTTTTACTTTGTTAATTTATTTCAATCTTTTATCATATCCACGCACGGCTCAAGGTAAAAGCCAACTTTATAAAACATCTATCTGGCTATCAAAAATTACTAATGAAAATTTGCATGACAAGCCTTTGTCTGTGAAATCTTTGCTCTCAATAAGGAAATAACTTTAAAGATAAAGTGTTCGGTTTTTTAGTTTGTATATATAGTCAGCGGGAGGTTGCAATAAAAGCTTATCAAAGACAAAGAGCAGTCTTTATACCCGCTACCCATAGGGTAGAAGGGTATTATGACTTAGTGCCAACAGAAAATGTATGTAACAGGCAGAAGGAGGCATCTCCGACCCCATAAAGTATATATATTCTTGATCAGCGTCAACAGCCGAGATGATATAGCCATGTCCGTCTGTCCGTCTGTCCGTCTGTCCGTCTGTCTGTCTGTATGAACACCTGGATCTCAGAGACTATAAGACATAGAGACACCAAATTTGGCAAAAAGTTTCCTTCATACCCTACGCAGATCAAGTTTATTTCAAAAGTTGGATGCCACGCCCCCTTCGCCCACAATAAGCATTAATCTAGAAAAAGTCAAGTTTTTTTTTTAGTAAATCGCGTATAACTCCAAAAGTTCTTGGTGTAATGATGTGTTATTTGGTAGCCCATCTGCGCTTGACACTCTTAATATACCCTGTAATTTTGGTACAAATCGGATAAGTAGAACAAAAGTTATTCGTTAAATTATTTATCAAAATTTTAGTGCCCAGTGCATATGGACGTATTATGTGTGTGAATGACCTAAAGATATCAAATTTGGTGACAGTATTCGTGTAGGTCTTACGCAGATCAAGTTTGTTTTAGATTTTTGCCACGCCCCTTTCCGCCCCCAGAAACTGTAAAAGCCGTAATAATAGACCTAGAGCATTGAATTTTGGTATGCATAATAACAATCATATTCTCAATGATTCCTGTGAATTTGGTTGAGATCGAGTGAAAAACAAGGAAGTTATTAATGAATCAATTTTATATGCAAAATTCACTTGCAGCTGCTCGCGCTTTGTTTGTTTAGTTGACAGTGTGACCATAACGGTGCTGTGGATTTTTATTCGCTATTTTCAAATATATACAAACAAAACACAAAATTCAGTATATTTTTGGTATATTTGTTGTTAAAATACCATTAAAATTTTTTTTTTCTCTCGAAATGGGTTGCGGGTATCATACGGTCGAGCACTCTCGACTGTAGCTTTCTCACTTGTTTTTATTTCAATTTGTCATGTGCATAAGGGCAAAAATAAAATCCAGTTCCAAAAAAATCGCAATGAAATGTTTTTCATCAAATGCAATACGAGCGAAGTTGCGGGTAAAACTGGCTAAATAAAATCGAATGCTTAATAAAGTCTATATAAATATTTCCTTATTGTGGCATTTTCTTGTTATACAATTTATTAAAATATATATATAATTTTAACAATTGCATTTATCACTTGCATCGAACAATAGACGTTTGAACGGGTTTAAAATTAATAAAGAGCAAAATTGTGATAATAGCATAATAAATATGTTTGTCTTATAAATATTGAAATTAATAACTACTAAAAAAACATCAGGTAGAGTATTTTATGGTTGTGCATTGCAAATTCGAAAAGTTGGAAGTGTTTAATAAATGTGGAATGCTTGCTGGGCTTTTGATTTTGATTGTCCCGGTTTCTGAGTCTCCCACGATGATTTTTTTAGGATTTGATTTTTGCAAACTCATAATTATTAAATAAATCTGAAGTGTTTATTTGCAAAAATGTTTGTGTAAAAGTCGCGGGTGGCATTTGTCCTTTTACCGCTGTCCGTCTTATTGGCTGCCATTCAACTGGTTGCATTGATTTGCTTTGTCGTCTAGTTTTCGTTTTTCATACCGTTCTGTTATGCATTTTTTAATTGCATTTTTCGCTCCCTCTCCAACTAACATACTGACTCGGTTTGAGTGTGTGGCAGATTGTGTGTTTTGTGGCATGCTTACAGCTCTCAGCAGTTTCGAGTTCATTTTCAGCATGACTGGTCGCAATTGCAGCGACACTGCGCGCCATCAAAAGGGTTCATAATAGCCCAGAGAGAGACGGCGACAGGCGAGCGTAGTCGACTGCAATATACTGCATCCATGACAACTACAGTTCATTGCTTATTGAAAGTGTTATATCAGATGAAATTCGCAATTAACCATATTACTGATTGCTGATTAATTTTATTGTGTGTATTTTGTAGTGTGATATTTATTATATTATTATTTTTAAATTTATATATATTTATATATATTTATTTATATTAGCCTTTAAAAAATTATTACCAAGTTGAATAATATTGAAATACTAAATCATTAAACCACAGTATTAACGTAAAATACGCATTTAATTATTTTGTATTGAATACAAGAATCTTTTCACTTTATAATATTGTCAAACATAAAATTTACAAGCTAAGCTCAAAATCTTAATACGCATTTGAGCAACTATTTATTTATTATAGCACCTAAAAATGTATTTATGTTATATATGTTATGTTTTATAATATTGAAAAATTAATTCAATAATTTCATGCTCATTCAAGTACAGAAAAATTAGCATTTTATTAGTTTGTATTGTCCAACATTCTGTCCACTTAATGAAATATCAAAATTTTATAATCAGCTCAAAATGTTTATTTTGTTATTTTTTATAGCGCTACATAATTTTGTAGTAATTTGAATAATTTTGATATAAAAGTTCAATAATTTCATGCTCATTCAAATACAGTGTTTACTTAAAATGAGAATTATATTATTTTGTATTGTATTCGAATCTATTCACTTACAAAAACATTATCCATTATCCACACTCCATAATTTACAAATAATTTGAATAGTATTGAAATAATAGTTCAATAATTTCACTTTCTTTCAGCATTAAAATCGGCCACAACTTCATCATGCCCGCTTGCAGCGCATTTGGAGCTCACCTGTGAATAGTTGCCGTGAGTATTTGATTATTTTAGTTTTTGTTGTCGCTGTCATTGTTGCTTTAATTGCCGTCGGCCATGTTCTCCCTCCCCTCCGCCCCTCTGGTTGTCACCTTTGGCCCGCAGAGCGAGAGCCTTTAATTATGCATCGTTCTGGGCATTTCAATTGATAGCTCCGTGCGTGGGTATTAGTTGATCATTTCTGAATGATTTGGCAAAACTTTTGATTGCCAGCATATTTAATTGTCCGGCAAATCAAACAAATGTGGAGTTATGTGTCTGTGATGCCTTTGTGACGTTCCCGAAATATCAAATGTCCAGAGAGCGTTGGCGAATTCATTTGCTGTAATTAAATTTTGGCCAATGCCTCGAAATGCATTCAATTGTGGCAATGAAATGTGAACCTTTAAATGCCGCGAGGGCAGCAATAAAACTATGCAAAATGCATTTATTTTTTTGGTAAATTTAATTTAATGAAATTGACGCCAGGCAGAAAAAGATAATCCCGATGCTGCTGCATTGGATGCCATTTAATCGTGTTTCATTTCCGATTTCCAGCAATATTATTTTCCGCGCCATGAATGCGGAATGAATGCAGTTTTTTGTCAATCTCGATCGAGAATAAAATAATTGTTTAAACAATTATTTCTCTGTATTTTTAAAAGTGTGAATCATTTGAGTTGCTCTCGCACATTGTCTGAAAGAGATTGAAAGACTCCGTTTGCCAGAATGTAGCATAATGGCTACATATCGGACAAGAATAGGCAAAAATCCAGATGCTTTAAAGCATTCTGCTGCATTGTGGCAAGAGATTTCATTAGTCAATGGCTTTTGTCCAGCTCAAGGATGATTTCATAATTACTCCAATCTGATTATGACTGCTCGTCTTCGGTATTGGTATTTGGTATTCGTATTCATACTCAAGTGACTAATCGAGTGCTTTGTTTGGCCCAATTGAATAGCCGTAACAGGATTCCATTGGCACGTTTTCCTCTCTCTCTCTCTCTCGCAAGCTGCAATTGGCAAATGTTGCTTGCATGTTAAGCAGCTGACAGGCGAGTCCTTTAGATATTTATTAGTAAATTATTCAGATGCCAACATCAGAATGTCTTAATCTGCAGCTTATCGCAACTATTACCTACCGATATGTGTAATATAGTTTCGCAAATAATCAGATCTCTGAAATCAGTACTAAAAATTCTCTGGTCAGCAACAACATGGCGTATGTGTAATTTATTAATATTTGGATTAACCATATAAATATTTAAATCTGCAGTTTAAAGTTATCCCTAATTTAATTTGACAATAGCTTCGTTCTTAAATATAATATTTACATAAATTATTTATTTCAGTAAGCTATACATTTAAATGCTTTACATCAAGTTATTTTGACATATCTTATACAATAATTGGAAAATCAAAAAATTTGAATTTATTTCTTGCATTTCTAACAAACAGTTTCATGATGTTGATCCAAAAACAAAAAAAGGCTTTATAATATGTTATTTAATTGACATGTGATTTAAAATAAAATAATCATGTTTGAAATGTTTGTTTATTATAAAAGCAGAATAATTAAATTACATTATTTCTTTTAGCAATTTATTTCTTTCTGACATAAATCATAAGCTCGTAGTCAACAAGTTTGATTAAGCTTTTAATTTGTTTCTATATTATTTTATTTTATTTTATTATTTATTTCATTTATTTGTTATTTATTTTCAAACATATTTCAATATAAATAAAAAAATTATTAAATGCATTCTCTGCATTTTTGTAATTTACTTATTTTATTTCTGCCTAATAATATTTGATTAGTTGAGAAAAATTTTAAAGCATTGCAATAAGTAATTTGAAACACATTTCAAATATTTTTTAATTAAAAACCCATTTTATTAAATGAAAATTTTTTATTTTGCAGTTTTTTATTAGCACAAAAAACATTTCTTTAACAAAAGCGAAATTTTCCACAGACAATTTCTCTATTTGGCAATTTTAAAATTACTAAATGACAATTTTTAAATTTCTGGCATAGATAAATTTAATTATTTAATTTAATTTTATACATTTTATAACAAACATATTTGTAATATTTTTAAATATAAAATAGCATTTTATTCTTTTTTTGTACTTCTTCATTCTAATATACTTATTAATTTTTTTTTACAAATTATAAAAGTCTGTGTTAAACAGTTGTATTAAATGACATATTTTCTGTAGTTGTAATTGATTTATTTCTGGCATATATAAATTCAATTTTTTAATTTAATTTAATACTTTTCATAATATTCATTTTTGGAATATTTACAATTATAAAAAACACATCATTTGAATGATATCTTATTCTGTTTTGTACTTGCCATATAAATGTTCTACACATTATAAAAGTCATGTTTCAAATAGTTGCATTCAATGACATAATTTCTGTATTTCAAATATGATTATTTCTGGCATCTTCATTTAAATGTTATCCACCAATCATATAGTTGAAATTCAAGCTTTGTCGGCTGTCGCTGTCTGCGTTTTGTGTTTATTTAATGTGGCCGTCAGTTAATCTGTGGATCTGAGGGCCCGGACTCTGTGGCATTATGTGGTCGTTGTCTTCGGCTGTCACTAATCACACTTGGCAGCATTATACATTTCGCATTTCGCATTTCGGATGCAACTTAATGCGCCACACAAACATAACAACAAGTCCTGCGGCACAACCGACACAAAGAGAGAGAGAAAAAGGACGAACGGAGTAAAGAACTAAGGCGAGAAGACAATCGTCATTGAACCAGAGAGCAGCGGCAACATTGCCACAGCTGCTTGTACTGGTAAATGTGGCAACCTTTAGTTGTTGCAAGTTGTTGTTGCAAGTTGTTGTTGCTGGTTGCTGGTTGCTGCTTTGTTGCCTGTTCCTTGTTGCTTGTTGCTGCTGTCCAAAATGCAATCGAGCCAACGAGGCAGCTTCATCGTCTGCTGCTCGTGGCCAAAGCGAAAAGAATTCGCATTTTCGTGTTGCATCTCTTGCTTTTTTTTCGACCAGCTCGTTGCTCGTTGCTGTTGCCCCTGTTTTTCAGTGGGTTTGCTCTGTTTCTTGGCTCACACTCCCTCTAATTGCTCTTGCTGCTCACAGGCAACTCTCGAGCCTGCATCACAAGCAGATTAATTGTTCCCCATCCTGAAAAGGAGCATTATCCATTCGGCAACACATGTGGCAATGTGGCATGTCCTCAAGCATCGTTTTGGCTCCTTATTAATTGCAACTCACTTTTGTTGTTTTCCACCTGCTTTCATTATTTAATTCAAGTTGCTCAGAATAACAGCTTAATAAGCTATAAAATCTCTTTATTTTAATCTATTTGAATATCTTAATTAAATGACAGCTTATCGAAGCTCTAAAATCTCTATATTTTAATCTATTTGAATATCTTTTCCTGAACATAATAGCATTGTAATTAAATGAAATATTTTAAACAATTCTGATTTGTTCTTTGAATTTATTAAAGCGTCAGCAGATTTTGGATTTAAGAATATTTGAATTAAACAAAATAATTGGAAACAAAACAATACTTGTACTACTTTTGAATTTTTTCTTGCAACTTTTAAGAGTGCAATGCAGATTTGAGTTAATTTTAATATTAATTAAATATATAAATATCAATAATCCATTTTGCATTAAACTTCACATAAATTAAATAAATTTTTAGCTACCATTGATTTGTTTATTAAAACTATTAAATTTAAGTGCAGATTTTGTATTGAAATTTTCGAAAAGTAATTTTATCTATTGTGTGCTACTTATAATTTTCAAATTAAATTGTTTTTTTTTTATACACATATATGTATGTATATAAACAACTTGAATTAGCTAGATATCAAATAAATTGAAAATATGTAAAAAAAAGTATAAATAACATACATACATATGACATTGTTTTTGTTCTTGTCATTTACTATATACATACATATAAATTGATTGTTTTATAGAAACCAATGATGATTTTGTAAATAAATTATTACCTGCAGCTCAATAAGATAATAAATAACATATGCAGTTCATGTTATATTAGTTTATTATTTTCTTCCTTTCAAATTGTGTAAACTATATATTTAATAAATTATTAGCTGCAACATGCAACGCTTTGCCCTTTAATCAGCTGCAGCTTCGAGTGCCGCGAGGCATCATTTCTGCCGCTGCGATCCGTGGAGCGTCTTTTGACATGCCGCACAATAGCAGCACAGAAACAGACGTGCTCATTTCGTCCTTTCGCCTTTCGCCATTCGCCTTTCGAGTCCTCGGCAGTCGCAACAACTTCCTTGGCTGTAAGACGGCGGATGTTAAACGGAAATGAGCCAAAAGGCTGCTGCTCAGTTCAACTCAACTCAACTTGCAGTTTACACTCGCACTCTCAGTGCATTCTCGCATTTCACTCACTGCTCTCGCTCTCTCTTTTCGGAAATATGGGGAAATTTTGGTGAGTGAGTGAGCCAAAAATAGGCAGCAGGAAGCAAATAGCTCAAAAGTCGCCGCTGTTTGGCGTGCATTCGTTTGAGTTGTCGCCGTCGTGCGTTGATGCTGCAGTCGTGTCGCTTCGCTTCGTGTTCGCTTCGGGTTCGCGTCGTGTGCGAGTCGCGGCGAGTCGGGCGAGTCGGGCGAGACGGCTCTGGGCAATATCTGTTTTGGCTCTGAGTCATTGTGTCAACGCAGGCGAGCGATGCGGACGCCATAAGCGGGACAAAATTCAGTTAGCGTCGAGATTGCCACGTGCACGGACACAAAACGCGTTCGCGGCCGATTACGTCGCCGCGCCTTCATCTCGCATACGTGATTTCGTTACGTTACGATTCGAATTCGCTGCGTTTCGAGTGTGTGCGCGAAATCAAAACAAAACACAAAATGCAATTGTAAAAATCACAGCAAAGCAAAACAACACAAAAAAAAAGAGAGAGAGTGAAAGAGAAACAGAGTTTTAGCAATCGCGTTTTTCGTATTTGTTTTACCTCGTTTCTATGATTGTTTGTTATGTTTTTTTTTTAATTGTTTTTGAAAGTGACAACTGTAAAGCAAAGAAAGTGCAAACAAAGTGAGTAACTACGGCGGCATTGCCAATTGCCGGCTTCTGAGTGCGCGCCAAAAATGCAAATCAACAACAACAACAGCAGCAACAACAACAACAACAACAGCAACCAGCTACAACAACAACAACAACAACTGCATGGGAAATTGCATTTCGCAATGGGGCAAAAAGAAAACAAAGCAAAAGCAAAAGCAAAAACATTTCCACTACACTCACACACACACGCACAGTCGAGCCACTTAGCGAATTGGCAGACATATTTTTAGCTATAAGTAAAATAAGTCAAAAGAAGAAAAAAAAAAGCACACGCAGCCAAAATACAGCATCAAGAACAACAACAACAACAACTGTAATGCGTATAAAGGGGGGAGGGGGGGAGAGAGCAAAAAGCGCTTGTCGCCCACTGAGCATCAAAATTCATTAATAAAAACAACAACAGCAGCAGAAATTAAACAGATGCCGTCAACTTCTGTCGCCCACCTTCTGTGATTCCCTCCGCGTCTTGCGTCTCACTCGCACCCACGTTGCTTTGCTCCTTTCCTGTTGACTTCCCTTTTCTCTGCCACGCAACGCAGCGCAGCGCAACGCAACGCAGCTGAGCTCACCGACAAATTATTAGATATGTACACACATACATACATATGTACATATTATTATTATTATTATTATTATTATTAATATTTGTATTGTTGTTGCCAAAAAAAAAGAACGAAAACAATAACAACAATTTGATAGCGGCAACTTTGACGAAGGTTAGTGTGTGTGAGTGTCTCTGTGTGTGTGTGTGTGTGTGTGTGTGGTATCCTCTCTCTGTCACTCTCCCCGTTGAGCTCTTCCGCTCTCGCCTTTGCCTTTGTGTTCTGCCGCATTTTCTTGTTCCCCAAAGTTTGCATTATGAACGTGTACAAAATGTTGTCTGTCTCTCCGTCCCTGTCTCTCTGACTGTCTGCCAAATGTAGCTCAAGGCTGACACGCACTGTACTTCGTCTTCATCTTCTGCTTCTGCTTCTGCTGCGTCTGCCTCTGCTTCTTCTTGCTGAACGTGTTCTTCTGTAGTTTTTCTACATATATTTCACTCTTCTCTTCTGTACCCTGCATGCCCAAAGGGGTTGCAAAGGGTATGCGCAACTACAATAAATTCAATTAGTATTATCTCCTTCAACTTCATGTTGCTCTTTGAATGGAGTTCAAAAATAGTTCAGCAAATATTTTGCGACTAGAATTCAAACTGCGTTAATAAACTGTTTAGATATAGTTTGCTACAATTTTTGACTTATTTAATTTCTACACAATTTTATTTGAAATTTTGTGCTGAAATACATGAAAAGTTCTTTAACTAAAAGTTTATTCATTATTTAGTGACTAGAATTAAAACTGCTTCCCCTGGAATTCACACTTTTTATTGGGTCTTGAAATATTACAAAAAAAACTTTAATAATTAATTGAGACACAATCAAATTTTTAAAATTGAGCAAAGTTTATTAACTATTATGTGACTAGAATTCAAACTCCGACAAGTGACTATTTTTACCTTACATTTGGCATATTTGTTATTTGATTGCTGCGCAATTTTATCTCACACTTTTTATTACATCTTAAAATATTAAAAAAAAATTAATTCAGACACAATCAAATTTTTTAAATTGAGCAAAGTTCATTAACTATTTTGTGAATAGAATTGAAACTGCTTGAAGCACAAAATAAATATTAATAGCTATTCAAACAAATAAATTAGACTTGGTTGGAATCTTTAATAATTTCGTTATAGACAAATTTATTTCACAAAATTTATAAAACCATTTTGATTTCAGCTATAGCAACCTAAATGTGTTTTGGAAACGATCGAACGACATTAATTAATAGAATCTTTATTAATTACGTTAAAAATACATTTATTTTGCATTTAAAAGGAATCAAGTTGCAAATTTTGAAAAATAAATATTTAAGGTATCTGGCTAGAATGCTATTAAAACTTTTTTCATTTCCATTTAATGTTCATATAGAGGGGATATATTTATTGTTTCAACATTGGACTGAAATGTAATTACAAACGTTTGGCGGTCAAAATAGAGTAAATAGAGTTGAAATGCGAAATTGTGGCTGTAACAGTATAATTAAATAGCTGGATTGCACTAAGGCTGATGGACGTATTTAAACGGCTCACACACACACAGGCACACACACACACACACACAGACGTACACACAGACTGTGTGTGTAATCAGTTGGTCGTAGTTTTTATTCCATAAATTGTACGTGGACCAATTTGTGGTCTACATTTATGTAGTATTCACTTTGAGCGCCGGAGTCGGAGACGGAGTCGGAGCCGGAGCCGGAGCCGAACCCGGTCCGACTAACGGAATTTTTCACGCTTGAGGGAACCGTTGCCAGATTACGTTGGTAATTTCATTTGGTTGAAGCCCAGCGCAAAAGCAACTTGGCCGAAAATTGGTCAGCGGCCGAAACATTTGTGGCTATTTACGTATGTAAATTCTTGACCTACATTTCGCCGAGAAATAGGAAGACAAACACCGACAGATGACAGACATCCACACAGTGTATAGTTGCCTTGCCAGCTCTCGCTTTTTGGACCACAATTTGCCGCAGAACTGATTTCAGTGCGATGTGCGCCGGACTTGAACTTGAAACAAGTTAATCAGCGAATGAGTAGCGAAAAGTCAACTGAACATTTCAATGCGATCAGGGGTTAATTTTTGGTAATTTATTATAGCATTATTGCGAGACATATTTATTAAAAATAATTATTTACTAGAATACTTTTTATTGTATTGTAGGAATTCAAAATGAGTTTACGACATATTATAGACAATAATAATAATAATGTTCTATTTTATAATTTAGAACAAACAATTTATTTAAAGCATTTCTATTAAATACCAAAATCAATAACGTCATATTATAGACAATAGTAATAATAATGTTCTCTTTTAATTCTATTTTAGAATTTAGAACACAAAAAATTATTAAAGGAATATTTTATAACCATTATTGCTATTTATCTAAAGACTTTTAATTGTCTCTTAGAACGTTATTTAAGAATTTATTGCAAGGAATAAAATAAATATTGATTAGTAGTAGATTGAAAATACAATGGATTTGTTTAGTTTAACGATGTTTTGCAATATTTTTAGCACATTTCCAGCTATTGATGTAAATGACGCAAATGATTAAGTTATAATCGATAGGATGTCTGAGCAATTCACAGCTATTAAAGCTTGCTAATTAGTTTCGAATCCTTTGCCGTGCAGGGTTAAGGGGCTCTCAGGCGTGTGTGCAGTGTAAGCACTTGGGGCGATAGACCCTTGAAGGCGTGTCTCAAGCACTTCAATGTGTGCGTGAGTCTGGAAATTACAATCTTTGTTCATTGCTGCAGTTGTAGAGCGCATCTTTGGTTTGTTGTGCCCCAATTTTTGAGTTGCCACAGAAATGAAAAGCACTGCAAAGTGGCAAAGATAAAAATACTCTCACACACAGATCGTATCTGCTAGGTACATACATATATATACGTCTGTGCATACTATATAGTAGACTGTAGAGCGCTGTATATATATGTATGTATGTATATGTCTACGGATGGATGCTTGCTTGCATGTATGATTGTGTGTATAAGGCAGCAATTTAATTTCATTATTATGCAAAAGAAAAATAATATGAAAAGAACCTAAGAGGAACGAGACAGAGAGAGAGAGACAGAGAGAGAGAGCGAGCTAAAAAGTGAAAGCTTTTGAATTTTCTCAGCCGCATCTGTCCCTCTATCCCATCTATATAGGCGGGTTCAGTGTTCTCGTCTCTTGATGCGTTGATTTTTCCTTTTTGCTTATGGAAATTAAATTTTGGTTTTCCATTTCGTGCACAGCAGCAAAAAACTTATATAGATATATATTTTTTTGTATTTTTCTTGTACTTTGCTCTCGCTATTTCTGCCTTGTTTTTCTCATTTTCTTCTCCATCTTTTTTTTGTTTTTTTTTTTTTTGTGTGTGTTTCTACCGGCGCACTTTTTTTGCTTTCTGGTCAGTTGAAGTGGCGGCTGTTTTTTGTATTTTTCATATCTTGTTTTTTTCTTCTGCTCACTCTCTCCAGTAATGAAAGCCGCCAGCAATGCGAACGATAATCAGGAAACCCTCAAAACAGAACATCCTGGAGGGGAGGAAGGCTTGCTTTTGTAGGGCAGAAGTAGCAAACTCTTTAGGCATTGCCATTCTTCCCTCTCAGCCCCCCCTCATTACCATTCTCAGCTCTCGCTGCCATTTCGATTCTCATTCTCTGGCTCCACTCAGCGTGCGATTTGTTAAGTCGTCTGGCAAATTTATGACATTTATTGAAATCCCTTTCCTTTCTTAATTTATTTTTTTTTTGATTGTTTGCTGCGCCACTTCAGCCTTGAGCTGTGAGCCTTGAGCCTTCATTGGTTTGCTGGCCAAAAGAAATCTCATGAAGCCGCAATTAGTTTTGCATTTGGATGGCCAGCAGAAAAACCTGTTGCATGGCCAACAACAAAAAAATGCGGATAAATACGAACATTTAATTGCAGAGCATTCAGACTGGCAATTAGGCTGCCGCAAAAAACCATTTCAACAAACACAATCTCAGCAGCTTCTGAGGCGTATTGCTTGTGTGTATTTGTGCGAATCCTTGCAGCATAATTATCGGGCTTGCCATGGCAAAATACGAATGTTCAATTGGCTTATCCAATCAATTAACAGCATCATCATGAAATTTGACTGAATCGTGATAGTAAACAACTTGAGCAAAACTCCTACGCATTATGTATTTATAGCTACGCCTAGTGCAATCCTAGATGGAGTAGGCGAATAAGTCGTTGACTTCCATAAATAGAACAGTGAACAAATCAAAGAAAATGTATTGACTATTATAAGAATAAAATATAAGGTATAGAAAATATAAATATATACATATTTTGCACTATAGAATTCAACTTCACGCTTCTAATTTTTGTATTTTACGCAATTCTAAATTTGCTCGCTCCGATTTATTGTAAAATTCTTAGTTGAACAAAAAACTAGGCGATGCGCAGCAAAACACTTTCCAGCGAAGGAATGTTAGGTTTCGCATTCTGAGAAGAAAATACAAAATTCCAGTTAGGAAAGTTTCTAATTTCTGATAATTGAAAATCGAAAATCGAAACTATTGTGGAATGCTGTCAAATTGCGTTCATTCTTTCGGCATCATTTCAAGTCGACCACCTCCCTGTAAAACCCAGACGAGCCAATTAAAGGTAATCAATTTGGAAAATTGAAAGGACCGCAAATGTTTTTTGCCCGAACTCATCATACTCATACTCAAACGCGCACTCGTACTTTCAGTCCTCCGGACTCGACGACAACACGTAACGTATTGGGAGCAAGAATGAGAGTTCAATCTCTATTGCAGCGGGATGCCAGAAAATATGGTTTCGTGGCAACCTTTGAAATCAGTTCTGGGAAATATGTCTGCTTTCAACTATGTCTTTTGTTTGTACTTTCCCCAACAACAAAAAAAAATATGAAGAACCGAATACACACACACGTGAGGAAAAAGGGTGAAACAATGAACTGCAAATGTGTGTGTAACAAGCTCAATGAAAATTCTTTGCCAACCTCGTACCTTGAACCTCTCACAGGTGTGTTCGAGCACGTCGAATACACTGGAGATTCATAGGCAAGGCAAGCATGTCAGCGTTTTAAGCGCTGAATATTCTTGGGATTTAATCAATCAAAAGTCGACCAGCCTTGAAGTTGGCTTTCATTAAAATACATTTAATTTATATTCAAAAGCCATTTCCTTGTTGCCAATCGCCTTACATTTTAGTAATGCAATCGACAGTCATTGCGAATAGTTAAAACCCAATTTTGAATAGTCACTTTGTGAGCGGAAAATTCTTTGAATAACTAATGGCATGTTAATAATTATTGATTATTTGATCTGTTTGATTTATTTATTATTATTTATAAAACGATTAAGCGAACAGAAACGACTGTAATTTAATAGTTATCTGCATATGTTTAGTTCCTTGAAACTAATCCATTTATTTTGGCAGACACAGTAGAAATTTGTTTCGCAATTTCACATTGCGTCTACGCAGTATTTTATTTACCAAGCCATTTTATCAAATTTTATAATCGTCAAATAAAAAAATAAATTCGATAAATAGTGAAATAAAAACTTAAAGTTACGTATACGTGATTTTGTAACCAAAACCTATAATTGCAACCAATTAGGTAAATAGAAAATTGATAAATCGAAGTTTCGGATTACGTATGCTTGATATTTTATATAATAGTAGTAGTAGTAGTAGTAGTAGCTTTTGTGGTGAAACGAATTTGGGTAAATTTAAAATTAATTGATTCATGTTATTGTATACGTAATTTGTTAATGAAAAATTTTGTAATTACCATTTATTATATATCTTTACAATTTTTGTAACCTAACATTAAACTGCCTTTAATAAATCTATTGCTGCTATAGTTTCACTGAATTGTTAAAATGTAAACATCAAAATATTAATGTCAACTTCATTTACTCTTGAAGTTGATATTTCAAATTTGAGGATTAATGGTTTTCTTTTGCGTATACGTAATATTGCATTCAAAACCATGCTATTATCATTTTATAATGTTTTTTAATCGCAAAATATTCGACATGAAAACAAATTGTCAAATGGAATATGAAGAAATTTAGGTTTTACGTATACGTAATATTTCAACAATGGATATTTTGCTTAATAAAGAATTACACTTGTCTGCATGGAAAATGTGCCACTAAGAACGGGCTCAAGATCAAGATAATTTTCCGCTGGTGACACACAAAATGCTTCCGCTGAGCGAGCGAAATCAGAGAGGAAAAATCGTTATTTTTATTGCGATTGCGATTGCATTGCCTATTACTAAATATTACGCATACGCCCAGCTGTCACGACACCAACGACGCTATTGACTGCAGGCAATTTACGGGCGAAATTAGCCAGATATAAACACAAATCAATTGGCTATATGCGAGCAAATTGAATAGCTGAATATCCACATACATATTTCAGTGTGTATCTAGGTAAAATTAAAGTGGCCGACGTCGTCGTCGTCGTCGTCGTCGCTGTCCACGGCAGCGTCCGCAGCAACCTTCGTCTGCGTCGGCAGCAAACTAAAAGTATTTGGTTCAAGTGCCAAATGAAATATTGACTAGGCAACGGCAACGTCGCCATGAGAGACGCCGCGACGCTCAAACTTTCAGCATATGCCGCGCGTGTCTGCCTATACATATATATATATACATATATACATATATATATATATGTGTGTGCCTTCCAGTGCTATCGTATTGCTGCTCTAAAATAATAATAATAATAATAACATGGCAAATATTTCGCATATTCGCATAGCTTCCCTTGTCTCTCACCCCTTTGCCCAACCTTTGGCGACAACTACAAAAAACAGACACCCCTTGGCCCTATGCATCTCCCTCTCTCCTTTCTCTCTCTCTTTCTATCTCTCTCTTTGATTCTCTCTCACGTTGTGACGGCCTCGGCGTCTGCGTTTTTTCTAATAATAAATTGCCAAAGAATTTATGTACTCGTATGTTTGGCGCTGTTCGCTGCAACACCAACAACATCAACTACAACTACAACTTGTTGTTGTTGTTGTTGCTGCTGTTATTGTGGCTGCTTTATATGATTTTTATTTATTACACTTTTCCTGCTTTTGCGTTTAGTTTTGCGTCTCATTTTTGTTTCTTGGCATCGCTCTCATCTCTTGAAGGTGCAATAAAAAAACATGTTTCACTTTCACTTTCTCTTTTTTTTCTTTTATTTGGTTGCTTTGTGCCCTTTCTCCTTTTCCATCTGCTCTGCAGCAACATTGTGGCCTATTCTTGGGGGCCACTTTAAAAAAGAAATTAGAAAAAAACCACTTGGGCCCTCAACCTCTTGCAATTTGAATTTTGACTGCATTAACATCGTCAAATGCCAGCCAGACTATCTTGTCTTATTCTTATTCATTTCAAACATACACACACATACATACACATGTGTTGTCAAGGTTGTGTGTTTACACAGTGTTTGCAGAATGTGAAGACAGTGGTTCGAGAATAAATTACGTGGGCTTCAACGCAGCATTTTATTTGAAAGCAAAACATCAACGCTTTGCTGGAACATAATATAGAACAAACAATAAAATATTTAAAGAAAATATATTCAAGAGATTTATTAAAAAATTTTTAAATATTTATTAAAAAATACTGGGAGCAAATATATTTGAATATTTACTCAGTGAGAAAACAAATAGCAAAATATTATTTAAGTATTTCGAAATAATTTGAAATATTTGCTCTGTCACAAAGAAGAAAACTAGGAAAATTAACTGTAGCAACAGTTTGCTAAATATTTTATAGTTCATCAGATATAGTTTTTTTTCGAGTAGCTAGATCTTGGATCTTTTCAAAGCTCAAAATTTAACCTGAACAATGCATTCCTTCTAAATAATTTATGCGAATGTTAAATTTAGTTAGTCTAGTTGGTCTTATCTTTTTAATAACAATTTGTATTTTTCTTAAAGTGCAAAACTTCAAAAAAAATAAAAATAAATTCTCGTTCTTCACAAAACCAACAAGTTATATGTGAAAAAGATGTCGAAAACTCGCTGAATTGATGCAAAATAAATGAGTTGTCAGTCCGCTGAACTTTGTAATGGAATTGATTGCGAAACTGCAACAAATTGAATCTATTCGTTGTGTTTGGTTCCACTGTGCACTGTGCTTTTTGCAGCATTGTGAAGTGCTGAAAGTTTTTGGTTGGGGCGCTGATTTGGAACTAGTTAGTTTTAATTGAATTCAGCTGTTTGGTTGCCCAAACCGAATATTTTTGGAAAATATGTGAAAAATACACATACAAATCGGGTGAAAATTGCACAACTTGTGTTCAGCCAACTTCCCATTCCCGGCTCACCGGTTTTTGGCCCACTTTTGGGTCGGCAGATGTGGCTAAAAATGAACTGCGCGAAAAGTTTTGCCGACTGCGTTTTTCAATTGCTCCACAAAGTATTTTCCTTAAGTTGAACTTTCACTTGCAAATGGGCGCAAACTTTTCTCAGCAACTGTGAGAGGTGTTTAAAGTCCCATACTATGCGATATATTCACAGACATACTATATGAGTGTGTAACTTGTCTGCCTCGAACACTGCGTCGCATTAATTAATAATGAAAATAACTGCCAGATCGTTGCGCCACACACACGATCCTGTACCTGCAGGATGTGTGTGTGTGCGAGTATCTGTGTCTGCGCTTCATTTAAACTTTAGTTGCAATTTTGAATGTTTCGAGTGTAATTAAAAATTCAACGCGCAATCTGCAAAATGAGCTCAAAATGTTTCGCCCTTCAGGGAGTTATTTTCCATATTCCATTTTCCATTTTCCATGCTCGCATTTTATTTCGTGCGCTTATTAGTTTCACTCGCTCATGTTTCATTTATTTATTGCTTCTAATGTCAGCCGTAGTTGGCCGAACAATAAATGCATAATCAAATTTAGATAGTTAGTTGAGGCCGCTCAAAGATACTTTCGACTTGCCTTTTGCTGTGTTCGATTGACACTAATTAAATGTGAATTATTATTGACAAATAATTGCTTTTCTTCAGTTTGCATTGCTATTGATGCAAGTATCAATTTCATTTGGATTACATTTTAATAATGACTGTTAAAATAGTTAAAGTCAAATTTAAGTGGAGAATAATAGAACGAGACTGCTCGACTTCCAGATACCCGCTTCTCAAGTCTATTTGAACTTTATTTTCAATCCTTTTTCTCCTTGGATATCGAGCGTAATAAATAAAAATATTTCACTTACACGCATATGAGTATTTATGGGCATTTATTATTGAGTTGGCTTTCTGTTTAACACATATTAATAGGCTTAATGCCGTAAAGTAATTAATTTTGATTAAGTACATTGACTTGATTAAGCCACGACTGCCGCTACTGCATGCCTCGAATACCTCGTTGCTAGCTTTATTAAATCTTAAATTTGTCAAATCTGTTTTGGCACACGGTGGAGCAGGTGTTAAGTGCGAGTAATTGAAAATGCCATGCGGTTTTCCCAGTCGTCGTCGTCGTCGTTGTGGTTGTTGCTGCTGTGGAAGTGTGTGTGTGAGAGCGACTGAAATTGAGTTGAAGTAATCATAAACAGGCGAATATAATAACTGCTAAAATTCAATAATAATAGCATATAATAATCAGACTAGTGAAATAATTGAAAAGGCAACCGTACTTAAAGGCCAACATGGCGCATGATTAACGTCAACTTGTTAAGCGCTCTGATTTGAGGTAAGTGTCATAATTCAACGACCAATTATTATTAATTATAATTGCGTACGACAACCCGCCCAACAACAACAACAACAACAACAATAACATCAACAACATTTACATCGCACAACAACATTAAATAACACAAACAAAACGCCTGATGTGTTTTTTTGTTGTGTTGCTTGTTTTGTTCTGCCCATTTTTCACCACAACTGAAATAAATATAAACGAAATTATCAAATGTCGACCAACGGCAACCCACATGAGAGCTGATTGTGGGCGTGACACCCACACACACACGCATTATAATTAAATTGCAACAATAAACACAGACAACAGATACAAGTTGCACTGCACAAAAAAAAAAACAATAAGCAAAAATTCCGAAATTCACCAAATATTATGTTACCTTTTGGGCGTCCCTACGAGAGATCAGACCTTTCAAAATAATAATAATAATAAGTCAGACAAAATATTGTAATCTATGCACGAATGCGAGTCGTGTTCATGCCACAGTGGCCACTCACAGTTGATGAACGCTCTTATCAGATTCACTCGCCAATGGAAGCAATTAAAGTGGCTGCCATTGCCAGAATACTCTTTTTGTATATAGGATATATTTTAATAGATATGAATAGAATAAGTTGAGTAAAAAATTAAATAAAATGTACTTCACAGCCAGTTGATAATTTCTGTGTGAAAATAATTGATGTCATAATAAATTAGCTGCAGCTAAACTGAAAATAAATAAATTATTAATACACATTTATTCACTATTTATTTCGTTAGTTTTTTAAGTCTCTGTCTATTGAATCATTTGAATATTCAGTCACCAACCAAACTGAGTGTCACAGTGAGCATTTCCTTGGCGGCAAACTGATGCAAAGTATTCACAATACTCGCTTCGCATATGTTTCGCATTTCTTGTGTACTTCAGATGGCACAACAAAACAAACACAAAATCTCGAAAGTTGTTCAGTTTGCTGCCAACGAAATCGGTAAATGCAACCGATGTGTAAGCAAAAGTCATTCACGCGCCACTCTGCAGAAGAGCAAAAAATCAACAACTTAGTGCGAGCTTAGCGACTGTGAAATATCCTGTAACTAGGCACATTGATGATATATTTAATATATATACAAATATATAAATACAAATTTGTTAAAGGGATAAAAACGCCTTAAGAAACGATTATATGAAGCATTTATAATTATTTTTATATTATTTACACAATGATATAAATTGTAAATTGACCTGAATTTGATCTCCAAAAAAATATATAAAATTAGGTTTAGCTTAAAAAAAAAGAACAAAGTAATAATAATTCAAAATTACCTAAAAATCAATATAAAATCAGGTTGGGCTGTATCAAAACCAACGGCGAACATCTGAAATAAATTTGAATATTGTTGGCTAAACAAGGTTATCGTCGAGCAGGCCGCTTTGTTGGTTACTTGAGCTACAGGGTACTGCAAAGAGTGGCATAAAAAGATGACAAACGCTTCGCGTAGCCATTTTGCATTTAAAGTTGCTCGGAGTTTTGTTGATTTTTATGCATTTTATTACCACGTCGACGTTGGGCTGCCTTTCTGGCTCTGGCTCTGGCTTTGGCTGTGGCAATGGCTGTTTTGGTAATGGGGGGAAAGTGGGAAACAGGCTGGAGGGACAGGAAAGTAACGGCGAATACCCAAGTGAAATATGATACAAGGAGTGAGCCCAAGCGCATTGCTTTTGATTTGTGTTTGTGACCCACAAAAATGCAAAATGCCGCAAACAAGCGATGCGATGCGATGCGATGCGAAGCGCAGCGAAAGCAAAAATCGACAGCCTGCCAGACGGAAGGAGCTGAAGGGGAAACGAGGGGGGCATGAAGAGCTGACGTGAATAAAATAAAGCACAAGCGGATATACGATAATACTTTGCTGTCTTTTGAAGTTGTTGCGGCAGAATTTCCAGATTGATACCGACTGCACAAATCATACTCTCTCTCTGAGTGACGCCCCAAACAGCCCCGATCTGCGATCCCAGCACCTAACGCGTCCAATAACAAATAGCATGACATTATAATGCCAGAGCAGCACTAACTCACAAAATGTCGCACTATGGCGCCCCAAAGTTGACGCCTATAAAAATCCTATAACTGTAGCGCACACACCCACTCTGAAAAGTTCGAGTTGCGCTCGCGGCTATTGGCCTAAAGTGTTGACAAATTTATAGCCTTGTTTTGCCTTTGCCATTTTTGTGCGTTGATTGAAAGTCCTTTTCAGCTTCAAAACTTTTCCCGCCTCTCTCTCTGTCTGTCTCTAAATTGATAGCAATTCATATGGAGTCCAGTTGGCCTCTGTGGACTGTCTGTCCGTCTGAGAGACAGCTTAATCGTGAGCTTAGCTCTGGATTTCTATTAACAGAGCAACGACATTAATATGGCCAGTGAACGGCACTATTTATCAGCGTCCCTTAAATCGCACTCTTTGAGCAAGTATTGAATCATTTATTCTCAGCTTACAGCTTTAATTGAGGGGAAGGCGGGGGGGGGGGGAGGTGGGAGGCAAAAAAAAAAACATGAAGAACAAGAAGATGTAGTAGATGCAGTAGAAAACATCGAAGGTTTATAGCTGGGCGTGTGTGCTTGGTGCGTCTGTTAGAGAATTTGTGGCAAGAACACCCTGTGCCTTGGGTTATCAGCTCCACGACACGTTCCGCTGTCAGCCCACAGCACAGGGTGTTCCGTCAGATTCCACGCATCCAGTGTTCACACAGCACTTCAATTGCGTCTGATCGGACAGTTGCGCACCAGCTTGCGTTTCAGGCAACTCTGCGCCGCACGATCATACCACTGACCACTCGGGCAGAGCTTGCGCTTCGGCTGATTCTTGCGGCACACGAAGTAGCGACGACAATGCTTCGGGTCCGACAGGATCGATCCATCGGCGCGGTTCATGCAATCGTTGGCCGACAACAGTTCGGGGTACTCGGCTTCAACTGCGGCAGCAACTGGGGCTTTGCCTGGGGCTTTGACAGAGGCTGTTACTGGTTCTGCAGCCGGTTTTGCTGTGGCACAGGGTGTTGTTGTACAGGGTGTTGTTGTCGAACAGGTTGTGGTGGTGCAAGGCGTTGTTGTCGTCTCACATGGTGGTGTTGTCGTCTCGCAAGGTGGTGTTGTCGTTTCACACGGTGGTGTAGTGGTGCAAGGCGTTGTTGTACACGGTGGGGTTGTGGTGCATGGTGGAGTCGTCTCGCAAGGTGGTGTAGTGGTGCAGGGTGGTGTTGTCGTGCAAGGTGGGGTTGTGGTGCAAGGGGTTGTTGTACATGGTGGGGTTGTAGTGCAAGGTGGTGTTGTTTCACAGGGTGGAGTAGTGGTGCAAGGTGGTGTGGTGGTGCAGGGTGGTGTAGTAGTGCAAGGCGTTGTTGTGCAAGGTGGGGTTGTAGTGCAGGGTGGTGTCGTCTCGCAAGGTGGTGTAGTGGTGCAGGGTGGTGTTGTGGTGCAGGGTGGTGTAGTAGTGCAGGGTGGTGTTGTGGTGCAGGGTGGTGTAGTAGTGCAGGGTGGTGTTGTGGTGCAGGGTGGTGTTGTCGTACAGGGCGGCGTTGTTGTACACGGTGGGGTTGTGGTGCAAGGTGGTGTTGTTTCACAGGGTGGAGTAGTAGTGCAGGGTGGTGTTGTGGTGCAGGGTGGTGTAGTGGTGCAAGGCGTTGTTGTGCAAGGTGGGGTTGTGGTGCAGGGTGGTGTCGTCTCGCAAGGTGGTGTAGTGGTGCATGGTGGTGTAGTGGTGCAGGGTGGTGTTGTCGTGCAAGGCGTTGTTGTACACGGTGGGGTTGTGGTGCAAGGTGGTGTTGTTTCACAGGGTGGTGTAGTGGTGCAAGGTGGTGTTGTTTCACAGGGTGGTGTAGTGGTGCAAGGTGGTGTGGTGGTGCAGGGTGGTGTAGTAGTGCAAGGCGTTGTTGTGCAAGGTGGGGTTGTAGTGCAGGGTGGTGTCGTCTCGCAAGGTGGTGTAGTGGTGCAGGGTGGTGTTGTGGTGCAGGGTTGTGTTGTTTCACAGGGTGGTGTAGTGGTGCAGGGTGGTGTAGTGGTGCAGGGTGGTGTAGTGGTGCAGGGTGGTGTTGTCGTGCAAGGCGTTGTTGTACACGGTGGGGTTGTGGTGCAAGGTGGTGTTGTTTCACAGGGTGGTGTAGTGGTGCAAGGTGGTGTGGTGGTGCAGGGTGGTGTAGTGGTGCAGGGTGGTGTTGTGGTGCAAGGCGTTGTTGTACACGGTGGGGTTGTGGTGCAGGGTGGAGTCGTCTCGCAAGGTGGTGTAGTGGTGCAGGGTGGAGTCGTCTCGCAAGGTGGTGTAGTGGTGCAGGGTGGTGTTGTGGTGCAAGGTGGTGTCGTTTCACAGGGTGGTGTTGTGGTGCAAGGTGGTGTCGTTTCACAGGGTGGAGTAGTGGTGCAGGGTGGTGTTGTGGTGCAGGGCGTTGTTGTGCAGGGTGGTGTCGTCTCGCAAGGAGGGGTAGTAGTGCAGGGTGGTGTTGTGGTGCAAGGTGTTGTCGTTTCACAGGGTGGAGTAGTGGTGCAAGGTGGTGTAGTAGTGCAAGGCGTTGTTGTACACGGTGGGGTTGTGGTGCAAGGCGTTGTTGTGCAGGGTGGTGTTGTCTCGCAAGGTGGTGTAGTGGTGCAGGGTGGGGTTGTGGTGCAAGGGGGGGTTGTGTCTTTACACGAGCAACGTGTCGTTGTTGTTAGGCAGGGAACTGTTGTCGTACAGGGTGGTGTCGTTGTACAAGGCGTTGTTGTCGAACAAGTTGTTGTGGTACATGGAGGTGTTGTCGTCTCACATGGTGGGGTTGTAGTGCACGGTGTTGTGGTTTCACAGGGTGGCGTCGTCGTACAGGGCGGCGTTGTTGTACAAGGGGGGGTTGTGGTGCATGGTGGTGTTGTTTCGCAGGGTGGCGTCGTTGTGCAATGGCACGGCGTTGTCACCGTTTCCGATATGTGGGCATGAGCCTCAGCCCATATTGAAAATGCAGACAGTACAATCAGAGCTGTGAACAGCAGCAGGTTGTCTGCAAGGATAAAAGCCAATTGTTACTTGAGGGTTCCTTCCGAGTGTTTGCTTTCGTATTGCCGGGGAGAACTTACAAGCTCTCATTTCAGCAAGTATCTATAGATGGGAAAAGTAGTTATAAAATGAAAGCTTTAGCTTCACCACTGAATGATGGTCAGCATCGGCGTCCCGTTTTATATAGTGGGCCATGGGGTCGTTATCAGTAGTTGCAAGCACTTGTTGGTCGTGTTTGAGGTACATCGTGTCAGTCTTGTCACGGCCATTAGCAAATTGCCAGCAAGGGTTTGAATATCGCTGAAGATCGTTTGGCAAACATTTCCCGATGGGCACGCAACCATGAAAAATGAAAGTACTCACTCGAAAGTGCGGTCAACCCACAAGATGCAAATATGTATGTATCTTCATAAGCAAATAGCACGTGCAAAAGATTGTGTGCTCTTAGATAATTAATAACAAATGAAGTTGGCGCAATAATACTCGTATTGAACAGTCCAGCACATTGCGCAAGACATCTTGTAGAGATAGAGAGCTGGCGATTTGTTCGACAAACGTTTTCGAGTTTATTTAATTTTTGCATTGCATTCGAAATCAATTAATTACCCAATAGCACAACTAATGGTTATAATTTTATAAATAATGCAAGAAATACATAAATAAATGTCTCTAATTCTTCCACAAGGATGTGAAGAATATCAACGAAATCTCTGATATTTAAACCGTAATATATTTATTAATCATGCACAATAACAATAAAATATATTTTGAGTGAAAATAAATAAAAAAAAAAACAAACATTAAAATATTGGCTATTTATAATTTTGAATTTTAAGCAAGCGAAAATAATTTACAAATTATCAATATTTGTATTTATTTTTATACAAACTTTGCTCATAAATATAATTTGAATTTGTAATTATAAATATTTTTAAAGTTACTTTTATTTATGATTTTTTTCACTGCAAATAGATTTTCTTATTTTACATGCAATCAACATTTTGGAGGTTTATTTGGTTTGGTCATAAATAAAATAAAGAATCAATATACAATCATTATGCTGTAATTATTGACAATATTATGCAGCGAAACAAGTGAAATTTGCAACTGCTGCAAAGCAATTCGTTCCACATGTCTGAACGTGTTCCAGCATGTTTCGATTTGTTGGTATTCGCAAAAATGCCGCCGCATCGTGAGCCGAAAAGACGACGCGTCACGGCCAGCCTTCTGGCTGGAGGTCGTCGAATCGGTTGAAAGGATTTGTGCATTGATGATGTCTTAGTTAGGTTCGCCCATTTTTCCATTTTTCCATTTGGCCATTTCGATTTGGCCATTTTCATTTCCATTTCGCCGCCGTACAACTCATATCCATTCTATTAGTGATTTTTTGGCCCCTGCTGTTGGTTATTTCACGACCGACTCGAGGCCGTCGAAGCAAGCTGATGGTATTGACATTTGGCATTCGGCATTTGGCGAACGCAGCCTGTAAAATAGTTGAAATTGGCTGTTAACTGATTTTTGGGAAAGGGGGGCGTGGCAGCATGACTGCGAGCGTGTGGTCAATAAGGAAAAAAGGAGTCGCTTTATGGCCGCGCCAGGATGTGTTAGGCCCCCGGCCAACATGGCACTGAACGGACAATTGCGGAACTCGCTGAGTGAACAAGCAGCAGCCAAGTGTCGGCCATTTGGCAGCCGATAAAAATGCTGTACGCTGTAAAATGCCACTGCGCCTAAAAGGAGGCGTGTCCCAGACTCGCACGTGTGTGTGTGTGTGTGTGTGTGTGTCTCATAATTTTGGGGCATAAAATGTCACTGATTTTGTGGAGCAGTTGGCATTGTGTTTGGCACGTCCCGCAAACTAGCAGCCCGAAACTTTCGTAATTAAATGTGGCTGTTGCAGTCAAGATTTATGCAACGCCTCCCCAAATTTATGCAGCTGGGGAAAGTGCTTGAATTTTATGGAAATATAATACAACATTCAAGTAATCTTATAACTGATTCTTAAATACATATACATAATTCAAGGGGTTTATTTCAATTAATCAATTACTTGGTATAAATTATGCATTTTATGGTTCAATCGCACTTTGGAAATATAATACAACATTCAAGTTAACTTGTAACTGATTCTTAAATATATACATAATTCAAGGGGTTTATTTCAATTAATCAATTACTTGGAATAAATTATGCGTTTTATGGTTCAATCGCACTTTGACATTTTAATTAAAAAATCAATCAGAAAATTAAACACTCGGCAATAATGCATTAATTCTTTTTAGTCGATCTATCGTTATCAGCTTATCAGCGATGCTTGTGTTTTTTTTTTTCAATTCACGCTCGTTTTAAAGTATTTAAAATGAATTGTTATTGCGGCGAGGACTCGGTTAGACTTGAACGCTGGCCATAAATTACAAATTTATTATGGAAAGTGCAAATAATAAAATGTTCGATTTGTACAAAACTTTTGTGCGATACTCGGAATATTGTTGTTCATGCATAAATTACAATTTTATTTCGCCTTTACGGCTGCTGGCTGCTGGCTGCTGGCTGCATTGCAAACCCATCGGCCACCTCATCGATGGGGTGTCGGGGCTCAATTGTGCGCGACTAAGCCATTTGCCACGTACCATTTGAGTTATTGTTGAATTACTCATACGCCGCGTGACACCGGTAATCGATGGCAGTTGCCATTGGCATTCGTGTTCGCGTCTCGTTCCTCTGATTCGGAATGAGATTTGCGGTTTTGCAGCCTCGCGACGACCTAATAATTTTCAAATACATCTATGTGTACGCTGTAAACTCTTTATTTTGATTCACTTTGGAGCCATTAACCCCAAACGCCAGACATGTATTTATTTTTTAAATTTTTCAAAATTTGAATAAGAGCTTTAATGTGTATACGTAGAGCAGGTCGGCATGGATAATTTATATATTTGTAATAATACTCAGTCTAGGTTGTTTCTTCTAACTAATTTTCAAATATTTCATTTTAAATAAAAAACAGCATATTCAAGTTTTAAAAGAATTATGAAAAGCAAAAATATTTCTATAGGGATTTAAAGAACTGTGTGAAGCGTTAACGTTAATGTCGAGGAACTGACATATTTTTATTGGGAATAAAAGATCAAAAAAGATCAACATGTTTCCATATTAAATAAAAGGAAATATGTCCATTGATTTTGACAATCAAAATCAATTATATGAATTAATTTTATAATGTAATTAAACTATACTGTTGTTGAGTTTGTCATAATAACTTTCATCTCCCTGAAGTGTTTTTAGAGCTGAATTTTTTAAGTGATAATTTTCATTGAGGTCCGTGTGGCCATCTAGTTCCTTTAATTTAATATTAAAACGAACAAATTAAATTTTTGCATATTGCTGATAAACGAAAGTTTCGTATACAAAAAAGAGAAATCAATTAAAAATTGAATATTTGAATTTCAATGCTTTTAAGTGATTTTGAGTTTAGTAAAACTCTGCTCAAAGTTGAATAATTATGCATGTTTTTAAATAATTAGTAAAACAAAGTTTGGCCTGCAGTCTTCCAGTCTTTTGTGGCAGCAGCAACATCCAAACAATGTTTTCTGTAATCGGAGTCGCGACGACGACGAGTCGCAATTGCACTCAATTTGCGAGAGGCAATTTAAATGCTTATCGGCTAATAGACACTTGAGCGACGACATGCAAAAACATGTCTAATTATCTACAAGATACTTGAAATTCTTCTTCCTGACTATCTATCTATCTGATATACTCGAAGTCCAACGCGTAGTTGCGCCAATGTCGAGGCTGGACGTCAAGGGAGGCCAGGGGGTGGAGGGCCAAGATCGAGGCTGGGACTAATGCAAGTGAAGTGCTGCTAACTGAATTTGAGCAACGTAAATGAAGCACTTAAATGCCGTCGCAAACTTTTGGCCCCGTAATATGCACAAATGATGGCTAAAGCCCAAAGACAAACAAAACACAGACGGAGACGGAGAGGACAATGGGCAAAGACAAGGGCTGAGATGAAGACAAACAAAAGAGGACTTGGCTCAATGGCAATTTGTTGCATGCATATGAAAATGGAAATTAAATTAAGCCTACTACAATTCAGTCTGCTGTGTGTGTGTGTGTAAGTGTGTGTAAGTGTGTGTGTGGCAGTGTTGTGTCAACAAATTTTTCTATGCTTCACATTGTAAAACTCATTAGGGAAGTGACCGGAAATCTAAGAAAATCTGCAAAGACACTAAAAGGATTCACACATCCTCAAGCTTTGTTTAACACCCACACACACACACACATTCGCACACACACACACACACACACACACAGTCGCACGCACCGAGATGGGCACTAGAGCAGTCATGCATATACTTCAATTTTTCAACAAAATGAGTGCACATTTGACAAACACACCTTCAGTGTCACGCCAGAAAGAGCAAATCCCGACAGCCCCAGAACATATGTGCTCCTGGGCACCTTCTGTGCCTCCCTCTCTCTCCCCCTCTCTTTGTCTCTCTCCCTCGCTGTTTGCTTCTCGCTCTATTGCCGTCACACAGCAGGGAAATGTGCCGGTGCTTGTAGGTTTTACACTTCACATGTTTTTTTATCAGCTCTTGGCTTCATATAGAAAATGCTGGCCAAAATCTTCAGGCAAGAAAATATAAAACTTGTGCAAATTTCTACGTCTGCACACTGTCCGCACAGTGGCACCACAACTATTTGCACAGCATCAAAGCAACATTGCGACTCTGGCATAAGAATTTTAAACAGCTTGTGGAATAATTATTAAATTAATTTTGCATATTTCGCTGTAAGGACGACACAAAATAAAGTATTAAGTACAATAGGAGTTATCAAATTTATTTATTTGTCAATAACATTAAATATTATGTATTGCAAATAATCAATTGGAGCATATTTCAAGGTTAGAATTAAAGAAAATTTAATTTAAAACTATTTTTGATGTATGTTGCTGTCAATATATTTCAAATATATTAATTTTATGTAGTTATTTCTTATAAATCTCCGTTAACCATTAGACATATTGGTATGTGAATAGCAACATATCCAGATAATAAATAGTTTATTAAATTCCATTCACCACATTAAAATATTAGTTAATGGGGAAATATCAATTATTTATTTACTATAAATGTAAAGAAGAATGATTGAATTATTTTTGTATTAAACAAAATTGTTTTTGAATATTTTGCTCTCAATGCGACAAACAATTTCATGTTGCATTGGCAGAGCAGTAATTAGTAAATTGACAAAATAAATGCATTAGTTTCGCACACTTTGAACCACTGTGCCGCATTGTGTTGCCATGTGTGACTTTGTGTGTGTGTTTTTGCCACCGTGATTGGCGTGTGTGTGTGTGTGTGTGTGTGTGTGTAAGTGTGTGTGCCTAATTCAAGCTCATATTTTACAAGAATAACAAAATCACTGCAAAGCTGACGCTGCCGGACAAACTTTGAGTTTGAGTTTGAGTTTCAGCTCTCCAGCCCAGGCAAACAAGCAGACGAGAATCGCAGAGAGCAGAGTGTAGAGGGGACTGAGGGGAGGAAATCTGTAAACAAGAGACTAGACAGGAACATGGACATGGACAGGCAGAGCCAAGCAAACAAACGAGTTGGTTTAGCAAACCCAACAGCTTAAGATTTGTGCGATCGCATAATGCAATGGGCCATGACAAAAAACAAAAAACGAAGACGGCAAAAAAGCAGCAAGAGCAGCAAAAACTGTGACGCAACAGTAGCTAAAGAGGGCTTTAACCTGTGATGTATGAAGTGCCGGCCAAAGTCGAGCATATTACACAGATCCATAAGAACTATACACGAATTGTGTATTGTACATTTAACTTTCTGTTTGCAAATGAGCCACAAAATTTCTATTTAAATATGTATTAAAAACTGCATTTTCCACTATCTACCTTTATTTACTTTGACCTTCTTTCAGCTTTTTATGCAAAGATTTAAATGTTTCTAAAAGTATGGAAATAGACTCGACTCACTATTAAATTGAAAAAATATATATATTTCAGCAAAGACATTGTCTGATCACATTTCAACAGTCGTTTTTCCACGCGAAACAAAAAACAAACACAAAATACATGTGCAGTTGAAGAACAACAAATATATAATAAAAACAGAGCGAAGAAAACAAAAGTAAATAGAACCAAAAAAAAAATATAAAAAAGAGTCTACAACAATTCAGTACACATTATTTAAGCAAAAGTTTGAAGCACTTCGGCCGTACAAATTGTTAAATAATTGCAGTTGCTCTTGTGCTTTGTTTATTGTTGCTGCTGCCGCTGCTTTTAAGGCTTTTCCATTTTTCACATGCAGCCGTCGCGTTGTTTTTCCCATGCAAATTTGCAAGTTGTTAGTTTTTATTATTACCCGAACTCGGTACTTGTCCCCGCCTAGGTTCTAGGTTCTGGTTTCTGGGTTCCACATATTTCGCCTATACTTGTGCAATTATTTCAATTTGTTGCATTTCATGTTGCACTTGCAATTCGCATTTTGCCATTTTATTATTTTGTTATTTGCTGCTCGCATTTGCCGCTGCTTTGTCACGTTTTTTCGTTTGTTGTTTTTTGTTTTCTTTCAATTTTCGCAGCGTAGAAAAGTTTTGCCTTACCCCCCCCCACACACCCGGAAAAAATAAAACAACAATGCTCGAATGAAGTGGGCGGGAGTGAAAGAGAGAGCTGACCACGAGCTGCAGCGGATTGAAGCCAACAAGCCAGCTTTGGCCAGCTTTGGCCAGCTTTGGCACAAAAGGACTGGGCCAAGTCAAGCAATTAAACTTTGGCAATTGCCCTCAGGGGGAGGGGAAGTGAAATGCTTGAGAATTTGTTGCACAATGCACAACAATAACGAGCGATTTGCCGCACTTCTACATGCAACCAAAAAACACAACATTGCGACCCCTCGATGTTTGTTCACTGATCAAATGGAGGGGATAAAAGCGCATAAGCACAAACACACAACAAAAGGGTGTTTTTTTTTGTGGGCAAAAGGCGGTGATGGACTACAAGATACTTTGTAGTAAAAGAAAATTAATAAAAAGTACAATTACGTTTTTCACTTGTCTTTAACTTTTTACTTTTTTGCTCCCAAAATTATGCAACAGTTTTTGCTTCTAACTTTGTATATGTTTTTGTTGAGGAATTTGGGGAATTTTTTTTTTTTTATTTGCATCGGAATGGTTCAATGTCAATGTTTAGCTGAGAATAGATATATTTATAGTTTGAATTCGTCATAAGGCGAATGTGGTTCTATCTTGCTCAATGACCATTACAATTTATTCCCGTCTCGAAATACACTTTTGTTTTATTTATTTGCGGTAATTGCCCGCTTGATATGCAGCTAAAGTTCTCAACAGACTTTTTAAGCTAAACCTTCAATAAAATACATAAAAAGCGTAAAAAAAATGTCGTATAATAATTTTAAAATAGCGTCGATAAATTCACATGCTTAATTTAAGTTAACCTTAAATAGGTTACTTTTGAGATATTTCACTTCGTAGTCAATTAAAGTTTAAGACAGAATTTTAAACAAATTAAAATTAATTACATTTCATCAAATTGAATAATAAGAAATTCCCAAAGGACAGTTTACCTTGAAAATTAATTAACATCAAGAAATATATTTATTAATGTTTACCTCTACCTTGCTTAACCGGTGACAAACTTTTTAGTATATTGAAAAAAGTTATTGCATAATTTGGGTTTCAATTAATTCTCAGCTAGAAATACTTTATTGGAATTTATTTAAGCTAACCTTAAATATATTGTTAGCTTTTGTCTCTTCATATTTGGCTCAAGTCTAAAACAGACTTTGAGCGCACTCCATGAACAACTTTAAACCCGTTATTTAAATCGCATAGTTTAATTGATTAACTTTCGCAGCGCGCTGCCAAAAATAACACTGTCTTCTGCGACTTGCGAAATTAATTAGGCGAAAGTTTAGTTAAAAGTTGAATTCCAGCATATTTTGTCGTCTAATGCATCTACCCGCGACAGCCGCTGAACTGGAGTCGAAAAACTTATTATGATGTCCATGTCAAACTGGGCGTGGCACTTGCAGATAGACAGGGAGAGGGGGAGAGAGAGAGGGAAAGATAACTTTAAAGTACTTTCATAGTTGAGCGTTTTGCAACTTTTACTTACGGTTTGTTATTTCTGTTGTCGTCGCTGTTGTCGTCGAATTTGAGCCAATTGAATTATTAAATGCTGGGGACGTCCTCAAAAGACATAATACGCTATTTGCACAATACTATTTTGTTGCGTTGCGTGACTTGGCAACGCGGCAGGGGCAAATAAAAAAAGTTGCCTAATGGTCACAAAAACCGTTCATAAAAGGCAAATCTCTTTACAATGCCATTGTTGAGTCCATAGACCTATTTAATACAGCAAATGCACAGCGAGAAAAAATACGTTCTAAGAACTAGAACTCAAATATTGAATTTGAGTACGAATCCATCTTAAAAAAAATCATTCCTGGAACACAAATGTCCTTTATAAACAAATGCTTAACCAACATTTATGTCTCAATTAAGTTATTGTAAATCATTACAATATCTTTAAAAAATTATTCTTTACATCCAATTTCTTTTGCGAAGAAATGCTTAAACAAGATTTATATCTTAGTTTTCTTATTGTACATAATTTTAAGTTTACAAAAAAATGTTGTTTTTATTTAGACAAAATTTTGCATCAATTTTTTAAAATTCATTCTTTGGATCAAAACGAAGATTAAGATTTGAATTGCTTGTTGTAAATCACATTAGAAAAATCATATTATAATTTTGACAACATTTTGCTTGCAAATAATTCTATTATTAGAGCACGGGATTTCGCTCTATATTTATTGTTTCATAATGGGTTGATTAAAAAGATTTATTATTTATTTATGTATATTTTGTATTTTTCATTTTGGAACATGTCTGAGAAAGCACAAGCAAAATTAATGTTTTCGGCATAATTAAATTGATGTCAGTTTTCTCTCTGTGCATCAATCGAAATGCAAGTTTATCGCATTAACGATGTTTTCACAACGAGCCTCTAATAAGTGAAGCCCTCAAGTTGAGCGGCTGATGCTAAAATCGATCGGTTCTCGGTTGCTGCTGCTTGTCAACAGCTGGCCACAAATTTCATGGACATTTAATTAAGGCCGCAGCTAACTTGGCCATCGCTCTCATTGCCAGGTTAATGAAAAATACACACACATGCAACATATTGATGAGTGTGCAAACAAATTGATAAATGCAACAGAGAGAGAGAGAGAGAGAGAAATGGAGAGAATGAGTTTAAGTTTGTTCAGCTTGGGCAGCTCATCCAAATAGATTGTCCTTCATGGACAGGCGATTGCTGGAGCAAAAGTGCTGAATGTGCCTTCAGGTGGACCTTGCAACTCTGGCCCTTCCACCTGCCACACACACACACTCACACACACTGATTATAGTGCAAAGAGCACGCGTTGATTGATATCCTCACTTGGGCTAATTGAATGAACGCTGCTGATAGCCCGTTTAGTCCTTCAAGCAGGTCCTTTGGCCTGTCCTTGCCTCCGCCTCGCTCTTGTGCGTAAATTAAAATTATGTTGCTGCAACTACATTGCGAGTGCTCGCATAGTTATTCATTTATTCATTTATGCATACACGAATGTTGTCTCCCCCCCTTTTGGGGCTCTCGCCGAACGCATTTCGATATATTTGCAAATGCATTGCATTTTTCAGCGTCGCGACGCGCTTTTCCCCTCCTCCCTCCCTCCACCGCATTGTTGTTGGCATTATTGTCGGAATTCTTGTTAATTTTGCATGCGTCGGGTGCATATTAAATGCGCCGCACAACAATTTAGTTGCATGCAAATTGTGGCGAATCAACATATGGATAATTCAGCAAATGTGCGTCTGCCGTCTGCTCCAATTCTCCATTTAAGAGGCCTAATCCGCTGTTCTAGTCCAGCGAAAACCGGCAATTGTAACGATTGAAAGCTGATTTGTTTACTTAAAATTCAACAAATATCCGAAATATAACTTTTCGTTACATTTGATTCCATTACTCAAAAGGGAACAATTTAAAAGAGTTACCGACCTTTTGAAGCATGTAATAATAAAGTGTATATATTTGAAAATTACATAAATTAACTTCAAACTAATTATGAAAGTCCTTGTTTGCAGTTGAAGTTTATTGGAAATTTGCGATATCATGCTCCCTGAGACCATTAATTGCATAAATCCACTCTTATTGACTTTTATTCTCAAAAAATAAAAACAATTTACAACCTTAAAATATTTATAAAAAAAGAAAATAATGCTTTTTCTTCTTCAGCTTACGTTTGATGCAAAGTTTAATACCAACGAAATGGCTCAAATGTTTAAAATAATCAAGGCTAATGAATATGCTTAAATATAATGCATTTCATATATTTAAATAATGTTTATAGTACGACATTCTTAGCTTGTTATAAAGTAAAATGTAATAATAAACTTCTATTTTAAATCGAACTTACTTAAAAGCAAATTTATTTCAAAATCCAAATGAAACTTGATGGTTTCAGAGACACAAAATTGCAGCGCGTCTAAAATGTTGCTTACCGTCGCTAAATGTAGATTAATCTGCAGTTCAGTGGATGGCTTTTAGAGTAACGACAACCCTATTAGCAAATCCTTCAGCAGCCATTAGGAGTTGTGCTTGAGAAAGCTGAGCGGGAAAGAGAGAGTTTAGTTGAGTGACGACAACTGGGGCTGGGGTTAAAGATACTTACTTAATTGCGAGTTACGTTCCGGTGAAAGTGTGATAGAGTAATGCGAGGACTTAAATATCCTGAACCGGACATTGACAGAGCAGCTGCTGCCATCGCTCTGTCTCCCTCCCCCCCACACACTCTTTCTCTGTCTTTTCCCAACTCTCTCTGAATGTTTTTTTCTGTCCCTTTGCAAGCATTTAAGTGGAGCATAACGACAAATGAATAAAAAATAAATGTGACTTCTCAGCGAGCAAACCAAATGTGACTCTTGTCATTGTGTGTTCACAATGTGTGTGCCTCTGTGTGTGTGTGTGCGACTGTGTGTGTGTGTGTGTTGCCTCTGCAAATCCGATTATGTGAACAAAACGCGTTCCGTACGCGAATTACTGTCGAGAGAAATAAAATGCAACATTATTCTTTCGGTCATGCCGTTGGCCATTGACGTTGTCCTTTTACCCCGTTATTTGCTACCCAGTTTAGCGACCCCTTCCCCCCTCCTTGCCCCCCTCTTCGTCTGCCCACTTGCACACAGTTTGCATCTAACATAAATACCACATATTACCTAACAGAGCCAACAGACCGCAATGTCGACAGCGCCACAACGTGGACACTGCACACATGCCACACACACACACACACACACACACACACACACACACACATAGTTGGCAAGGGAAGATGCCACAATGCAACAAAAAAAAAACAGAGCCAAATGAGACGCGTTGCCATTTGGACGGCTTCGAGCGAGTTATAAAACGCTACGGCTTTTATTTATAACGACATCACAAATTAATCTTGCATAATGTGCCGTGTGCTGCATTCGCTGCTCGCGACTCTGCCCAAACACACAAAAACAGCTTATCCTTTCATGAAGTGCTTACTTGGATTTCACACACACACACGCACGTACGCCCACACACACACACACACACACACACACGCACACACACACACGCACTCACCTGATAAATAACACATGCGAGTGCGGAGAACAGGCGGCAAATTCAGCTGAAACGAGCTCAATAAAGCAACAGCGAAGGCGCTTTTGGCAAACACTTTGTAATTTAAATTATATTTTAACAATTTGATTCTATTCGTGGTAATTAAAGCCAATAAATAAATTATACAAAATAAAGGCAATGGATTTATTAAGCCAACTATTCGACAAACAACATTTAACATTTCATGGGCTTAACATTTATTTAAGCTAATAAGTAAATCATTAAAAATAGACGCAGTCGAATTGTTAAGCTTCTACAAAACAATGAGCTTAATATTTATTCTAAATATAATTACTAAAAAACAAATGAAATTAAAAAATGCATAATTCATAAAGTTAAAGTAATTTTACTACAAAAAATATAATCTTATTACATTTTGTATTGTTTGAAATTGTAAAATTCAAGTGGGATAAAAAAATTATTACTGCATTAGCGGTTCAATCATGACATAAAAACCCATAAAGTCATTTTTATTTGAATATTTTATTTGCAAAAGAATTAAAAAAAAAACTAAAATTAATGAGGATAACTGCAATTTGCAATTTATATTTTGTAAAATAGTAAATTAATTTAAATACTCTTAATCAATTTGTATAACATTTGTTTCGTTGTTCGGTTTTGATGGCAATTATGAAATATTTGGCCAATTACGTTGAAGCTATTGATATTCTTGGTGTCGGGTTTTATTCGATGTATTAGCTCGTATGCAATAATTACTCGAGTAATTGCACTTCAAGATGGCGAGTAATTAAATCAGAATTGATGATAACGGCAATGCCATTTCCAACCGTAAGTAATTGTCCGAGTAATTGAAAGTGACGGCATTGTTATAAATTTAAATTTGCCGCCTTTCTTTCTCGTCGCATGTGTGTGTCTGTGTGTGTCTGTGTGTGTGTGTGTGTGTGTGTTTGTTGTTGCCTGGCTACTTTTGTCGGGTGGACCGTGAATGCTGTGTTGTTGTGCTGTGTTGTTGTGCTGTGGTGTTGTGCTGTGGCGTCGCGACGCCTCCTTGACGATGACTCAAAGTCAGCCACATCGTTGGCATTGTCGCTCCATATCCATCTCGTTCTCGTTCTCGTGCATCGTGCATCGTGCCCCATTCAGTGTCCTTTCCATCTCCATCGCCACACAGGCAGAAAAATTGCGTGATTAAAACAATAATGAAATCCATCGATTCGAGACTGCGTCGATCATAAAACAAAATTCTTAAAAAAAGAACACCTTCTTAAAAACATTCTTGAAACTACATTTTATTCTTAACTTTCTTTAAGTTTAAAGCATTCTTGTTTCATTTTTGAAATATTTCAAGCATTTTATTGTTGATATTCTTTTTAAAATTGAGCAGTTTAAATATTGTATTGTATTGTATTTAAGCTGAAGTCTGCAAGTTCAATTTGTAGAGCTGTTGTGGGAGGTACTAAATTTGAACTCTATTCTAAAACATATTTTTTTTTTTTTTTGTTTTTATAAGCAATATAAATTCAAGAATTTGTTTCTGGATGCAGTTTTGTAATTTTTATCAAGCTTGAATTAAGAACTTGTTCTTGAATTCAGAATGTTTCTCATCTGCTTATTTCTGGAATTACGTTACGTATTTTGTTGTCCCACGAACATGATTCAAGAATTAATTCCTGCTTTTGTAACATTTGTTTTTCTCTGTGTTTCTTGGTCGCGCCCTCGTCCATCGTCGTCGTCGTCGTCATCTGTTTGCGTGTGTGTTTCGTTGTGTGCGTTCATGAAAAATTACAACTCTCAGTATCAGGCGTAGCGTGCGATAAATTCTACTGCACACACACACACACACACACACACACGCACACGCACACTGATGCCGTAACACACTCATCATGTGTGTGGGTGTGAGTAAAGCAGGCAGGTTAATTTTGATACTCGTTGCGTGTAGGATAATTCATTGCTTATTATCTTTTTTTGAGCTGCAATTTTTTCTGCTCATCTGTTTTTTTTTTTTTTTGTTCTTTCTTTCGTGGCTGCAGATAGCAAATGCTTTATTAATTTAGTGTGTGCCAGGGCAGGGCAATATATAAAGGCGAAGCAAAACCAGGGCCGACATTCGGGCTAGAACAAGAACGTGTTGGACACACAATCGAGCCTAATGATTTATGAACCAAACGCGCACGAGCGACTGAGAGCCTAAGGCTGCTGGCCAAAATCCTTTATGCTTTCTATTTGTTGTCCTTGTTGTTGTCCTTGTTGTTGTTGTTGTTGTTGTTGCGGTCTACCTCTGGCTGTGACCTGGTCTATGATATATGAGAGCGCAGTTTACCGACTGCTTAAATGAATTTTTCACGCTGCCGGCAAGCGATTCTTTTCGTCCTTTCTTGCTGCCTTCCACCCTGTTGACTCGGAACAAAAGTCAACAGAGGAGGGAGGCGAAGAGAGGAGGGAATGGAATGGAATGGAATGGAATGGAATGGAATGGAATGGAATGGAATGCTGAGGCTCAGTTTATGTGACAATTATGGGTCATTTGTACGAGTTGTTGGGGCGTCGCATCTATTTGTAGTCGAAGATTTGATCAACTCGAAGCTGTTGTTGCTGTTGCTGTTGCTGTCCGTGTGGTCTTGTAAATTTCATGGCAATTAATGGGCTGTGGTTGTGGCTTTTGCACCTGGCTCTGGCACAAGGACATGCACTTTATGACCCGTCAATGTTATGCACAGCAGATAATAATTGCATTATGTTCTGCTGCCCAGTCTGATTGATACGTGCGGTGTGACCAAAAATCTTGCAACTAGTGACAGCGAAAATAAATTGATTTAACGAACAGTCGGTTACAAGTTCAACGACACCAGCCACAAGGTCAGCAGCAACTTTGCCATCTGCAATTTGGAGACGTCGACAGCCCGCGATGCCTCAGGCCAGCTGAACTGTATGGCGCCCATCTTGGTGGCCCTGACGATGTCCCAGTACAACTTGCGAGTGCGACGATTGCACGAGTCCAGCACAAGGTCGCCCATGTACATGTGATGGGGAAAGCAATAGATCACCGACTCCTCCAGCTTCACGCTCGACACTTCTCCCGCCGTCGAGCACTTGAACTCGGTCCTCTGCATGATGTGCAGCGTGTCGCAGGAATGCAGCTGCGATGCGCTGAGTGTGGCAAACACGATCGTCAAGCTCCTGTCGATGAACAGCGTCGTGGGTTCGCCCTTCGAGATCAGCGGCGATCGTGCCTTCACAAAGATCTCATCGTTCACCGAGCTGCTGCAGATGCGGCTCAACTCCACGCTGCCGTTCATCAGATGCTGACATCGATCGACAACCTTCGATCCAGACGCAGCTGCTGATCGATGGCTTAAAAGCAGCTGACAGAGCAGCAACTGCAGTGCAAATGCAATCATTTATTATGATAATATATAATTTAATAACAAATTATCAGAAATTGTGACAAGTTTGAAAAGTGCTGCAGTTTTGACAAACCAATCAAAGCTAGCTCGTTTAATTTGGTATTTATTATAAAGTCAGCTATTATTAGAGTGAGGCGAGTTTAAAAACTAAGCTAATAAATTTGAAATTATTTCTTTGCAATAGTTCGGATTGTTCGACTCTGAGATGTTCAGTTCACATTTTGGGATACAATATACCTGCAATATACTGAAAATCCCCCAAATTATACCAAAAGATACTAAGATTATACCGATAATATATAAAAATATATTTGGCAAATTTGTGTATTTTGTAATGAATAATCTATTTATATTTGCAATCTTGAATTTAACATTTACATTAATAATTACTCATTTATAATACCCTTCGATCTCTTGGGGATAGCGGGTATAAATATTTTGCGTGCAGCTTCGACTTTATTATGCCAAATAGTTGCGGCAGTTTCTTTTATTGATGTTTCATCAGCATTTCAGAATATGCACGAGTAATAATTTTGCAGAAATATTTATGCATTTAAATACATGTTGCGGAAATATTTAAGCATTTTTTTTTTTCAAATTGCACATAAATATTTGAGGCTTTCGGCAGAGCGCTTTACGGAGTGAAAAACGCTTGCTGAATTTATGGCAGCGATAAGCAGCTGGCGAAAGCAGGTGCCATAAAAAGGATGTACAAATTGTTGATAGATGACGCCAGGGTTGCCACCTCCTTGCACATTTTGTGTGCAGCCCAACTGCAAAGTGCAATCCGAGTTCGAGTTCGAGTTCGAGTTGAAGTTGAAGTTGAAGTTGCTGTGTCATCGACTGCTTACTTAGTGACTTGCAAGCAGACAGAGAAAGAGAGCAAGAGAGAAATAGAGAATCGAGGGGATTATTGGCACAAGTTCATATTTCAAAAGTTTTGTAAATGTCATGGCGCGCTGTGGAGTAACAACTCGGCAAGATGCATTCGCTGGAAATCATTTATTGAGCAGGACGCTTCGATAATCCAGCGGCATCGATGCCGTTTGACATGTTTAAACATGCACTTGTTCTGCCATTAAAACCACCTGCAGTTGACCACGTTTAGTATGTGCTTGCCAACCCAAGTGGCCAGTTGTCGTTGTTGTTGTCGTTGTTGTTGTTCTTCATCGCCATCATCATTGGCCATCAAGTTTGCAAATTGAATTTAAAAACGTTTAACGTGCGCCTCCACAACGAATTGAGTTGAGTTGTCGTGTATCAACGTGTTCTTTGCGCCTGCCTCTTTCGCTATTTACTTAAGCATCAACTTTACTTTTATCCACACACAAACACACAAAAAACAACAACAATAAACAAAAACTCAACTCAACAAAATGAGAACAAGAGAAATGACAGGCGGTCCCACACTGCGGCTCTCAAGTTGCGCTCGTTGGGGATTCGCTTCATGTTTAAAGTTCGCTTTAAGTAGCTTCAACTTGACGGCATGTAGTTAGTTTTTATGCACAGCACACGCAAACTTGGCCATTAGTTGATAAATGGGCAAAGGCTTTAAACCAACAGAGAGAGAGAGACAGCGAGAGAGAGAGAGAACTCCCCGAACTGCGAGTCGTGAGTCGCTTTTAATGAAGCGTTTGGGCGCGCATATATTAGCTGCGATATATACTCCACACACAAATATATAGTATATATACAACACACATACAGGCCAAAAAGACCGGAAGTTGCCAAAATGGCGAATGGCGAATGGCGAACAGGCTTTTATTTGTTGTGTCGTTGACGAATTTAATTGAAATCAGCGACAGGCCGAGACAAATCAAAGTCTCGCTGATGAAATCAAACTCAACGCGCCAGCTGGAAGTCAAAGTTCAGTTCGAATCGTGAACTCAGCACAAAGGATCAAAATTGACATGACGTTGCCAAGAGCTAAACAACAACAACAACAACAACAACAGCAATGGCATTAACAATGCTCAAGTTGTAAATGCCAACGAGCTGACAGATTTATTACACTGTGCGACACAAACTTAATGACCCAAATCCTGATGCCAAGTGTCCATTGTGATATTAACACTTCTCCAACTTGCTTAAGCATTCAAATTCAACTTTTTAATGCACACACAAACAGACGTCCTTAATACTCTTTCATATTTCTGTTTTTTCCCCCCGCTTTTTGCTGGCAACATTAGAATTTTATTGCTGCGTTTACTATTCGGCTGAGTGGCCAGTAAAACCTTTACGATGATGCTGTACACGGCACAGAAAACAATACTTAGTTGCGATACTATCGCAAACACAGTTTTGATTTATTCCATCATCAAATTGTGCTTTAAATACATCACTTTTTATGCCCCATAAATAAATAAAAATTGGGTATAAATTTCATAATAATATTTCTATATCTTTACAAGAATGTCGTCACAATTTTAACAGTATTTATAAACAATTTTTGGAAAATAGATTGCATTTGCAACTGGTAGTTTTAATTGTAAAATAGATTTAAACATAAATGAATTATGAAACTGTTAAAAAGCTGTTCAATATTTGTCAGAATTTCTGATGCTCTGAAAGTGGAATTTTGTCAACTGGTTTTAAATATCAATTTATTTTTGGCAACTGTTAATAGGCAGTTGAATATTTGTCACAACTTAACCCATTCGATCAAAATGTTTTAGTCATAACATATTTTTCATAAATATTTGTTCTATTTTTGTGACATATTATCTAAATAATATGGTAGTTAATAAGCTGTTAAATGTTTCTCACAATTTCGAATACTCTAAAAATAATGTGGAATTTTGTCAACTAGTCTTAAATATCAATTTATTTTGGCAATTAAATTTTTGTCACAATTTTGCAAGATATTATTACACGTTTGTTCGGGCTGTAATAAATTATATTTTTATGATTTTGTTCAATAGCGAAACTGTTAAATATTTGTGCTGGTTTTGTGATACATTATCGAAAGTAATTTGCTACCATGTCAGCTAGCTTTAAATGAAATGGGGAATTTAAATCAAATAGTCTTGTCTGTGACAATAAAAGATGACAGCAGCATTTTCGTCGAGTGTAAGAGCTTTGTCTTGAAATATGCTCCACTGTCATTTGCTGGAGATACAAATTGAAGGAAATTGCAATGCGTGCAGTCCCCAAAAACATAACTCCAAGGCAGTCAACTAGGAATGGCAATGTGGACTGGGAACCGCAGGCAAAGCTTCGTCTTCCACTCGTTCTCAGAATGTCGAACATTCCCAATGGGCGTGAGATGAGTGAGCGCCAACAGTTGGTTGCCTGTTTTGGTTTGGGTTTGGTTTGCTTTGGGTTTGTCGTCCTGGTCACGATGTCAGAGTACGACAAATAATTAAACTGCGTGCATGTGTCGTCAATTCCATTCCACCACATTGCCATTTCCATTTCCATTCCCATATCCATTTCCATTTCGAGGTCGGGTCGTGTTGTCTGTGCTCGGCTGCTGATGGCGCCCCATTGGCAACCTTTAAATTTACAAATTAATTTCATGTTACAAGCAAATTCGTAAACAAGTCTTAATGTGCACTAAAGCGTGTTACCATCGCGGCAACGAGGCGGACCCCAAAACCCCAGCTAACCCGCAATCCTCCTCCACATCCTCCACATCCTGCTCCTCATTGAGCTGCCACCTACCAAATAATGTTGGGCGCCCGCCAGACACGAATTCAGCATTTATCTAGCGCCACTTGAACTGTTGGCGACGTCGACGACGCTCCTGCTGACGAAGGACGAGCTAATTTCAACGCCTCTTAAGCGCACCGTGGTGCCAACCCACGCAATCCGTGAGTCGATATGTGCACTGTGCGATTATTGAACTTGACACCTTTTCCGCATTCATTTCCCATTTGTAGAATAAGTGCGTGGGAATTAATATCACAAAGTAGCAGACAGACGAATTAGATTTATTAATTAATAGCAATGAATTTAAGGAAAAAGTATTTTACAAAATTGTTAAATTGTATATACAATTGCAATTGTTATTAAATTAGAAATATATTAATTATTGCATTAGTACGCAACAGAAAAATATAGTAAAATATATTAAAAAATTGAATAATTTATTCAAAGTATTATATCTCATTTAGCGATACAAACTGAAGACTGCTAAAACAGTCACAACATTTCTCAATTATTTATTATATTTGAAAGCAGCCGAAAAATACTGAAAAACTATTCACAAATTAAAGTTAATTCAATAATACGAATAAAGAATTAATTACGTTTACTAAATTACTTTTATACATTTCAATTAGACTGGATCATTTAGTATTTGATTAATTAATTTAAAGTATTTCAATCGTGTGACTTAAATATTAAATATCTTATTTAGTCACTACATTTCTAAATAATTTATTATTGCAGTCAATATAATCAATTATAATAACCGAAGTCTACAGAAAACTATAGTGAAACTATTTAATAATTAAAGTAAATTTATTACGTCTACTGCATACATTTCAGGAAAATCATTTAATACTTGATAAATTGATTAAAAGTGCTACAAGCGAGAAGAAAATTCGCATTTAGCATTTCGAGCTGCAGGGAAATCAAATATTCATTACACTTTTCACAACATTTGCACTATTTGGGTGTAGTTTATGTATTTGTAACGTATTTGAGCAATTCATTATTCATAAACAGCGCATTGCAAAGTTCGTCACGCAGTTAATCGCAAAAATAAACACGTATTGATTAGGCCATAATTATTATTGCACATTCTATCTTGTTTATTAGCAGACCAAATTAAACAAAACAAAACAAACTAACGCAAAATGTGCATCAATTATTTAATGAATGCCCCGCTGTTATTAATTCGATATTTGTTTATTCTAAAAGCATTTAAAGTAATGCAAATAATTGGAATTGGAATTAAATCGAAGCGACTGCGACACTGTGCAGGCGACTGTCAACAGTCTCTTCCCCATTCCCAATCCCATTTCTATTTCCATTCCCAAATCCCCCTCATCACAAAGCAGCTACTGATGTCCTGATTTTGTTGGTTGCTGCCTCGAGTTGTGGCAATCGTATTGCCCGGGGCATGTTCAAATTTGTTTCAATTCTAGGCGACTCCGCCCCTGCATATGATGCGACACGTAAGCGTAAGCGGCATGAAGTCATGCCTAAGTCGAGTCTATGCGAGTGAGGACTGTTGTTAATATAAAGAAGGTAATTGAGATAGAGCTGAGGCTAAGAAGATTGACATGGAAACGCACAAGCACAGATGAAAATGGAAATGGAAATGGAGCTGGGCGAGCTGGTGTTGTGTGAATTTTTTTTTTGTTTTTTTTTTGTTTTTTTTTTGCGGAGGGAGAACTCTTGTCTGGAGCTTGATCAAATTAATCAAGTACATTGAAGGGCACTTGTGATTTTGTGCTGATTCAGCGTTGGGCTATAAAAACATGCGTGGTCCAGGCGCGGGCCTTGAACTGTGGGGCCCAAAGGCGAGACAATGAGTGCACATAAAAATAATAATTGGAAATGAAAACAATTTTCATGGCCTGTGCGCAATGAAATAGCACAAAAGAGGCGCCTCGCCAGCCCTTTCTCTCTCTCTCGTCTCGGTCAAATTGAAAGGCCAGGTGCAGAAATATATATAGTACAGAATATTTGTCCTTTTGACCTTTTTTTTGCGTGTCTTTATTGTTGTTGTTGTTGTCGATATCTTTGAAAGCAATTATCGCGCCTTTCAAGCAAAATTGACTGCAAACGCGATACGAAATGAGCAAAGATGCCAAAAGGACAATGCGAATGCCAATCGAAGTCATTCAAGCTCATAATGCGCTTATCAGTGGCACGCACACAAGCTACTTGCCACTTGCCAGCCGCTTGCCACTTGCCACTTGCCACTTTGCCTGTTGGCTTTGCGACATTTGTGGCGTTTGCATATGCATGAGGCCCATGCGGCGTATGCGCAACATTTTGTGTAAGAACAACAAACGGCCAGCCACAAGACGCCAGCAACAACAACTGTTGTTACGGGGTCAGAGCAAAGGGCTGAGGCTGAAACTGAGACTGAGGCTGAAACTGAGACAATGCCTGGCGGCAATAAAAACGCAAGCCATAAAATGAATTTTTATGCCGCATTCTCGCAATGCCTGCAGCGCGTTGCGCGTTGCGCACATAAGTATGCTACCTTTTCTTTTCTGCCTCGTTTCCCCTCTTCGCTGGCCGCTGCACCCAAAACACGACTGCAACTCTTTCATGCCGAGCATATGTGCTGCGTGCAGCAGTTTGCGACGCCACAATATGTAATCAGAATATCAGGAAGCACAATCATTTATTCATTTAAAGACGACTTTGAGCAGTGGGCATTATGATGAGAGAAATTCAAATATAAAATTTAATTAAATAAGTAATAATTAAATGAATTAATAAAAACATTTGATAAGCATTATATTTGTATTTCTACGATGATAAATGATTATTTTGTTAGAAATAGTCATTTAAGGGCAGATGATTTAGTGAGAAAAGATTTTCTTGTACCCATATATTTTGTTGTTGTACAAATACGAGTATAAATCACATCATAACGCATTTAAGTACGCAAATACTTTACGATTTAAAAAAAAAATAAAAATAAATAAAATAAAGAAAACACGAAAAGCATTTAATAATCATCTCATTAAATAAATATACAAATTGTAAATAATATTCGTCGACTTTTTTTAATATATTTGTAATGGATCAAACAGCATTTTTGTAATAATATAATAGTAATATTTATTGAATCAAACTATAACAAGTCCATCAAATAATTTTGACATTGTAATAATTGTGCATTCAACTAAAATGGCATATTTTTGAGTTGTTTACTTCAAAAATCATGCTTAGATAAATTTAAGTTTGATTATTTATTTAAATTTAATTTGTTATGTTTCGTTTTATATATTTCTACCCCGTGTTTAATTGCTTAAAACACAACGAACTACTTTCTATTAACTATTTATTTATTCATCCATAACAATTAAATATTGCTACACTCATAACACTAATAAATGGATTTTGAGTCTCTAATTTGTTGTACAAATGACTTGCTGCAGAGTATCCACGATTCGCATATGCCGCTCGTGTGTGATTTTAATATTTCGGTTTTGTTTGTTGTTTTTTGTTTTTTGTTTTCCAAGTTTCGCATTGACTAACGGCTAAAAATGTGCCCAAAGAATTGTTCATGTATGCAGCTGCAGTTTGCAGCCGGTGGGCGTGGTCGAAGGGGGGCGGGGCGAGTGGCAAGGGGACGAGACGAAGATACATTTACACATGTAGTGCATAAAATGTTTATGAATTTCAGTTTATGGCGCGTAAAACACGCCAATAAATGTTGCCAGGCATTTAAATGGCCAATGCCTCGCCAGCTGGAACCGCTCGTTGTCTGTCTCCCTCCCCCCTCTCTCTCTCTCTCTCTCTCTCTGTCTCTCTGTCTCACTGGCTGCTGTTCCGTGTGCATGTCGCAATAATAAACAATCAGAAATGGCATAAAGTATGCGGAATCAGCGACGCCTTTGCCCCATGGCTCGTTGCCGTAGGTGTTAGTCGCCCCTTTGGCTCCGTCTCCGGGTCTCCAAGTCTCCGGGTCTCCGGGTCTCCTGCAACCAGGCAGCTCTAGTGGTCGGATGGTCGGATGGTCTCCCTCGTGGGCACATGAATATTTATGCAAGGCATTTTCTTTGCCATTTTCGAGGGTGGCATTTGCATTGCTTTCGCTTCCTCGTTGTTGCTCTTGCTGATTTCCGGTTAGTTATTTTTTTATGCCATCCCCTCTCTCTCTCTCTCTCCCCGTCTCTCTCTCTCTGTGCCAAGTGCGCTCTAATGCACTTTACGACACTTTATGGCTGCTGCGGTGTCGTCTGCGTTATAACACACAACAACAACAGCAGCAGCTGTCGAGAGGTGTGAGACACGAGCATATGTCACCCATAAGCACGGGTTATGGCAAATTGATGGAACTACATTCTGCCCTCCTCCTCCTCCTTGGCGTCCTCCCCGCGGGAGCTTAACAGTTGAGAGGTTTATAGACATTAATCAGCAAAGCGCTGCGATCTCTTGCCCCATAAACCTGAAATATTCGCAACGAGTTGCTGCTGATTAGGTTGCCTGCCTCTTCAGTCACCCAGAGCACTTTGAGGCGAATTGCACAAATAATCTACAAAATTGATTCAGAAAAGCCCACAACACAAATAATTTAGTAAAGAGAATTTCTACAAATAATCAATAAAATTAATTCAGCATAAAAATTATTATTAGTATAGAAAAAATTATGGAAAATGTTGGCTTTTTAAAATCTTCTACTTAATTTAAATATTTTGATTAAGAGAATTGAACAAAACATATGATAAACTAATTTAGAAAAATTAATTTTAAATGTATATTCTTCAAAAAGTCTTCTACTCAAAGCAAATATTTTGAAGAGATAATTGATCTAATGAGCAACAATATTGATTCAGCAGAGAAAGTTTAAAAATTATTTACTTACCCAAACAAATATATAAAAAAATTGTAGTTAGAATAAAAATAAATGCTTGCAAATTTAAATTGAAATATTTGGAATACATTAAAGTATAAGCAATATTAAAATAATTGCAGTTCAAAACATTTTTATTTTTTATTTTTTTTTATTTAAAGTCGACTATGAACAGTCGACATTGAAGAAATTAATATAATTATGACTAAAAGAGTAACATTATGATTAAAAATATTTTTATAGTTTAAAATAGAAAAAAAAAAAATTCAATTAAAATTAAAATATGAAATCTCTGGGGGTGTTTAAGCAATATTAATCTAACCCAGCATTCGCTGCATGGATTGGGGAAAACCCAGGAAAAACCCAATCAGGTCAGATGGTAGGTTAGTTAGCTAGTATTATTTGTAACGCACAACAAAAATAAATATCATTTTAAATATTTATTTTGAATATTTGTAGCAAATACTTTTTAATAATTGTTATTGAAATAAAAACGCAGAGCTTTGCCGACAGAATAAAATGACTTGCCTTAGGGAAAGCAATTTTGTTGCCGCAGCGCTGCGATTGAAGCCAGACTATAATTAAAGCATAAAAAGTGTTTTGGGCATGGTAATGAAATCTAAGAGACAGCATTTGAAGTGGCAAATAAATTCATTAGTCGGACGCCGAGTGAATATTGTGAATCGGCAGTCATAATTCAAGGATCATTAGCGACGCGGTCGTAAATGCTTTTCGAGGAGCGCAGATGGCCGGACTTTACGATGCTGCTCTCTACAGGGTATCATTACTTTACGCTATGCCTGGACAATGTGTCTAGAGGAGGGAGAGGGGAGAGGGGAAGCTGCTGTTAGCCAAATGGATTGTGCGCCTGCTTGTCTGGCACTATGCAAATGCCGTGGGCAGCCGAGTACTTAACGCCACGAGCCGCATAAGACAAGCGAAGCGCAAAAAATGCGAAAAACATGCGCCCACACCCCAAACACACACACCCGCACACACACACACACACACCCGCACACACACACACACACACACTCCTAGAGAGCGCACTGTTGAGGCGTGTAATCAAAGTGTCTGATATCAAAGCAACAAAAACTACGACGACGACGACGACAAAGTTATGCATAAATTTTGGACGCCAACTCGACTCGAGCGCAAAATCAATACAGGAAATAAATTAGTTTCGGCTCAAGCGCCAACACACACACACACACACACAGACACACAAAAGCAAGTATATAGATAGATAGAAAAAAAAAAGGGAAGAACACGTAAAATACAAGTAAAAACAGGATTCGCGTTTGGCTGCGAATTCGGCAGCGGATACGGATACGGATTCGGATTCGGATTCGAAATCGCAAAAACGCCGCAAAAACAAGTTGTAAAGGGCTTCAGCGCAGCTGCCCCCTTAAAATGTTGCTGCCCCCATCTGCAAGTGACAATGTGTAGTTGTTGTTGTTGCTGCTGTGGCATTGTCTGTCCCCCTGCCACAGCCCGAGGGGGCAAGCAACGAGCCAGAGACACGAGAGCCTAATAATAGCCGCACATAAAATTTTATTAGCCGGAGCGTAACAATTCAATTGGGTCATGCTTTATGGCGCCACTGGCCGCATTTTAAAACCAAAGTCATCAATGTGGGTCAAACGGCAGGTGCCGCCTGCCTAGATGCCACCTAGCCACCTCTCTCTTTCTCTCTCTCTCTCGCACACACTCTCTCCCTCTCTCTCTCGCACTTTGGCACCTGGCACGAAAAACTATATTACATGGCAGCCAAACAGCCTGAAGGCAGCCTGGGGGCTCCAAAAATTGAGCTGCCAAATGAAATGAAATTGCAATTCAATTTAAAGCACAGCTCGATTATGCAAGTTTGGAGCCAATCATATTTGTATCTGACGGATGCAAGCATCGAATTCATCAGCTGCGAAATTCCAACAAAATTTCAAAGCACAACAAGTGAGTGAAGAACAGCAGAAAATTCACAGGAAGAATACAGCAACGATGTCGATGAGAAATTTATTAGATTCAAATTGAAGCAGAAAGTTAAATATTTAATATACCACATTTAATTGTAGAAAGTTGAAAGTAATATCACTACAAAGTTTTTTTTTCAAATTGCTAAAACATAAAGCTCAATATAAATATCGAAATAATGAAATGTGGGAAAATGTAAATAATAACAAAACAAAACTCGTAATATTCTTAACATTTTATTTTGTACTATAAAATAACCGTAAAGACTACAAAGAAATACATTTAATTTGTTTATTGTTGTAGCCATAAAATTCGAAAAAAGCATAGATCTAAAGCAAAATTAGTATATAAAATGTAAATATCTAAACATGTAGATGTAAAAAAAAATACTTGCCAAACAAAATGCGTAATCTATTTAATATTTTATTTCGTAAATTAACTAGTTAAAAAAAGAGTAGAAGCATTAGGAGTAACTGCTAAAAGCCTTTAAGAGGTTACAGAAAAAATGATTAAATTTTAGAATGTGTTTAAAATATGTAACTCGAATTATAGACCAAATAAATATCCCAAAATATAGATGATAAGAATAAAACAAAATAGTAATAAATTTCGTAAATTCACAAATCGCTTTCGCTACTTTTAAATGCTCAGCCAAAACAAAGGGAAAAAGACCTGAAAATTGGGAGCAACATTTGCGCACAGAAAGTACAATAATATTGCGATTATAATTTAATTTTCGAGCCATGAGGTTGCATTTCGCACTGTTAACATGGCTGGGAATAGGGCCTAAAAAGAACGGGGTTAAGTGCGGCAATAATTACTGCTGCTAAGCGGCGTTATTTGCCTGGCATTTCATTTGGAAAAAACTTTCGCAGCCACGTTGGTTTGTGTTTGTGTTTGTGCTTTTCTTTGGCTTCAACTAAATGAAACAAGTTTAATTTATTTGTTTAACATTTCGCTCTCGTTGCAGGTACAACCAGCCACAGGCACAGGCACAGGTGTGCGTGTGTGTGTGTGTGTGTTGGCCAAGGAACAATAGACGAGGAGCCGAGCGACGAGGACGAAGAGGGCACAAAATGGGCAGCTTCACCACCAGATGGTCGAGTCCTGCTGGCAGCTCAGTTGCTGTCTCCCAGCCGAGCTGTTGGCTCCTAATGCTGCTAATTATTGGCCACACTGTTTATGGTAAGTGCAAAGAGCGAGACGGCGAATCTGTGTGTGCGAGTGAGAGAGAGAGCGAGTGAGAGCGATGCTTATCAGCAGTCATCGCGCGCGGCAACAATTGAGATAAGTGGCTCGACTTATGGCAGAAGTGAGAGTGTCGAATATAAAGCATTCCATTGCCGCCTGTCCGCTTGACCTCATTAGCCCTTCATTTATATCCTTATTTATGCAACCACACACACACACATGATGTTGATGTGCCATCTGTGGCACACACACACACACACACACACACACACATCTTTGTGCCTTGAAATAAAATGCAAACATTTTCATTTGAGTTTTGTGCGGCATCCATAAAATATCGACCAATGTCTGTGACGACGCTGGCTGTCGATGTCGCCCTATTTACTCAGCTGCCCCAAATTGAATGCCACACAAAGGAACCTGACAAAACACGCACACACACTTGCACAGAGTGTTGTTTGTGTGTGTGTGTTTGTGTGTGCGTTTGCTCGCTTGCCTGTAATTAATTGACTCGCATTTTCGCATCAAACATAAAAACAACTCCAAAACTTTCCCAAGCTAACTTTTTCTACGCGTGTGTGCGTGTGTGTGTGTGCGTGTGTGCGTGTGTGTGTGTGGCCAAAATGGCCGACAATTGCATTCAGTGCAGTCAAGGTCGCGACGTGGAAAGAAAACTTTGTCCCTCTCAACGGCGAGATATTTTGTCGCATGTGGCAAGCAGCCAAATTGGTCAAATGCTACACACACACACACACACATACACACACACACACACACACACACACTCAACACACACACACACATGCTCAATAAATGTAGCCAAGTAAATATCAGTTTCATGTTGAAATATCGTCATAGAAACAAGTGAAAATTAATTTAAATGCCGAACTCAATATTAAATCATAATAGCTCTTGCAAATTGGCCAAATATTATTGAATTAAATTGCATAAACCCATATTTATTTATTATTATTTTGTTGGTAAATTAATCATGTATAATATATATTTGGGGAATATTTGGTCATCAAAAATATTGTATTTAACGCGAGCTGAAAATGAGCCGCAAATGCTTTTGCGCTTCCTCAATCGAAATTGCGAAATGCCTTTCGCTTGAAATGAGTTTTTCCAAAGGATCAACAAATATGTGTGCGTTGCTATTTTTTTTTCTGCTGCTGCTGCTGCTACTTGTTTGTTAATTGCAAACATTGAGCGCGTTTCGTGCCATCTGATTGAAGTGCATAAAAAATGGCGATGAAATGTTGGGGCAACAAACAAGCAAAGGCAAAAGCAAAAACAATGTCAACGCCTATCGACATAAATGAAATAAAAAATTCTGTTTGAAATTTGAATTTCAATAAAAACGAAAGGACCAACGCAAGGACAACAAAACGGTGTTAAAGCAAGACGGCAAAGAGCTCAGCTATTTTGGGCATTTAATTAACCTGCAACTCAACAATTAAGCCCGCACTCTTGACCATCGCCAGCACACCCCAACAAATTTCCTTTTGCCCATTCCCATCCCCATCCCCATCGCTCTGTCGTTTTTGCCATTGATAACAGCTGGCGGGCGAGAGCAGATGCTGGCCGGATTGACATTTCATCATAATTGAAAATTAATACATGCCAAAAACGCGACCTGAACGCAACAGCCTGCAGGCGACAGCGAAACAGCTACGAATTAGGGGAACAAAAGCAAATTTACGTTTCCATACAACCAGAAACATCCGATGAGTGCTATAAGCACAGATATATGTACACACACACACACACACACAGATGAGCACAGATAAACCCGGCTACATGCATACCCTGTAAATAACAGCCCAAAGTGGATTGGTTAAACTTGACTTATTGAGTCTAGTTATTTATATAGTGTGAATTTAATAGCAAGTAAAAATTAATTGTACATCAGACAAACATTTAATTAACTTCAATTTAAAATCTAGTAAACGCAGTCCACTTTATTTGGCAATAATTTAATGTGGTCGTGCCTTTATTATAATTTATTTATTTTATTTATTTATAGATCTAGCTTAATATTGATTAAATTATAAGCTAGTTGTTATTTTTCTGCTATATCAGCGTAGGCCTTTAGCACTATGGTTGTGTTTTTATAATTGTGACTTATAATAAACAAATATTTACATTATTTACATTGACTATGTATAATTATTTAATTTGATATTAAGAAAACGTTTCAGAATATCAAAAATATGGAATATCAAGTAAATATTAATTCAACATCAATTGAATATTAGTTCAGTGTCACGTAAACCTTAACTTAATATCTATCAAATATTATTTAAATGTCATTTAAACATTTATTTAATACCAAGTTAATAGCAAGTATACGCAATTATTTATTTGAATTATTTAGTTTCATATTAAGTAAACGTATCAGAATATCAAGTAATATTTTATTTCATATCAATTTATTTAATGCCAAGTAGACGCTGCTTGCTGAACTTAATTGCATTTAATACAAATAATTTTATATTTAGAACCTGTAATACGTATCGCATTATATATAAATATATCAAGTTTATATTTGTTTAATGTGAATGTATTTCAAATGAAGTCTGTTTTAGCTAGCAATAATTTAATGTAATAGTATATTTATTGTAATTATTTGTATTTAATACAAATAATGTAATATTAAGTATACGTAACACATCATTGCGGAATATAAAAATAAAGAATATCAAGTAAATATTATTTCAATATCAGGTAAACGTTAATTTAACATCAAGTCAGTTTTGTTTTTTTGGGTATACTAATAATTAGAGATTTAATATGCATTTTAAAAATGGATTTGATATTAAGTATACGCAGCAACTAATTTTGGAAATAAGTGCAAAAATAAATAATTAATAATGCGGTTTATCAAATTTGAAATCAATCATTTTATACAAACATTTATATTTGCAGTCTTATTTAAAAGGTACAAATAAAATACGCATTTAAGATTTTTATTTTAATTTAATGTCCAGTCATCGTCATAATCATACTTTCGAATTTCGAATAGAAATACTTATAAGGTATATTATTGACGAATTGACGGCAAAATCTACACTATGAAATTAAGTTTCGAGCATTTTCAAACGCATTGCAATGATTAATTGAATATTAAGTATACGTAGTATGCTCGAAGTCCATAACAAAACACGTCGCTGTCATTCCTGGGTGTTCTTTAAGCATTTTTCATGTGCACACACACAAACACACACACACACCGACACACACACACACACACACACACACACACACACACACACACACTGTTGTGTATGTATAAATTTTGTTGGCTTTTCTTCGCTTCACTAATAATTGAATAATTTTGACATGAAAAATGGTACTAAAACCGGAATAATTTCCAAGCCTTAGAAGTTGTAAAGATTGGGGCTTCCTGCTCGGATCTTCTTTTTCTCTTGGCAAGGGAATTTGAATGGAAAATTTCGGTTTTTCGCTTGTCGTTGTTGTTTTTTTTTTTGTGTTTTTTTGTGTTTTGCATTGCGATTTGCGTTCATGCCACACGTGTGGCATGTCAGTCAAGCGGAAATGAGGCGTGGCTCTCGCACTCGCAGCTCAAATTTAAAATGCAAAACTTTGCTACACAAAAGTCGGCCTTGGCATTGAATTGGAATAAATACAAATAAAATGTCATTAAATTTGCATTAAAATGCGAAATGAAATTCTCGCCAGCTTAATCAAATTGCAATGTATTTGGGATTTTCAATGGAATCCAAACCAAACTCAACTGGATAGACAAACAAACATTTTTGGTTCGTTGCCTCTGGAAATTCGGTCGTCAGCCATCGGACAGACGGACAGACAGACAGACGGACAGACAGACCGTCGACTATTTGTGTTGCGTGTACTGGGGGATTAACTAGCAGCCAAAGTCGTTACAATTGCGCATTCGCTTTCGTTTATTTATTTATTTGAAATTAGAAACTGCCAACTGTTCCCAAAAGTGGTCATTAATTAGTGGCTAAGCACTTTCGTTTAGCCCCAGATAAAATACGAGGCTCTCGACTCCGCAAAACACTCGTCGCTGACTCGACTCAATGAATTTGATGATGTCCAGAGCGAGCGTTGAATTTAATTCAAGTGCCGAGAAGCTCTTGAAATTATAGCAAAAACAAAAATATGGCCAGCATAAGTGAAGATGCTTTGATTAATATCAATCTGTCTGCGAGCGATATAAATCAATGGTCAATGCGTGAATCAGTGAATCAGTGAATGGTCAACAGCAACAGCTTGATTGTGTTTGTGTTCACTTTGAGGGTGAGGGGAATCGTTAGCTCATTGCTCATTACCTCATTAGTTGAGGCGACTCGAGTACATTTCCAATACCAACTGCGAGGCAAGTAAATCGCACTCGACTCGACGCAGTTCAATGGCTCCATTAATCTTAATTGCTGTCTAGCGCCAGCTTCGTTTCTTAGTAGCAAATTCTTTCGCTAGGCTAATTGATTGATTGAACCAGATTCTCGTTACACTCTATCGCCATATGTTGATACTGTGAGTCGGGTGGATGCGCCCAGGATTATCAGCTCTTTACGCTCTCTCACCTCCAATGCACAGTATAAAGGATACGTACATATGTATGTAGGGAGATGGATTGGAACTGGAAGTGGCTTCAAATGGTTTTGTCTAATTAAAAGCAACATCTTCTGGTCACAGCTGTTTTCCACTTGATAGATATAACAAATGAAATTGTGTTGTCAAGGAACCGCAGACTTTGAAGTGGGTTCAAGTGCCTTGGTTGCCCACTTGAAGCTGACGCGACGTCGACGTTTCACCCATTTCACCAGTTTATCCACTTGCCCATTTGCCATTAGTTTAATAAGACGTCCTGAGACACTCACAATTGACAGTCGCTCATTTAATAAGCCCCACGCAAATGTCATTGATGTTGTTTAAATAAAGAGCCAAAAACACACAATTTTAGTTGCACAAATTAATTCCGGAATGCGGGCGTTTTGGTTAATAATAATCCATTAACATTCATGTGAAGTGAGAAACATTTTATTTTAAAATTTAATTTAAGTGAATAAAAATAACAACAATAACATTGTGGCATGCAGGTAGTTTAGTTTGTAATAATTCATTTATATTTATGTGAAGTCACTTACAATTTTTGAACTTTCTTTGTAATTTATAATGAATTTGTATTCGCCCACTTTAATTTACAATGAATAATAATAACAAAAGTTTATTTTGGAATACGGGAACTATAGTTCAAAATAATCCATTAATTCTTCTTTGAAATCAATTTCAATATATATTTTTTAAATTTATTACATACAATATTTCATTTTAGATTTGTTAATTCAAGATTCTTCAAGTTACTCATTTTCAAATCCTGATTTAATAATAGTTTTTTTTTTCTAATTCGACTGTCAACTTTTCGATCGTTAAGTCAAATAAAATATGTTGCATACATATTGCATAGATGTTATGAAAATGTCTTTTGAAAATTCGTTACCTAATAAATAATATGTAGAAGAAATAACACATATTTACAATCAATAATTCAAAATGAACATAATCCTAATTTGATTATCAATTTTGTTGCATTATCGACTTGCTTATTGTTGACTTTTCTAGAAAATAAAATAATGTTGTTGCACAAAAATTATGAAAATGTTTTTTGGCAATTGTTCGTTTAATAATTTTCTCAAATTTACAATATTTAATTGTGAATTAATATAATCTGCTAAGTAAATTGCAATTATTTCAATTTAGGATTCTTGTTTGCCATCTTCAAGATAAAGTTACTTAAAACATAATTTAGTAATAGATGCTTTTAAATAAATAAATGATGTGGAAATTGTTAATTTAATAATTTATTCTTATTTGCAATTTGTATTTGAAAATTCAAATAATTTGTTTAACTAATTGCAATTGTTATAATCTTTAATGTATTTGCGTTTGCCATCTTCAAATTAAAGTTTCTAAACTTTGAACTCTATATTCGATTTTTTGTAATAAATAAATGTTGGCATTAGTAATGCACTGAACTGATGGAAATGTTTTGCTGGAAATTGTCATAATTATGCAAGCGAAAAACATTGCGGAAATGTCAGAAGAAATGGCTTTGAAAGCCAAACTTGGATGGGCGCGAACTTAAATCGGCTGCGGATGTGGCTGGCTGCATAACTTTTAATGTAGCACGAATAATTGCCGGCTAATTTAATAGTACATGGAGCTTTAAGGCTGACGCACAAGTAAGTGGCAGGCAGGAAGGCAGGCAAAGGATATCTGTAAATTTGAAGCAGTTTTAATGCCTCTGTTACGGCTCGTCGCATTCGCCATTTTGTGCTCCCAATGTGAGCTGACCCAATTGTGAAGGGGACGACGACAACGCACTCTCTCCCTCTCTCCCTCTCTCTCTCTCTCTCTCTCTCTCTCTGCCTCTCTCTCCCTCTCTCTCTAGGGACTCATATCTGTGCCTCGCCTTGTACGAATTGGCTTTATGTATTTAACATTAGCTAATTTGTGTTTCTATATTTTGCAGTTTCTATTTGCTTATTTTTCTGTTTTTGCCTCTAATGTTGGCAGCGCATTTTTGCTTGCGCCTCTTCTTCCACTTCCATTTCCACTTCCACTTCCACCTCTTCTTCTTCTTCTTAGTAGTCGTCTTCTTGTTGTTGTTCTTCTTGTGCTGCAGCCCTCGTCTTGTGTTGGACAGTTGACTTAAGTGCCGGATGGCTTGCATTTGCCTCCGTCTGCATCAACATTGCAGTTCTTGTCGTTCTTGTTGTTTTTCCCTTTCTCTCCCTCTCTTCCTCACTCTCTTGCTGTTGCTGTTGCTGTCTTGACACTGATTTCAATTATAAATTGTTTTCCTTTTGCGCTGGCTTCAGTCGCCCCGTCTCGCTCCCTCCTCGCAGCTTCTCTATTATCCAATTCCTATTGCTGTTTATCCCGTTACTCCAGCCACACCCTGTAGTTAACGGCGAGTGCGAAGAGCTTGCCACGCACACTATTTGGATAAATGTTTTGCAGGGTATATTTGGGGTTTATTTTGCCCCTCAACTGGCTTGTTGTTTATTGAGGCTGCAAAGAGTGTCTGAAATTCTATATAATAAATGTATACAGGGTATTTTCACCATCGAATCCCTTTAAATTATTGCCGTTAATAGAGAGCGCAAAGTGCGTTTTAATCTGCTTCGCCTGGCCGTACATATTATTTAATTAAATGTATTTCATACAGGGTATCTTCAAGTAGTGAAATTCCTTAAATAGGGAGTGGAAAGAGTTTTCAATATATTATTTAATTAAATGTATTTTAAGGTTGTGCAATTCCAACTCGCCCATCGAATGCGATGTAGTTAATAGAGATTGATTTAAGGTTTTATTATTTTAATGATTATTTTATACAGGGTATTTTTACATGTCAACTTGTTGTGATATATAGTGTAAAGACTAATTTAAAGCATTGCTCTTGCCTCTAGATGGTATTTAAATAAATGTACACAGGGTATTTTAACGTTGTCAAACTCCAACTAGCCCTTCAACTTGTTAACTACTCACTATTAACTACAATAGTGATTGTAAAGACTATTTTAATGCCATATTATGTAAATACATGTGTATATACAAGGTATCTGCAAATCTAACTCGCTTATCGAATTCCTTTTACTTGTTGTGATTTCAATAGAGAGTGTCAAGAGTATTTAAGTGTTTAATTATTTAAATAAATGTTTACTGGGTATCTGCAGGTTGTGCAACTCCAGCGGACTCATCAAATCCCCTCAACTTGTTGTGTTTTGAATAGAGAGTGCAAAAATTATTGTAATGCGCTGCTCCTCTTTCAATATTTATTATTAAAATAAATGCTTACAGGGTATCTGCAGGTTGTGCAACTCGAACTCTCCCATCGAATCCCCTCAACTTGTTGTGTTTTGAATAGAGAGTGCAAAAAGTATTGTAATGCGCTGCTCCTCTTTCAATATTCATTTTTCAAATAATTGTTTACAGGGTATCTGCAGGTTGTGCAACTCGAAGTCGCCCATCGAATCCCCTCAACATGTTGTTTTTTGAATAGAGATTGCAAAAAGTATTGTAATGCGCTACTCCTCTTTCAATAATCATTTTTCAAATAATTGTTTACAGGGTATCTGCAGGTTGTGCAACTCAACTTCACTCATCGAATCCCCTCAACATGTTGTGATTTTAATAGAGATTGCAAAAAGTATTGTAATGCGCTGCTCCTCTTTCAATATTTATTATTAAAATAAATGCTTACAGGGTATCTGCAGGTTGTGCAACTCGAACTCTCCCATCGAATCCCCTCAACTTGTTGTTTACCATTTCTCGCCGTTCGTGTGGCCTCAGTGCGTTTTGTGATTGCTTTCTCAATCTTCAATCGGCGGGCCGCGAGCGCTGCTGGCTATCACTTTTAATCTAAGTTGGCAACAATGCGTCCATCCCACGACCTGACACGTCCTGCCACCCTCCCTCCTCCCCCTCCCCTGCCTCCTCTCTGCTCGTTCTGGCAACACAGGATGTGCGCTGTTCTCTTTATTTATTTATATGTAACTTTTTTTTTTGTGCTGTTCGCTCTCTTCTTATTATTATTTCTTTAACATCTCGGTGCTTCGACTTCCACTTCGACTTCGTCTGCCGTTGTTTTCGCTGGTAATCCTTGCGGCTATTATTCTTAGCCATGCATTTATTTATCAATTTTTACGTCGCAAACAAGCCATGTGCTTATTTATGGATAGACGCCTTCACATCGCTGACGAAAAAACATTGCCAAATGGCCGCCCTCCTCCCTCCCTTTGCCACCCCTCGTTCGATGGGTAATTACAAAAAGAAATAAACACAACAAACAAATCATCTTCTTGCCTACATCAGATGTGCCCGACGCGTCTTCTGTTTATTTAGAGCACACATCAAATACTCATATCGCATATATAGTATGTTATGAGTTTGTTGCCTTGCCTCCAATATGTATTTTGAATTTGTCCTGCAGATTTTTCAATTTTGATTTCACTTTTGCGGATGCACGATGAATATTCAGGAAATACGCTTCGCTTCAGAAATGTTTTTTCGTCTCCTCGATTTCTTCAACACGAGAATGCAGACAAATATTTGAAGGATTGCTTTAAGATAGATATGGTATTTAAACTACGACTCTGACTATTAAAAAAAGAAAAATGAAATTAATTTAACTTGTTCTCAGTAATATTTCTAATGAAATTTTCAATTTTTCTCATTTTTAATTAATTATGAGTAATGCATTCTCTGTTAGGTGTTCTTATAGGTTTTTTATAATACATGTATTAATTTTCATCTCAAACCAAAAATTTGTTGAATTTAAATTAGTTTTTAAAACTTGTTCTGTTTGTTTAATTTCTGTCGAACGGAACATTTTGTAATTCGCATTACGTTACCTTCATTGTTGTTTAATTTCGAAAAATGTTCAAAACATTGAATTCATTCAATAATCTGCTCTGCTAATTATTGTAATATATTTCAATTTATATGTTTAGAGAACAAAAAATATCTATTTTAGTTAGAAGCAACCTATTAGATGTTTGAAGATTTAACCCTTTTCCGGCTCGTTTTATATAGAAACTATTTAACATATTTTAATTTGACTGATCCATATTGACTTGCGCTCATTTAGTTATGCGATAGATTTCATTTCAAAAGAGTAAAAGAAAATGCACTTTATATTTAATTCAATTGAAATGAAAATAAAAAAAGCAATATTCTAACATAATTCTCCAAATACTGCCCCGGATTTTCCAGAATTTACATTTAATGTTTGGGTAACTTTCCGTACGAAAGTAATTTGTTCTTTGGTAATATCTTGAAAAGAAAAAATGTTCCAAACAGAGCAATGGGAAACTAATAAGTTATTGGCCAAATTGAAATCACGTTTGTTTCAAGTTTATTTTGCTGTGAATAGCAAAAATACAATAATTAAATTCGCAATTTATGCAGCCATATTTTCGCTATTTTGCCAGCTGTACGTTGCATGCAACACTAGCTGCAACTTGTCGATGCATTAAAGCCTTTCAGCGCAAGCATCCTAATCACATGAGCCAACGCACACTGTAAGTTTGTCAGGACATCTTCATTTCTGTGCCATGCCATCTGAAGTGGGGAAGTGGGGGGCAAAAGGGGGTTAAAGAGTTTCGTTCGTGCAACGTTCCGTTGCACATTGTGCTGGTCTCAATTGCACTGCACTGCAGGTGCAGCGAGGGGCGGCAAGTGGCAAGGGGCAAGCGGCAAGAGGCGTGTGTCGCTCGTCCCTGTTGCACACTGATTTAATTTTGAAATCTTTCTGCGCTTTCACGCAAATTAAAATGACGGCAGCAGCGGCAACCAAACCAAACCAAACCACGGCAATGGAAACACGCTCGACGCACTTGGACGCAGTTGGGGTTAATAGATCATCATCGTCATCGTCGTCGTCGTCGTCGTCCTCGTGATGAAGCAGCCCAACGCCCAGCAGCAGTCAGCACTCAGGACTCGTTGCCCCTTCCTCCCTGTTTCAGTTTCAGTTTCTGTTGCTGCCTTTTGCCACAGCCCGGGAAAACCGGGGAAAAGTGCCTTTGAGTTTGAGGTTGGCGCTTGCCTTTGGGCTTCCCAAAAACCCTGCTCTCAATTTGCTTGGCGCAATTCAATTGTCAGCCATTTCATTTCAATTTAACCATTTTGGAAACTGTTGTAAAGACGACGGAAGCGTGAAGATATTTGTATACTGCAATCTGTCAGTCAGACAATCAGGGCAGCCTGACAGTCATTAGTTAGTCAGTGAGCATTCTGACAATCAATCAGTCAATAGCTCTACCTGTCACTCCGTCACTTAGTCAATCAGTCAGTCTTTGTGGTTGCTTTGCTACACTTGACTGACTTCCTCCCAAATTATGGCCGAGCAAATATTTTGTTTGCCTTCGCAATTCGACAATCGAGACGGGGCCTAAAAACTGCATCATTTGGGGAATTCATTGATTCCCGATTCCCGATTCCCGATCCCCGATTGCATTTGGCATGCACAACAAATTGGAGGCAAACACACAAAAAACAAAAATATATAGACTTGTTAAATATGGAAAGTGCAACGCCAGCAGATACCCTGCACAAATATTTACAAATATATCAAATAATTATGCTACCCCACTGCAAGTTAATCCCAGCTGCAACACGCGTCCGCTCCATTGCAAATGTTTAAATGTCAATAAAAAAGCGAATGCCACAAATCGTTGAACCAATGAACATATAAAGCACTCGTTTGTGGGTTATGAACAAACATATGAATCGCTTTATGCCACATCCAATTGGGATGCTCAACATTTGATTGTCAAATGCGGCCGCGAGCAATGAACTTGCCACAAATAAAAATATTCATGACTGGAAGGGTTGCATCTCAAATTGTTATGATATTTAATTGTTATAAAACATTCTAATAATACAAATTAAATACAACTAGAACATGCATTTATATATTTAGCAATTGCAAAAAGTTTATATTTTATTTGAATTGTCAAAATAAATATTCTAAAATAAATATTTAAGCCCCACAGCCAAAGGCTTTCATAATTTTTGAGGTTCTACAATTTTATTATTTATATATTTATCTATCGCAAGATATTATTATTAAATTCAATTATTATTAAACATACTAATAATTTAAATTAAATAAAGTTAGTTCATTGATTTATATATTTAACAATTACAAATAGTTTCCATCTTATTTTGATTGTCAAATGCCATCGCAAGCATTCATATTCACATTCATTTTTGGGCTAAATAATTTCGACTAGCGATTTAAATTTGAGTGGAAATTAAAAATCGATGTTAGGTTGAAACTTCGCTCAGTCGATGTAAGTTTTATACTATAAAACTTTCCCATTTTAATTATTTAATTGTCTATCTACATAAATTCATGCATTTGTAAGCTAAAACTTATTTATTACTTGTAACAAACATTTGAATTACACTAATTAAATGAAGTGAATACATTAAATTTACTCATTATGATATTTATATCATTATTATCCAAACAATGTTTCGTTTTTATTTTTTTCTTTGAAATCTTCCTGAGTTTGTACTAAGCAGAAATAAATTTCATTGTTCAATTTTATTTTACTTGCCATTATCCAAATTTTCAAATGTCAATATAATAAAAATATTTATATTAAAATATATTCTTTAATGTATTTCCAAAAGTGTTTTAGCTTATAAAATAGTTGAAGACAAAAACGTTTTGTTGCTGTTTTATGCAATTCAAAAAATGTAATAAATAACAAAATAAATTTTCGAAAGCTTATATTTGCAATTTACGTGTGAAATTCCAACACAATGATTAACGAGTATTCAAGAGTCGCGCACACTCGTTTCTAGCCATCTTGCTTGATTTTTTTTTCGATGGCATTCCGTCAACTTTTAATTGAGGTCTAAAACCGAATTAACTGCTTGCCAATTGCCAACTGGCAAATGGCAATTGGAATTGTGTATTTGAGTTGCGTTATATTTTATTTTGCATATGGAAATTGCGAAATTTGTTTGGGGAAAAGTTGTTGTAAATGAATTTGGAATATTCCCCGTTGGGTGACATGACCTGATGACTTGTTGACTTCTCTTTCGCTCTCTCTCGTTCTCTCTCGATTACAATCGGCATCAGCAATTCATCATAATTTCATAACTTGCGGCTGTCAAGAGTGTCAACAAAAGTTAGATCACACTGTGAGGCTATGATTGGTTTATCGCCATGATTGAGGGACGCTTTATTCCCCAAAACACACACAAAGTTTGGCAATTTTTGATGCTCCTCGTTGTAATTGTGAAGTCGGCAAATATTATGCGGTTGTCGTGTAATGCGCTTTGTTGTCACAAATGCCAGTTTTGGGCAATCGACCTGGGGATAAAAATAATAATAAATAAATGCCAGGACATGTGTTGCATGTGTTGCATGTGTCGCTTTCATGGGTAATTGTGACATCAGGTTGCATTGTGACCGAAAACTGGCGTGTAAATGTCACGCAGCCAAAAGGGGAGAGAGTGAGAGAGAGAGGAAGAGAGGAAAATATTGTTGGCAGCTTCTTGTGCCCAAAAAGAAGTAATAAAACAGATTTTATTTATTTGCTGCGCAAGAGCAAATTGAAATTCTGCAACACGAGCGGAATCTGCAGATCACGGCGCCTTGCCAGAAGTGTTTGCCGTGGCATGCCACATCTCGCCTCATCTCCTTCACACACACACACACACGGATACACACACGGATACACACACAGATACAACACACAGATACGACACATCCTTGGCCGAATCATCGCGTGTCGTTGGAAGCAAGGCAAACTTTGGAAATGCATTTGTCTGTGCTCTCTGTCCCTCTCATTGTTGTGCTTGGCCCCATCATATTGCAGTCGACACCGTCGTCATCCTCAGCAACTACTTACCTGAAGCACAGAGCACAGAGCACAGAGCACAGAGGCTACAGCTGAAGCTGAAGCAGCGCCTGAAGATGCCGACGATGATGTTGTTGAAGCTTCCTTCTCTCAAGGATGTGCCCGCCACTTACAAATAATGGCACGTCAGCCGTGAAAACTTGCAACAAATTCATATCGCCATCGCCATCGCCACTGCCACTGCAGATAGTGCGAGCAACAGCTTCAACAGCTGCCGGATGCACCTGCGAGGGTCGCCCAACAAGTTCCCCAAACCCAAATACAAATTAAAGCAATTGAAAGTATCTTAAAGTACTCCATGCAGTTCTATGTGCGTCCAAATATAATTATTTATTATCAATTACTTAGTCGAATTGCGGCATTACATTAACTGCAATAATATAAAAGAAGCTAAACAACAATTTAATTTAATTAAATCTTTTCACTACAATTTGTAACAATATATAAAAAATGTAGAAATTAAATCAATTGAAAATATACTTGATGGAATTCTTTCGATATGCATATGTAATTGAAAATATAATTATTTTTACTCAGACAAAGAGTCGGAATGTAGCTAAAAATATTAACGTTAATTGTTAATATGGTGATTTTTAGAAATCAATTAAAAAATTAAATTAAATATTATTTAAATCACTTTACTCACATGTTTAGCAATGATACATTTGCTGTTGATACAAAAGAATTAAATATTTGTGCAACATTTATTTTATAATATTCATATTTTAAAGAAAAGAATTTGTCAGTTGTGCTGGAAGATGAGCATTTAAAGAACTTGTTAAAGCCAAATGAAATGCTATTAATGCATTTCTTGCGGTATAATACATTATTTTATTTAAAGGATAATAAAATGTTGTGTTAACGTAAGCATAATAATTAAAAATTGAAGAATTAGATTATGTAATTGTCTGTTGAAAAGTTGAATTAAATCTTGTTGTTAAAAGGGTTTCAAATGTCTTGCCTTGCTAACGAAAATGGGCAGTTGTGTGTGTTTGTAGTATTGCATGCTAATTGTCTGTTTTTCTCAAAAGCCTTGTTGTCAATTCCCCTTGCAAATAACTAATGAATGTCAAATGCTGTCAATCGCCCAATTGAGCATTGCTAAAAACTACCCTCGAGGCACAACAAACATCAATATCTCATTTGTAATTGCATTTGGCATTTAGCATTTTGCATTTTGCATTTTGCATTTAGCATTTGCAATTTCCATGTATTTAATTTGCACTTGTTAAATACATTTTGCCAGCATATCTATAGACATTTTGCATGCTAAGAACAACCATAAATTGCCAAATGCTCCGCTTTCGGATCCCTTCTCCCCTCCGTCCCTCTGTCGCCTGCCTGTTGGTAATTATATGGCATTTAAGTTGTGAGCTTTTTCAATGGTAATTGCGAATTGCGAATTGCAGGCTTGGAATGCAGCGAAATCCCCAACTGGCAAAATAACCATAAAAGGCCCAATTTTGAGTGCAATTCATTTTGGAAAAGTCCTTCGAAATGGTCGAATAACTTCTGAGAATAGAGATAGAACAGAGACAAGTGAATAGAATGCAAAACATAAACCAGCTTAGACCTCAAGCAAACTATGAAATTTGAATTTTGGAGTTTCTGAGCAATTGAAAGAAAATGCCTGCCGCTGGTTTATCAATCAATCAATCAATGTGCCATCATTCTCTCCATACGTTCCAAATGAAATCTACTTGGCACAGAATTCCTAGTTTAAAATAGCATTTAATTGGTATTCCTGCCAAATCATTGACAAATCCATCATTGAGGCCGCTCAACATGACGTATACGCAATGCCGCATATCGTTGTAAGTCAGAGAGAAAAGTTCGCTTGTCAGCCCCAGACTGGATATCATTTTTCAATGCCTACTGGAAGGTATGGCAATTATTATGCTCACAGCATGCGGCAGCGCCGAGTTCTAGAAAATGTGGCAATTAATTAAAATCGTTGACAAATTGCCAGCACAATATTATGAACTGAGAAGTCGAGAGAGTTGTGAGTTCGTGTCGAGTACTCATAATGCCATCTTACGCTCTGCTATTTCAATCTCAGCCATTTACATACTATATATAGTATAGTAGTCGCATCCTTAAGCATTTGCACACGCTCAACATCTGCATTAACATCTAATTTATTCAAGAGAATTCGAACTGTTGAGGCGCACGCAGGGAAACCAATTAGTAAACCATGAGAGAAGATTATATGCAGGGACACAAGCGACTGCGGAAACCAAATTGGGGCCAACTAACTAACTGTTCTCGGTCCTTGGTCCTTGGTCCTTCGTCCTCCCTCTGCATTGCGAATGCAAAGCTGTAAAATAAAATAATAACAACAATTGTTACGCAGCTCACTTTGACTCAGCTGCAACCCCTCGCTGTGAGTTTATTCCAAGGGCTTTTAATACTCTTTAAATGCATCTCGACTAATTAGCCCCGTGTTGTGCATATGTGATTGTCAAATGGCTCCGCTTCATTTTAGCAATTAATTCATTTAATTCAGTTTGTTCTTTGAGCATTGTCGTCAGTGGATGTTTTGCAGGGTAGCTGCTAGTCGCGCATGCCTTTTGCACAGCACTCGACTGTTTCAACTTCCAAAGTTGACAAACACAAAGTGCTGCAATAAATAATCCATTATTCGAACATTTTACTTATAAAAATGGAAGATAAATGGCAATCTTGCGAGCCAGCCAGCACGACTGCAAAATACCCAGCATTTTAAATTAGGAATACTATATGACATAAATAGAGAAAAATATTGAACTATAGTATTAATGTAGAAACAGTTTATTGGAATTCACACATACCATTTGGTTGTAATGAAATATTGATAATAGAAACATTTCATTGAAGTTGCAAATGTCATAAATAAATAAAAACGTTTCATAATAATATGCGTATTAATAATGAAGAAGTATTTTTTTTTAAGTTTTCTAATATCATAATGAAAACATTTAATTCAAACTTGTTAATGGCAAAAATAAATACTAATATTTATAAGGTTATTTGAATTTTAATATGGTAATTTAAATTGACATTTTGTAAAAGGCATCACTTAACAAATATATTCATTATATTTATGTTGTTAAGTAATTTTCTTATTTCATTAAAATTAAGCGCTTATGACTTTAAGTGAGTATTAGAGAGTGTTAATCTGTAGATTTAAGAAAGGTTTTGTTTAGGTATTATTTCTTCATTAAATTAATCACAAACTAACGTGGGAAACTCTTTGACTATATTATAGCATAATAAATTCAGTAGCAGATTATTTAATTGTAGTTTCTAAATTACGTAACAAAAAGAAGGAATAATAATATTAAATGTGTTTCTATGAAATCTTCACATAACTATTATACATATTTGAATAGTTATCCAATATAAAAATAATATATGTTAATGGTGAAGAAATACGACTTTAAGCCCACGCAGGATATCAAGTATTCGGCTTGCTGCGAATAAGTTTTTCGATTCGGTTTTCGGATAATGGCGACGACGACAGTCAGACAATACAAACTATAAATATGCAGAGTCAGAGACAAGTCACAGTAACCGAATGGGGCCAAAGCGGAGCGAGGGGGCGGGCGGGAGCAGAGCGTATAAATATATAGTAAGTAGGAGTCGGAGCTGTCTGACACAAAAATGGAATGTACGATGCCAAAGCCGCTCTCAGTATAGCACGCTGTCGCTGCCTCTGGCGCTGCAAGCAAAATGCAAAATTTATTGCAGAAAACTACAGAGGCTGTGTGGGTGGTGCGTGCGTCGCAGTCGCTGTCGCCGTCGCTGTCGCCGCCGGATGAAGTGAGGCGTGCAAAATGTGTTAAGTCTATTGAGTGTATTAAAGCAAATAACTGCTGCGAATGAAATACATGCAACAACAACGACAACGACAACGACAACGATGGCGATGGCGATACATGCAGATGCCAAAGGCAAGTGGAGTGGAGTAAAGTGAAGTGAAGAGGGGGGGGGAGAAGATACTTAAATGCCAAACACAGTGGCGCACACATATGCAAATATGAATATAAATGAACAGCGACTGAGCGAGGCGAAATCAAGCGAAAGAGAGCGAAGCAGAGGAGAATGTGTCTATGTGTGCGTGTGTGTGTGTGCGGATGCCAAAAGTTGAAAGTTAAACTTATGGGCGCAAAGAAATCGACAAGGGTATTACAACTAAAACAAAAGTGTGAACAAGCGCAGCTGCTGTGGGGCAATAACGAGGCCACGACACGACACACGGAGGGGGGCGGGGGATGGAATGATAAGGCAAAGCATGTCTGCGTGCGAAATTTACAATTATGCGAGAGCAAAAGCCTTCGATCCCAGCCACAGACACATTTGCTTCCCCCCCCCCCCAGCTGGAAGTGCGAGTGTCAACACAAACAACGCGCACTCACACCTACGTTAGAGCGCAATTAAAGGCAACAACAAAGACAAAGACAAAGAGGAGACCCCAAAATAGTGGCTGAAGAAGAGCAGCGCAAACATTGAGCCTGCCAATGAGACACAACTGGTTTGAACTGCTCAGCGCCAGCAATCAAGCAAACAAAGTTCGAGTTGCGAGTTGGAGTTGGGGGTTGGGGTTGGGTGTTGGAGTTGGGAGCCGAGGTCAGGCATGTATGGAATGCGGGGTCGCTGTAATGAAAAGTTAAGACCGTCGTGTTGAATTCCGCACTAACAACGATTTAAATTGTTAAGGGTCGCAGCCAACATGAACAATTCATAAATTGTAATTTACAAATAAATGTGAGCATAATCCAGCTGGGAAAGGGAACTGGTGGTCAGACACTTAAAAATAGATAAATACGCACATTTCACATGCGATCAATCAATTCCGACTGCTGCCACAACATGTTGCAGGCTCGTGTGGCGCGTGCGACAATTATGTGTGTCAAACATTTGATCAATTTCAAACATTTGGCTGTCATTCAAATTTCACAAGTATTTGGCAGCCGGCTGCCTTGAAAGTCATCAATTCAGCTGCACAGAAATAAGTATGAGGATTATTTGCATTTGAAATGCTTAAAGTTGCTGCCTTCACATATGCACAATAGTATTACTTAATGTAATGTGTAAATGTTTATCTCCATTATTCGACTGGCACTCTATCAAACGTATTTGGCTTTTGTCAACCACACATATTGTTTTTGGCTTGGGACACATAAATTGTGCATGTTTTAATTAAAGCGTTTAGTTAAAGTTTGCAGCTCATTAGATCGAATTAGCCTTTGGCCGTGTGCGGCAATATTTCAGCTCGTATATATAAACAAGTGAGAAAGCTACAGTCCAGAGTGCCGTGACCGTATGATACCCGCCACCCATTTCGAGAGAAAAGGAAAAACTTCAATGATATTTTAACAATAAATATACCAAATATATACAACTTGTTTTTTTTTTTTGTATATATTTGAAAATAGCGGGTTAAAATCCACAACACCGACATGGTCACACTGTCAACTAAACAAACAAAACGCGGGCAGCTGCAAGTGAATTTTGTATATTATTATTCCTTATTTATTATTATTATGCATACCAAAATTCAGGTCTAGGTCTTTTATTACGACTTTTACAGGCTTTTGGGGGCGGAAAGGGGCGTGGCAAACATCTAAAATAAACTTGATCTGCGTAGGACCTATAAGAGTACTGTCACCAAATTTGGTAGCTATAGCTCTTATAGTCTCTGAGATCTAGGTGTTTATACAGACGGACAGACGGACAGACGGACATGGCTATATCAAGAATATATATACTTTATGGGATCGGAGATGACTCCTTCTGCCTGTTACATACATTTCCTGTTGGCACTAAGTTATAATACCCTTCTGACCTATGGGTAGCGGGTATAAATATTGTGTTGTTCGCATTCATTTGTGTTGAATTCAATTTATAAGGCGCAAAGTTGCAGCTTTGACGCACTCTGCAAATAGTTGCCACACTCTTCCAGACGTGGCAACTTCGAGAAATGCGAGTGCCGCGCCCCTTGTTGCCACATGTGGCAGGCACAACAGCTGCGCAACGCGGCAACTTATTTGCAACAACAACTGCTTCGACTACTTACTGCTACAGTGGAAGAGGAAGAGAGCACACACACACACACACACACACTCACACTCGCACACACACGGCGATTACAAAAACATCAACACTTAATATGTTTATTAAATTTGTTGCTACATCATTAGGCACTAGCAGCCATATAATGCGGCGCAAACACTTTGGCAATCGCCTCCCCCGCCACACACACACACACACACACACACACTTAGCCCACATCATCAGCAAGTATGTGTGTGTGTGTGTGTGCTTTTATACCCTTCGCTCCATAAAATGTCTACTAAGGTAATTCAAACTTGTGCAAATGCATGTTACACTTGCCGACATCATGAAGAAGTCGTAACACAGGCCATAAAGGACATGCTTCCAAGGCGGACATAACACATCTACACACACACACACACACACTTACACACACACTTACACACACACTTACACACACACTTACACACACACTTACATGCATTTGTGTGTGCGTATAAAAAGTATGAAAGTATTCATATCGAGCAGTCGTAATGCATTTTTAAACCTGCTGACAATGACACAAAAATAAACATGTTTTAAATACATTATTTAAAATTGTTGTGCTGCGATATTATTTAAAATTTTAATATACAAATTGATGTGCTATTTATTAGCCTATTTGAAGTTGTGTTTAGTTACTTTAATATGAACAAATAAATATGCATTTATTATCAAACATAATTGAATTACCTCTATTACAAAAAATAAATATACATTTATTAATATTAATTTTATGTTTATTTTACCATATTGTTTGAAATCTAATATCCAAATGTAAATGCAAATTATTATTTTTTGAATTCATTTGCTATTTTGAATACATTTTATATTACCTTATTAGAAACTTAATTTATTTGGGTTTTTAAATATCCATTTATAAAAAGTTTGAAATATCCATTTTTAAAAAGTTGAAATATCCATTTAATAATATTAATTTTATGTTTATTTTACCATATAGTTTGAAATCTAATATCCAAATGTACATACATATATGCAAATTAATTGCCTATTTTAAGTTATTTTTTTTTAATTCATTGGCTATTTAATTACCTTAATAGAAACTTAATTTATTTCGTTTTTTAAATATTCATTTAGAAAATGTATTTAAATATCCATTTAATAATTATACGATATTGTTTGAAATGTAATATCCAAATGCGTATGCGTTTGGCTATTTAATTACCTTAATAAAAATTTTATTTATTTAGTTTTTTAAATATCAATTTAATAATATTAATTATATGTTTATTATACGATATTGTTTGAAATCTAATATCCAAATGTATATGCAAATGAATTGCCTATTCATTGGCTATTTAATTACCTTAATGTAAACTTAATTTATTTCGTTTTTTAAATATCCATTTAAAAAATGTATTTAAATATTCATTTAATAATATTAATTGTATGTCTAATATTCAAATGTATAAGCAAATGAATTGCCTATTTTATGTTATTTTTTGAAGTCATTGGCTAATGAAACTTAATTTATTTAGCCACTTTTCACAACAGCTGCAACCTTTACCAGTTCACTTCAGTGAATCACTTTACAGCTTTTTAATTGTTGCAATGTTTGGAATGTAATTTAGACGTTCAGGCAAAGCAGAAGAGAAAGAGAGAGAGAGAGAGAGAGAGAGAGAGAGAGAGAGTGAGAGTCGTTTAAGCCCCAGCAGGCATTTTATAGGCCGCAAGGCAATGCCCTGCAAAAAGTGCTTGAGGCAGGCAAACAGACGGACGGACAGACGGACGGACGGACGGACAGACGGACAGACACACAATGAGCAGCTGTGCTGCAGAGAAGTGTGTGTGCTTTGGGCCACTTAACTCGGGCTTAACGATTGTTATTTAGATGCAGTTACAGTTGCAGTTGCAAGTTGCACGTTGCACGTTGCCGTCTCTGTGTTGCAGCTGCAAATAAAACTCATGCGAGTTTGTGCTTTAACAATTTGCATTGCTTACTTTACTTTTTTGTTGGAGAGAGAGTGAGAACTGAAGCTGTAGCTGAAGATTTCTCTGGGCGAGAAGTGAAGTTAATGCAACAGTTTTTTATGCCTCTTTTGGCGCTGTCGCTGCGAAAGTTATGCGCATTATTAAAAAGCAACGCGATTCTCGCATAAATTTTAATGCTCATGATTATTATTATGATAATATATTTTATGGAAATGTGCCCAGTGCACTTGTGTGTGTTCAAAGGTTCAAAAACTTAACGTTGCTCTCTCGCATTTTGTGTTGCTTTGCAGCTGCCGCCAGCGTCATCGAAAGCCAACCGCAGACAACAGCTGCCGGCGAGCGAATGCAGCATCCACCAGAGGCTGCCACTTCCACTTCCACTTCCACTTCCGCCGACTATCGAACTGCATTTGCCACACCGACGACCTCAACCATAAGCTCAACCCCAAGCATTTCAGGGTCTTTGAGCCCGCGGGGAGGACGCTTCGAGCGGGAGGCGGAGGACGAGGTGGATCACTGCCGCCTCTTCGTCGAGGGGGATCCCCAGAAGAACGAGCTGTACAGCCCCAGCTACCCCAACCTGTATCCCAAGAACATCAACTGCACCAGAGTCATCACAGGTGAGTGGCCCAAATTTACTGGATAATAAATAAATAGGAAAACAAGTAAAGCTACATAAAAAAGTAACGAAAAATATTGATTCCGAAAATATTATTGACTAAATATAATATAAAAAAAAAGTTAATCGCCTAATCAAATAAAATTTATAACAAACATGATTTGAGCGCAAAACATTGATCAATTAAGTTGCATAACTACTGAATAATAAATTAATAAGAAAACAAGTAAAGCAAAATAAAAAAGTAACGAAAAATATCAATTCTATATATTTACTTTGGGAAACAAATAAAGAAAAAATTATTCAAATATTAATTATTAAAAAAGGAATAAATATTAAACGCCTAATCAAATAAAATATATAACAAACATGATTTGAGTGCAAAACTCTAATACAAACAATATTACATGTAATAATAATAAATGATATGCAAATAAGTTAATAAATAATAATAACAAATACACGAAAAAAAGTAAATAAATATTAATCAACAAATCAAATCAAATATATGCATAAAATAAAATGATTTGAATGCATTATTTGGATACAAACAATATGACGTAAAAACAAATGAATAGTAAATAAAGAAATCATACATGAAATGCAACTAAACCAAGAAAACATGATTGAAAATCAAATGATGAAAAGAAAATGAATAAATACACTACTAAATATTATCAACAAATCAAATCAAATACTAGATGAAAGAAAAGATTTGAATGCATTGTTTTGATGCGAACAAACTTACATAAATACAAAAAAAGGTAATAGTAAATAAAACAATTAAAAATGAAATGCAAATGAACCAGAAAACTTAATTAAATAATAATAAATACTCTAAAAATGTAAATAATTTCAACAATACTACATGATTAAAATGATTTGAATGCATTAATTGGACAAAAACATAAATGAGTACAATATAATTAAATTATAAATGAAATATACATAAAACAAAGAAAACATTATTGAGTATCAAAAAAACTAAAAAATATAAATAAAACAATTGAAATAAAAACATTGATACAAGCAATACTCCAACAACATTCAAGAAATAAAACAAAATATACGTAATAAATTAATTCAATTAGTTCCATAGACTTAAATAAAATTCTACAATAATGAGGCAGAGTAATAATCGAATAGCATATAAAGAAAAGTAAATGTATATTGAGAAATACATACAAACAAATGAATCGGACTGTTCTAATAAATAATAATAATTAATCGTTATTAGAAAATAATGCTCTGAGAAAAGAACGAGTCACAAACATAAATATTAATCGCCTACAAGAGTGCGAGCTGAACTTTAGAGCATGTTGAGGGACAGAATGACGGAATGACCGAATGATATTAATCTTGATGAGTGCATCGAGCAACCGACGATACGCACTCGGTTTATTCAAGCTGATAATAGTGAGTCTAGCCATGCGATAATGCGAATCCATAGCGACATTTAGCCGGCGGACAATATGAACGAAGCGTCCTCAGCTGGCAGAGATGGCAGAGATGGGAAAAAGGGGAATGGGGGAATAGGGGAAATGGGAAATGGAAAATGGGAAATGGTTTAAAGCGAGAGCCACAGAAGCCAATTCCGAGCGAACTTCCTGTGGCATATGAATGCCGCGAAGTGCGTGCATGAGTGAATAGTGGGCGTGGCAAGGGGGAGGTGGCAAGGAGGGGAAGCGAATGCAATCAGGTCTCGTAAAAGATTATATGGCAAGCACTTTGCTGCCGGCGCAACTGACTGCAAATAATTGCAAGTCTTCGCCAAGAAGCGCATTGTGTTGACATTTCAGTCAGACGCATAGACAGTGAGTCATTCACTCAGTCAGTCAGTCAGTCCGTCGGGTAGTCATTCAATTAGTCAGTACGTCAGTCAGCAGAGGGTTGTTTCACAGCCGCTGGCTGGGCTCTCGAAATGGTGGCCTATTAAAAGCGTTAGCGTGTTTCTCTGATGGAATTCCAAATGGAATTAGGATTGCCGCTGAGATGGAATTTGAGTTTGATATAGATTGATATAGTTGAAGTTGAAGTCGGAGTTGAAGTTGTAATCGAAGCTTTCATATTTGCGCTGAGCTTTCAGCTTCAGTGGCTTTTGGCCCCATTTCCGCTTATCTGTTAACGGCGGCTAAACCATTTGTCAGTTAAGACAAAATGCGCTGCTGGCAGCATAAAAGCCAAGCGAATGAAATGATTGACTTTCCATTGCCACGCATCAGCGGTCACACTCGGTATCCGTATCTTCAGCTCCCCCCTCTGGCGCCTTAAGTTTACGTGTGTGCTTTTGCCCAGCCAGATAGATGGTTAGATAGACTCCGAGACACAGATACAGATAGGCAAGTCAGCAAGCTGAATGCTGGATGCTTATTTGCATATCAATATGTGCCGTCAGGCAATAGACTCCAACGTGGCCCGAAGGCAGCAGCCTGTTGGCCTTCTCGGCCCGTTAAGCGGCTGCATTAGTATTATTTAAGCTGATGTTTGTGGGCGTCATCCACTGTGAATGGGCGCTTCCATCTGCCGCTGGTTTGTGCTCTGATTCCATGTGTGGCTCAGCCATTAATCTCCATTCGTAATTACTTCTGATAAATCAGATTAGCATCGCCATCTCCACATATTAATAATAAAAGCAAATCGCTCAAATTATGCCACACATAATCGACTGCGGGGGAAACAATAAAAACTGCTTTCGAAGAAACATAAATATTTATTTAGCAAATAAATATGAGAAATAAATAAAATAATATTATTATATGACAAATACAAATCATGCCAAGTGTGTCTTATAAAATAATTTGACAATAATAAACGAATTGCAAAGAAATAAATAAATGATTATTTAGTAAAGAATAAATATGAAAATAGTAAAGTTACATGAATTAATTAATTTAACATTAATTAATTAATACAAAATAAATTTTTAAAAAAAACATTTTATTACCTGTAAATTATTAATTATTTATGTTATACAAATCATTCACATAATTCCACACAATAAAAAGTGCTTGCAACAAAAGTAAATATTTATTTTGCAAAGAATAAACATGAGTAATAAATAAAATATTATTTTATCACAATAATATTACTCATTACTTATTAATACAAATCATTCAAATTGTTTGATAAAAATAATTTTAATGTCTTGTTGCAATCAATAATATATGAATTGCAAATAAATAAATAAATAATTTTGAAGTGAAGAATAAATATGAAAATAGTAAAGTTACATTAATAAATGAATACAAAATAAATAATAAAAAAATAATATTTTATTACCTTTAAATTATAAATTATACATCATTGATTTTGTATAAAAAATTAATACAAATCATACTTCATCGTCTTCATTGCAATACAAAATAATATGAATGCTTTAGATTGCTACAAACAATATTAAAAATGTAATCAATAGTAATTGAATTGCAAATAATGAAAAATTAATAAATCAATATAAATGCATTTTTAAAATATTATATTTTATTGATTACCACAAAATGATGAATTACATGTTATTAATAATCAAATCCTGAATAACCGACTTGGATAGAGACATTGGCCAAATGAGCTTATTTTAAATCGCCTGCAATATAAAATAAATATTAAGTATGTAAAGCATAAATAAATATGATATAAAATAATAAACATGACACAATTGATGAAACAATAATTTTTAAAATGTAATACTTTATTACCTTACAATTATGGATTGCATAGTATTAATAATCAAATCCTGGATAATCGACTTGGATAGAGACATTGCCCAAATGAGCTTAGCTTAAATCACATGCAATATAAAATAAATATTAAGTATGTAAAGCATAAATAAATATGATATAAAATAATAAACATGACACAATTGATGAAAAAATCATTTTTAAAATACAAGATTTTATTACCTTCTTAATTATGGATTGCAAAGTATTAATAATCAAATCCTGGATAACCGACTTGGCCAAATGAGCTTAGCTAAAATCGCCTGCGATGCATTTCGTCGGCTGATTGCCCGATGCAATCACAAGAAGTTCGTTCTTATCTGTATTTAGCTTTAGTCTGCAATTTGCGTAATGCTAAAGCAGGAAATTCTATACAGAGAACTGCGCTGTTCATGCTCTATGCTTTTCTTTTCACTGTTTCCCTCTGGTTCTCTGATTCTCTGATTCTCTGTTTTTTTTTGCCATTTTCTGTACGCTCTTTTGTTGCGTGTGTTTGTCTGTTTGTCTGTTTGTCTGTTTGTCTGTTTGCCGTATTTTGTCAAGGCCAATCAAACTGGAAATCCCCATTCACGAAACATGGCAGTTTGTTTGCGCATATGTCTGTGATTCAGTCTTTCAATGCAGCTCCATTATGTTATGTATACGCAGCGTGGTCCCAAGGTCTGTTCGCCTCCTGCCTCCTGCCTGCTCCTGCTCCTGCTCCTGGCTACCTGAGGCTCCCAGTTATGCCACGTCTGCCCACAAAGGCTTCTCTTTCTCTCTGTGTGTGTGTGTGTGTGTGTTTCTTTGTGTGAATGTGTGGTTGGGTTTTCTTCTCTCGCTTCTCGCTTCTCGCTTCTCGTCTCGTTTTCTTTTCTTTTCTTTTCTTTATTTTCAAGTGCCACGCGCCAGCCCATTGATTCATGCCAAGGATTCAGTCGTTATCATCCGTTTATCTGCCCCTCCCTCCGCCTCCCTCGTCCCTCCTCTCGTGCTGCTTTTATATGCGGCCACTGAATGAGTCCCCAGTTGCATTCATTTGGAGCGCACACAAATTCGACGCCGGTTCGAGTTTTGAGCCTGAGCTGTTGTTAATCAGACGCCTCTGTCTCTCTCACTCCCACACTCTTGCCCTCTCTTTTTCTCTGCCGAAACATCAGGCAAAGAAAGGCTCGAGACAATATCACAGCTACAAGGCTTTTCAGATCCTTTTACAATTTCAATTAGTCTCGCATACTTTTGCCAAATTCGCTCAATGTTTCGCAGCTTTTTCGGACACCAGCTGATCAGAATTTCTATTTCGCCCTATAGAAGGCTTTAAGTCGTTAGTGTTAATTAATTTCCTAAAAGAAAGGCAAAAAGATTACTTTGAAAATGTCAACTAAATTGAGGTGTGCAAATCTTAATGCTCATTTTATTCTCTTGCAAAGAACTTAATAATCAATGAATATATTTGTTATATTAGTTAATAAATCAAATAAAATAAACAACTTAATAATATTAATATTAATTTGCAATTAAAAGCAAATAGTAAATAAATATATTAGTATTTTTAGTTAACAAATAAAATAAATACATATTATATCGAGTTTGGAATTTTATAAAAATAATATAATACAATTTTGTTACAAATTAATTTATCACAAATTCCCAAACTAAGAATTAATCATAATAATTAATAAATATATTAGTAATTTTACATTACAAAATAAATAAAAAAAAAATTCAAATGAATTTAAGCTCGATTTCAAAGCAAATTCGTATTTAAAAAGCTTAACAATTAAAATAAATCAACATTAATGAAATATAAAATTCAATTTACAGATAAAAAACCCTATTCGTAACCCAAAAGCTCGAATCGTAACAAAAATTGTATATTTAAAGAGTTCATAATAATTATATAACAAATATATAGGATAAAGCAGTCGTTATAAAACAAACTAAAATTTATTAATGAATAAAAATAATCAAATTAAATGCGATTTGTAAATGCAGTATAAATTGACAAAAGTTAGTAATAAAAAAAAAAAACAAATACATTACAACTATGAGACCAATTGAAATATTCAATTAAGAAATAAATTAAAATGAAATAAAAATGTCAAGCTACTCCGGTGGTCGTTACTTGTAAATATCTGAACTCAAACGTGAGTCAAATGCAGGTCCTTGAGCCAGGACCGTAATCCATTTGGTGTTCAAGCTGAATAAATAAATTAAGTCGTTCTTCATTGCCGTTTAATACCTGTTACCCTGTTGGTTGTTGTCTCTGTCTGCTAATTACAGCGCCGAAGGGTCAAATCATAAAGCTGGACTTTCGCAACTCGTTTAACATCGAGGCCAAGGAGGAGTGCAAATTTGATTTTCTTGAAGTAAGTACACGAAGCAGCAAAAATACAATACCAAAAAAAAAAAAAAAACAAAATACGAAGAGGCAAAAACTAGTGGCAGCAGCAACAAAATGCTTTTGCATTTCAAAGACACGACATCAAGCCCAACATTGTTGTTGGCCAAGGCAACAAAATCTATAGAAAAACTTGACCCGTTGTGCGTTGTGCGTTGAGAAAACTTTGGAAATTGTTTCATTTCGTGCAGAAGAAGCCTTCGGCATTTTTCTATGTATTTGCATGGCCATTTTTACACGATGTCCCAAGTTTTAATTGAAAATTGCCAATGGACCACGTCGCTCACATTCCGCATTCCGCATTGCAAAACTCGCTGTTCGCCACAGTTGCCGCACACATGTCGTATACGCAATATGCCAATATGGAACAACAACCGGCGGCAATGCAATCGCAATGCCACCAAAAAAAAAACCACCGCACTCCGAGGTCCGAACCAAAACTTAATCAAAGCAAGTTTCATTCGTTTGAGCCACCTGCTAATTAGCAAAGTACTATTATATTTTGCTGCGAGCAACAAACTAACTTCATTTGCAACTAGTTTCAACTTGTTAAATCAGCATTTGCAAAAACACGTCAAGGCGGCTTTGAGCCAAGGGAATAATCCTATCGCAGCTAGCTCTGCATAATTTCTTATGTTTCTACACAGGTTATATTAAAATGTTTGCATAGTTATTATTAACAAGCTAATAGTATGAAAATTAGATTTTTATTTGGCTGTATTATTTATGCACAAATTGTAAAGTGAAAGTGTTCATGCAGTATTAAATGTTGAAATTTATTTATTTTTATTTAAAAATGTTTACATTAAATTGTGCATTACAAATGAAATAATAACTGAAATTCGGTATTAAATGTTGATATTTATATATTTACTTCAACATACATTATTATATATTTATAGATTATTCAAATTAAATATTTCATTCTAAGCTGTAGTAATTGTAAATTCATAATATTTATATGAATGTTAATTTGTAATGCTTCATCCCAATGTTATTTTTATTCACTATAAATACAATAAACATTTTTAATTGTTTTTATATTAATTTGAACTCACATTAGCAAACAGCATTAATGCTTATTCAACTTTTAAAAAATGATTAAAATTACATATTTAATTGTAATTTAAAAAGTTCCAATTTAACGAAGAGTGGCGCAAATTCAACTAATCAAATATCAAATTTCAATATTTATATGCATTAGCAGTTAAATTATATTCTTCGTTGCAACTGATTCGCTGTAATTTTATTAATTGTAGTGAATTAAAAGAGCAGTATTTTTTAATTTACTAATTTATTTTTCTACTACTTGTGTGAGTGCACTTGTGAATGAGCTGACATAATATATATATGTCTATTCCCCACAAGGTTGTAAATCAATGTTGTCGTTAGTTTTTGGCAAGTGAAAAGTGGTTATTATATTTTGTGTACATCTTTTGAATATTTAGATACGCGACGGACAGTATGGCTTCTCGACGCAGATTGGCAAATACTGCGGCACCGATTTCCCACCGGAAATCACCTCGAAGGAACGCTACCTGTGGCTGCACTTCCACTCGGACGACACCATCGAGTACACGGGCTTCAGTGCCGTGTACGAGTTCAAGAATCGCAACCCCGAGGCGCCCAGCACCGACCTCAACTGCACAATCGAGAAGGATGGCTACGAGGGCTTCATCAACTCGACAGATGTGCCCGCTGAGATACGGGAGCAGGTGATACGCGATAAGATTGCCCTCGACTGCATTTGGCGCATCCAAGTCCAGGATAATTGGAAGGTGAGTCGAGTCGACAGACAGACGAGAGACAGACACTGAAATCTGTAGTAATATTTACATTTGATTCTGTCAGATTTTTTTGAAATTCCTGGACTTTCATCTGAGCAAACCGAATGACTGCGACACGAACTTTCTGGATATATTCCCCGAGCAAACAGTGATGCCACTGAGGTAAGAGTTGAGTCCGAGGGTCGATGTCGATGTCGATGTCGATGTCGATGTCGATGTCGTTGTTGGTATCGGTGTCGTATACGCAATGTGCTGTGCCACCACAAACCAATTTCCGCTTCACGAATGCGCCACAATGTGAAGTCAGCCAAAAAGCAATGTAACGCTATAAAGATCAAAGCATGTAAGGCAAAATTTCAATTTATTACCGGCCAAAGTAAATTGTATGCTAACGGAAGTTGCGGCGGCGACGTCGCCTTTGACTCGCCCCAACTTGAATTGTTTTGTGGCACCTCCGAGTTCCCAGCTCCCAGTTCCCAGTTCCCAATCAACCTAAGCAGCAGCCAGGCATCGGCCCACAAAACATCCCATGGCCCATTCTCGATTCACGATTCACAATTCATGCATATCCCAGCTCTCTCTCTCCTTCTCGCTGCCATTCAACAAATTTCCACTTGTTGCTGCCATACACACACATACACACACCTACGAAACACTTGCAATGGCATTCGATTTAAGGCCTGCTTTTTGAAAGGCGGCCAGACTGCGGCATTTGGGCTTTTGTGTGTGCCCCACTGATGGGAATAACGACGACGACGACGACGACGACGACGACGACGACGTCAATGACAGCACCACTCAAAGTGATTGACTGTTCTTTCTATGTGGCTGACTGTAGCCTCGCTGTCTAGCCAGCCAGCCAGCCAGCCAGTCATTGATTGCTGCCATTGCCATTGCCATGGCCATCGTCATCGCCATCGTCGTTGCTATTTCCAGTGTGCCTGGGAAGTGGCCATAGCTGTCGCTCTCAAGTGTCCCTTGAACTCGCATTCAAATCCTTGCTACGATTCAGCACACGTCTTGCCAATGCCGATGACAACTACAACTGCACAAAGTGCTTAAATGAGCACGCTTTCAAAGCAGTTTGGCTAAGCTGGCATTACTTTTCGTGACTTCTTGTCAATGCTATAAGCAAATTATATGCACTTAATTGCGACAGTATGAAATTGGAAATAAATATTTGTATAATATATAAATAGCTTGCAAATGCAATAATTAGATACAAATTTATTAAGTGTATAAATTATTAATTCATAAATTATTAATTAGCTAATTGTGTCTATTTTCGTTTATTTATTTGTAATATATTAAATGGAGGCATACATAAAATCCATTCGATTTTTCTTTGTCTGCTTTTGCATTTTTTGTTCACTCTATGAATTAATTGAACTAAAAAATTGCTCCAAAAATTCGCATTTAGTAATTAGCGTAAAGGTATTTGTGGTAATTGGAGTGAATCTTTTGGTTTTGTTGCATAAAGCTTAAAAATTAAAGTTACGTATATTTCACTGCACAGTTTAAATTCAATAAATTTAAAGTACACTAAGAAATCTATTGAATATTTTGAAGACAGTATTTTTTTCTATTTTTTATTTACGAACTTTGAATTTATACAATCATTAAAATGCACAGAAATTATAAATTAAGGTAATTAATTAATTTGCATTGTGTACACTATGAATATATTAAATTATTATTATGTATCCAGTAATAATATTTCTACAGTTATGTTTGAAGTTACAAACTCGTTTTGTTGAGTCGGCAAACAAAATATTAAATTGCTGCACAAACATTTGCTTTAAACCTTTGACCCTCGGTGTTTTCCGAGCGAAATTAAAAAGTATTTCTCCACTCGGTCTTATTGATTGTTTTCTCTTCTTTATTTTCGCTGTTGTCATTTATTTTATCTGTTACACATTTTTCTCATCTCTCTTTCTCTCTCTCCCTCCCTCTATGTTGTGCTGTTGCAGAGTGAAAAACTTTTGTGGTTCGGCGGGCGAGAGCATTACGACGGAGTCCAATATTCTGCACATGCGATTTTACGCCGAGCAAAGTGCGATTAACTCAACATTCGCCATTCTATTCACAGCGTTCAGGGACCGCGGTCCGGGCGGTAAGTTCCACAGTTCCACATTTCCACAGTTCCACAGTTCCAACTGCTAACAACTTTCGTACAAAAAAATGCCCCAACTTCAGACAACACTTCTATAGTTTAATACTTGCACGATGATGACATCGTCAACGCTTTAACCACACACAAATAAACAACCGTATAGTAAAATATAATGTCTTCGGCAGACCGAAGCCTAAACACACTAAATAAATATAAATCACAATCACATAAATGAAAATACAAAAAATACATTATAGAACAAATTAAACAAACAAAATAGAAAATACGGGAATACGGATAGATATCAAATATTAAATACATACCAGAAAAAAGCAAATAGAAAATAGAAAAGCGACAATATTAAATAACAAACAGAAAATTGATAGCAGAAAATAAAATACTGAAAGTATAAAATATTAAATAGAAATCAGAAAATATCAAATATAAAATTGCTAACAGAAAATTGAATGAAATATTTAATAAAAATCAGAAAATAAAAAAACTGGAACTGCATGTAGAAAATTCATATATGTTTTAAAGAAAATATTAAATTAAAGTTAGAAAAGTTAAAAACAGAAAATAGAGAAAAAGGTAGAGAATATAGAACAATTTGTAAACGAAAAATAGTCAGTAGAAACTACTGAAAAGAGTATAATTATTTTGAAATATTACATTATATAGAAAAATTAGAAAGTTTTGTGTTTTAATTCAAGTAATATAATAACTAACGTTCGTTTACAATCTATTGATGATCCGATTGCAAAGAAACCTTTGCAGAAAACTATGATATTTAAACCTGAATCAATTTAATCACTTACTGCAATTATATAGAAATTTATAAACAAAAAATAGTTCATACAAAATACTACAAAATACAGAAAAATGATCATAAAGACTTTCTAAAAAATGTATAAGAAAGTTTTGTTTTCAGTTGAATTGATAGAAAAACAAATATTCTTTTACAATCAATTGATTATGCTATTTAGGCGTCTGTAAATTTAATCACTAACTGCCACTGTTTAGAAATTCGTAAACAAAAAATAGTTCATAGAAAATATTCAATTATCATAAAGAATATACAAAATATTAAAACGAAAAATTGGTTTTAAAATTAAATATATATCCATAACTAATATAAATATTACTGACAACTAGTCAACTTTCCCAATCTATTGATGATGCGATTGTGAAAAAACATCGCAGAAAACTATGCCATTTTGGCGTCTGTGATTTAAACTGTTTAGAAATTCGTAAACAAAAAATATTAAAACAAATTTTTCTAATATATATATTACTGACAGCTAGTCAACTTTCCCGATCTATTGATGATGCGTCTGTGAATTTAATCATGAAGAATATATTAAATATTAATACGAAATTTTGTTTTAATATTTAATATGTAACCATAACTAGTATAAATATTAGCTAGTCAACTTTCCCGATCTATTGATGATGCGTCTGTGAATTTAATCACTAACTGCCACTCTTTGAATGCGCAATGCACAAGCAGCAGAGACTCCTTTTGGCCAGGGTATTGTGTGGTGGCTAATCCTTCAAATTTACCGCACGTGCGTTACGCAAACTTCTAAAAAGGCAACAGCAGCAAACAGAGAGAGAGAGAGAGCGCAAGGACAATGGGCATGGCCCAAATCCAGAGCAATCCTGTGCTAAGCTGCCACAATCCGAACTAGCTGCACAAACACTAGACTCGATGTTGGAGCCGAAGTCGATGTCGATGGCGATGTCGATGGCGAAGCCGAAACGGAACCAACGGAGACAAGGCGGCCTTTTTGGCGATGCTTTTTTGCCAGACTTTCTGCCATTTTCACTCTTGGCCATTTGTAATGACCTGCGGCGCACAGTGGCGCATTTTCGCTTGTTTCGTTGCAAAACTCCAAATCGAAGAATTTAGATTTAAATTTTCACAGACAACTGTTCAAAGTTCTTGTTAGCAATGTTGATATTTGTTACTAACTAAACAATTATAGTCTAACCAACAAGAAAAGTATCTTTAACCGTTTTGCATTTATAATAATACCCTTCTACCCTATGGGTAGCGGGTATAATGATTCCTTTTGGAACAAAAGATGATTTGTAACAAGTTTCGCACACAACGAAGATATTTTTATTTTGCAAAAATAGCCAACTTTGTAAATCCTTAAATTCAAAAGCATAAATTGCTGAAGAATTTCATATGAGACCAAGAATATTTTTAATCTCCATCAAATTTGTGAAAGAAAGTAAAGTAAAAAGCCACCAAGACAAAATAGTTGTTGTTGTTATTAATACCTACAGTCCGTAAACTTTGATATGATATACTTCCCAAACAACAAATCTTGAAGGCAGCGAAAATAGTTGCAAAGTTTCTTATAAGATGCGATGCGATCAGCGAACATATTTCTTTCTAAGTAAAAAGGCAACTTTTGTCAACAGTTAAAAATCGATTCATTTTTAAGAAATATATATTGAGAAAATTAAAAATTATATCGGAATTTCCCATACGATGAGTTGCGACCAACAAACAAATTTTTATTTTTACACATAAAGATAATGTTTTTTTTTCAATACCTTTTTTCAATTTGGGCAATTTCCTTTTGAATGAGTTTACTTTTAATTTGATGGCGAACACAACGTTATTGTGCCACTGTGCGCGACGCTGGGCGGCAAACATCTTCGATGTCAACACAACTGTCTGTGTCGTTGTATCTGGTTTGGTTTTTGGCTATTCGAAAGCATCTAAGCGTCTAACAGTTCCTCTGTTTGTCTGCCCGTCCATCCGTCTGTCTGTCTGTCTGTCCGTCCGTCTGTCCGTCCGTCTGTCCGTCCGTCTGTCTGTAGACCAGTTTTGCGTGATTGCCGCCTGTTGCCAAAGGCTAAGCACTCTTTTGTCATTCAACGATTGTCCTTTGTTCCTGGGCATTGTTGGCTTCTCGCTCACAGAGCAGCGCGCAACTTCGACTTTGGCACTTTACAATTTGCTGGCAAGCACAGGCAAAGAGTCCTTTCTCCACAAACGACGCATAGACAAAGACTGAGGTTGTACTTTTAGTTGTCACTGTCGAGGCATTGCAATTATTGTTGCTCGAGGACGATTTATGCTTCAGATTATACGTATTTGTTTGCTCCGACTCCTGCTGCTGATTGCCATTTTTTTTGCGTTTGTTTGTTGTTGCCCAACAATGCTTATTTTTTTTATTACACACACACTGTCTCTGTGTCTCTGTGTTTTTGTTTATTTTTGACTTTGTACAAGTTTTAACCGGCTGCGTGTCTTTTGGCCCACAGTTTGCTCCATCGATGAGTACGATTGCGAGGATGCGACCTGCATATCAAAGGATCTGGTGTGCAATCAGCGGGACAACTGCAAGTTTCGCTGGGACGAGGAGAAGTGCAAGGTGAGTGACAGGACCTCCATCCAGCCGACGCTATGTCCTTGCGTATCCTTGGCTTGCATCTAATTATAGGGCAAAACTCCATCGACTTTTCGTATCATTATAAGCCAATGCCCAACACGTTCACACACACATACTGAAAGTTTTGTTGGCAAAGTTTGAGGCTTGGATTTCAGGCGTGCTCGGTCACAGTTGACTCCTTCAGAGGCTTCCTTCAGCCCCGCTCGGCTGTGTTTGTTTATTATTTGTTGTTGGCACAGCAATTGTGTAAGATCATTAGATTTGATAAAGACTTCAAGGCTGAGCTGAGCTCGTTCAGTTGAGTTCAGCTGCCTTTAAAGTGGCATTCGGGTGGACCGCAAATAGTTTTCTATTGCTCTCCCAACTAACTCAACTAATTGTGCCAAGTGCACTAAATAAAGGACAATAAAAAACCAAACTTCAACTTCAACAACGACAACTAAAAAGAAACCAGATGAAACATTCAACTTGAGCACTTTACGACATGCTCGCAAAATACTCAAAGAACCCTTCACTTCAACCCAAAAGGATTTTAACTATCAAATCCTTTCTGAGAACTGCTGACCCTCGTCCTTCGATGCGCAAGCAAGTTTACCCAGCCTTTAGGTTTATTTGTTTACTGTACTTTCCACTAAACCATATTTACAAAAGCTCCAAGAGCTGTTTAGTGTATAAATAAATTCAAATATGGAATTAAATCCATAGATGTAGTCATATTTATGTGGATTAAAATGCCCTTTCTTGTGTCGCCATTACAGGGTATTGCCATCAGTAAAATAAATCTTTGCATAAAAAGTAGATTTTATGGCACTTGAAATTTGTTTCAAACGAGCATTTTAAAAGCATTTAGTAAAATAAAAAATAAATTACAAAACACTAGCCAAGCAAAGGGCGGCGAATTGTTAAATGCAAAGTTTTTACGGCGATCCGATAAATGCGAAGACAAATGTTGTTTGGAGAACAACGAAATTACAAGAATGTAAAAATATCTGCAACTCGAAAAATCACAAAATGCGGCGATTTCATTTGGAAAATCAAATTAATACTTCGACTGTGAATGTGTGTAAATTCTTTGGAATTATTCCTTGATAATTGCAATTGCAGCTAATGGGGCGATTAAATGCTTTTGATTAGGGGCAGCCATAATGTTTTGATTGAATTGCCAAATAATTCAAAGCATTTTGGGGGCCACTCGTTTCATAATTAGCCTAATGGGTCAATCATAAGCTCAATCATGTGCATACACAAATTATGTAGATTTAATTAGTTCGCATTAAAAATTTGCGCTGAATCATTTGTTAATTGCGTGCATCGAATTTCGTTCAAAACTCGCCAGCAACAACAATAAAAACAACAAGAACTCAGTAGCCATCCATCCATTTTATTAGCTAATCCTCAGTTTGAATGTGCTGCCGTAAATGAGCTCGCGTAGCATATTTAACAACTTTTACCTAATTTGTAAATGGCGAATGTTATTTTTAGTAGCTTAGTCGCATTTGCAACAACCAACAAGCAAATACGTGAATGACCTGACAATGAGTTTTAATGAGCTTAAAGACATCTTAACATAGCTACCCAAGGGAGGCTTTAAAATGCCCAAAGCTCATTTGGACTTATTTTTGGAACACAATCACTTAATACTTGGAGATATGCAAGCCGCTTTATTCACATTGACAATATAATATTTTATTTTTGGACATGCTTCCAAAAGAAACACATCATTTGACGGGATACTTACAATATAACTTCAAGAAACATTCCCTTCCAACTTTAAAAACAATTTTGTACATCTAAATACAATTTAATATATTTATATTTATTTTTGTACCAAATCATTTAATACTAAAATATTTAAGCTGCTTTATTCGCATTGAATATAATATTTTCAAAAGAAACACATCATTTTACGAGATATTTACAATATAACTTAAAGAATTATTCCCTTCCAACTTTAAAAGCAATTTTGTACATCTAAATACAAGTTTATATATTTATATTTATTTTTGTACCAAATCATTCAATACTAAAATATATAAGCTGCTTTATTCGCATTGAATATAATATTTTCAAAAGAAACACATCATTTGACGGGATATTTACAATATAACTTCATTTATCAAGAATTTATTCCATTCAACTTTAGTAATGCTTTTGTACACAAATAATTATTGCCATAATATTTAGTGCACTGATTTATATTTATTTTGTAACAAATCATTTAATTCAAGCATATTTATTCGCAGTAATATAATATCTTGTTTTATCTTTGGGCACACTTTAAAAAAAAAAACAAATTATTTGATGAGAAATTTAGTAAAATATAGCTATTCCATTCAACTTGACGTTAAATTTTGACATATTAATTATTTTAATATTTAGTGCACTGATTTATATTATTGATTAATATTTATCAGAAACCTGACCTTATTTATTAGCAGTAATTACATTTCTCATTTTTGGGTATTCTTTCATTTATTGTGAATTAAGAGAAATACAATTTAATTTAAAAAAGAGTTTTTTTTTTTGGTATTCATTCATGCCAAACAAAATTAAAATTTTGACACAGATAATTGTTGCCATAATATTTATTATTAACTCTTGGAACAAGATGATAATTATGCCATTTATTATTGGAAACACTTTGATTGCTACCATCATTTAATCCGATGTAAATAATTGAAAATATTATTTTATGTAATAAGAGTTGAACATTTTGACTAAACTTGGGATGCGTTCGTGTTAGTAAATTAAAAACAAATCATTTAATATGCTATGTCAGCTTCACAATTATTTGCAGTATTTATATGAGTTCATTAAAAATATTTCCTTTGCCATTCATTGCATATATGATAATATTCAGTGCACTCTATGATTAGGAATAATTTAAACTGTGCTTTATATTTGCAGACTGAGACGAACGGTCAGTCGGAGCACGTGGTCATCATCATCATCGTGTTCGGCCTGATACTGGGCGGCATGGTCATCACGTTCATTGTGAACTGCATTCGGAAGATAATACGTGATCAGAAGATAATACGCGTAAGTATCGTAAAGTGCTTGGCTGCTCTAAGGCAACATGTGTGCGCGCCTCTCTCTCTCTCTCTCTCCATCGCAATCCCCCCCCCCACCCCCTGCTAACCTGTCTCTCCATCTCTCTCAGACTCTGCCTTAGCTCTAGACTTAGCCACAAATATATGTTATATATATATATAGCTATAGCCTACTCGTATTTGCCTTGCTCTCACAACTCTGACACCGACACCGACACCGACACCCACACTGTGTGCTCACGCTCTCTCTCTCTCTCTCTCTCTATATATATATACATACATATATCGTACTATATATTATGCTCGTGCTGTATTCCGCTTTCCCCCCCCCCCCCGCCACGCCACGCCCACTCCGCCCTTGCCAAACTAGAGGCTGCAGTCTACGCTACGATTAAATTGCATTCAACGACTATCTGGCATTTCTTTTGTAACACACACAGACAGACAGACAGACACACACACACATAGGCAGCACACAAAAGCAAACAGCAAAATTTAATGTATGTAATTATAAAACAAAAACAAAAAAAGAAATGTTTAGTTATTCCAGCTGAATAGATATGCAAAATGTAGCCAAACATGTAACCAAATCCTGCTGCTTTCACAAATGCCTATCTCTCTTCCCCTCTCTCTCTCTCTCTCTTCCACTCTCTCTCTCTCTCTCTCTTCATTATCTGTGTGTGTGTTTGTGTTGTGGGTGTTCGTGTGGAACGTAATGAGCGCACGAAAGTATGCTATGATTTTTGTGGGTTGCCTTTTGTTTTTGCGTGCAGCAGACTGAAATTGGCCGAATTCGAAATTAGCAATATAAAAACAGCAAAAGCGAATCTCAGTAAAACTAATCGACTCTTCAGATACCTCATTATCATATTATATACCAAAATTATATCACAATACAAGTCAAACTATTATATTATTATTAAATTATATGCATATAATATTTAAAATTTATTCTTATTGAAGCTAAACAGTAAACAGACTACATACGTATATATTTTATTTATTTATTTTTTAACCAGTTATATATCAAATTTTATTCAATTTAAATGGTCATAGATGCTCAGAAAGTAAACATATTAAATATATATATTTATATATTAAGTAGGAAATACCAAAAAATATCACTGTGGTCAAAAATTACATTATTTGATAATTATATGTATATTTTATTTAGCAGTAATCAGACGGAAAATATATATTTTATTTTTTTTTAACTAATTATATATTAAATAGGGAATACACAAATAAATCACAGTGGTCAAATATGTGCAAGTAAAACAATTACATTATTATTTTAGTTAATTTGAATTTTTTTAGAAGCAAACAGTCTGCATAGATATATTTTGTATTTATTTATTAAAGAGTATATCACAAAGAATTGCATTAGATTACAAATTTTAATTTGATTATAAATTATTATCGGAGCAACTTTGTGGAGGGGAATATTATTCTGATCCCTCATTAAATTGTGCATTCGCATGCGTTAAAAGTCACAAAATAAATATCTCAGCTCAAAAACCTTCCTTATCGCGCAATTTACACTTTGGGCATACACCTCTTGGGTGTCTCTCCGCTCACGGGGTATAATGAGCTTTAATTGCAAACATTAAATAGATGCTTGGAGCACTTTGAAGCAGCCAAAGCATTAACATGGCCGTCAACTTGAATTCATTTGGCTTAAACGAATCCATAGCAATGCGAACTGTCTTCGCCGGCAATTTTCTCTTTCAGCGACCAGCTTTTGATAATTCGGAATTCTCTTTGATATGTTATGAAGTGACGGCGACTCGTCTGTCTCGTGTGTCTCATGTGAACACGCATTCCATTAATTTCCACTAATTTCCATAATTTCCATTTGGATGCGATTTTTATGCCCACTTTGATTCACAACTCGCTGGCAATGTGTCGAACTCTGCTCATTAATTGGCACTCGCAGTTTCCGTTGACTTGGCTTTAAAACAGCGGCCTTAAATAAGGCGAGGCGAGGCGAATGCTGGACACGACTTATTTTCATGGCTCATCGCACATCAATTGTGCTTAGAGAGCCGCAGAGATGGCCATTGAGAGCGCTTCGTGCGCACACATGGCGTATACGCAATATATTCGTGACACATTCAGCAAGTACTTGAGCTGGCAGCTTAACAGCTGACCAAACGCTGCTTCAATTTGTCTGCACTGTCAATATTACTTATACGCCACGTGACCCGCAAAATAGTCGCATGAATGATAGCATCTGCTTGACCTTGACTTGCGCTCTCTTTCTCTCTGTGTCTCTGGGGCAAATCCAATGCTCTAGATTGTAATTACAATTTATGATGGCACTGAGCATAAGGCATCCAGGCGAGCACTGCAAATGAACCGAGCAGCGAACTCTTTGGGGAGCAACACATTTCATTAGCTGTCGATTTCAATACAAGTCGCTCATGACGTGGCAAAAGCATTTTATTGTCATGGCCAGCGTCTCCCTGGGGGCCAGCTCGGAGAGCAGCTGAAAGATTGCGTTTGACTTTGACTTTTGCAATATTGACGACTCGACTCGACTCGACTCGGAAACAGAAACAGAAACAGAGCCCGAGCTTAAATTGAATATCATTGTGACGCCAGCAGACATGGCAGCCAAAAATACACTACATCTGCTTCGCAGTCAAGTTAATTAAGTGTGTGTGCGAGAGAGTGTCCTGGCTCCTAGGGTCCTAGGGTCTGGATGTTGGTTGTTGGGCGTTGCCGTCGCTGGCCATATTTATAGAACGCGCAACCAGCTGCGCAGATGGCGGCAGACCGCTTGATTAAACACACGCCTCCCAGCCAGGATTTGTGTATTTGGCCTTTATTTTTCTTTATTTTTGTATTTGGCCAAGACAGAGACAACACCTTTTTTGGCCAATTTGAGCCAACAAATTTCATCAGTGTGTGTGCTCAAGTCTATTTTGCATTTCGAAATGTCACACGCCATTAGAATTACCAGACGACACCTACAACGGAACAAGACAAAAAAAAGGATGCCAGACGCCATCCAATCCAATGCGATGCGATGCTTCGAGTCGAGTCCTTGCCACGGCTTGTCTATTAAATTCCTTGTCTGCCGACATCCCAGCTGAACACAAGACAACAGACAACGAGAACTCGGCACGCAACGCAACGCAATATTATTTTACATATGTGTGGCAGCTCTTTCCCTCCCCCCCTCTCCTCTATCCCCTCTCGTGCCCCTTTGCTGCAACTTCAAGTTGTGGCTCTTGGGCCACATTGCCAGCCAGAAGAGTTTCATCGATGCCACAACTGCAGACATCAGTGATTAATTAGCATGCGTCAGCATTGCAATTCATTAGCGGCAACAAGCGCATACCCTGTAATTCACGTGGGGTTGCATCAACTGTATATAGTAGCTGGCAATTTCGAAAAAGACAAATTTAGGAAACATATTGAAATTTATTTGAATACTTTTGGAGGCTTAAAAAAGATATTTCATATTTCCATTGCAGCTTGCGCAATAATTTATTCAATACTCACATATTCCATGTTCACAAAAGATATTTATTGTAGCCATATTAATTTTAATATTTTATTGTGATTTCAATTTCTTGTGATACTTTTGTATCTTATTTGTGTGTGTATCAAAAAGATGCGATGCTTAACACAATTATTGTATTAATATTAATATTTTTGTCTATAGTCAAAGGTATTAAAAATAAATTAATATTTATGACATTTTCATTCTCGTATTAACATTAATATTTTGTGAATACAATTTCATGTTAATACTAATATCTTTGTGAGTATCAAAAAGATAGATAATGTAAGACCTCTGCAATATTATATGCAATTTTTGACGATAGTCAAAGGTATTTAATAATATCTAATATTTATGGCATTTTCATTGGCAATTCTCGTATTAATATTTATATTTTTGTGAATACAATTTCATATTATTATTGTGAGTATCGAAAAGGTATGAATACAATGTCTTAAATTATTTGAAATTTTCTGCAATACCAAAATCAACAAATTGCGCCAAAAATATTGCATTAAATAATTAAAAAAATATATTGAGTAGCTTTTTGCTAGAGTATTTCGCAAGTCTTATTCTGCAATAATTAATTTCTTCAAGTCAACTCAACTCAACTGAGCTTTGAGCTGTTCGGCTGGTCAAATATATTGAAATTTACGATTGAGATTTGAAGACGTTAACAGCTCCAATTAATGCAATAATGGCCCGAAGGACCTTAATCAGCAGGCTGCAATCGTTCAAGGATAATGCGTGCATTGTGCGAACAAGTCGAAACAACAATGCCAGACGCAAACACTCAACCATCCAAATGCAATATGCTATTGTCCATTGTGTAATATGTCGAAGAATGGAAATCGAATTGCGCATCAATGGCTCAGAATTTAGAGATAACGTGTCTGTCGAAATGGAACGACTTTTGGCTGAGTTTGGCGCATGAAAATCGTAAAACTCAATGGCAACGATGAGGAAATAAAAAAGACAAGAGAAAAGCGATAATAATAATAACTATCTGTGGAAAGTTATGATAATTACAGAGACGACGACCACTTCAAAGTTTCCACAAAGTGAAAAGGGAGAATAAATGCTTTTCATTCGAATTTCATATTTGTTGATAAAGCGATTGATGAATTCGGAATTTTATTGAATTGCATTCGATTGAGATGCGCTCGCACAGTGTGTAATTAATAATGTTGCATTTAATTGCACAATTAAACAGCAATCAGCGGATAAGTTTACGATAATCGGCAATCGGCTGAAAAGTTATGATGGAATCAATTTGAACCACGCGGCGTATACTTAATGCCTGAGAAGTTGGAACAGCATTTTAAACGGCTTGATATCGATGCCGCTGACTTTGCACGTCGAACGGTTCAATAAACACACGCTGTCTCCCTCACTCCCCCCTCTCCCTCTCCCTCTTGCACTCACACGTGCCTCTCAACTCTAAATGGGTCATGGGACGAGGTGGCAATCTGATTATCGCCTCGAGTGTTTGGCACAGCTTCCAGATGAGGTGGGATGAATGTGCGTGCCTCACCTTTCCCTTTCGCTTTGTTTTTTCGGAATCAAACTGTTTTCTGGGACGTGGAAAATGATGGCATCACAAAAATGGTGAAACTCGGCCGAGACTCGAGGGGATTTGCTGAGGTGGAGGCGGGGCGGGCGGCTTTGCGATTGAAAAGTGAAAACAACTCTGGCAGTCTTTTATTGCCGGTCGCATTTATGAAACTGCATCAAATAAATTTGCACAAAGCACACATCGAATCAAATCAATTCAACGTCAGCGTCAGCGGATTTGATAAAATCGTTCGATCGATTCACGATTCACGATTCACGTTGCTTGATGCCCTGGGATAAGCCGATGGCTTTTGGGGGCGAGTGTCTGTTATCTGGTCGAGGCGCCGCAAGGAAATTGCTTTGCGGCCAGCCACTTTAATATGCCGTTATGCCAACTAAATGGCGGCAAAAAATATGTAAAAACGAAAAAAAAAAAGAAATAGAAAAGTAAAAACTCTCGAAATCGAAACAATAGAAAAATCAGAGAAGAAAACGACAACGACAACGACATCGAAATACTCGCAGCAAAGATAAAGGATAAAATATTCATTCGTAAAATAAATGTATGTATTTTGGCATATGTGTGTGTGTGTGTGTGTGTGCGCTGCTTGCCACCGTTGCATGCAACGTTGTCCGTTCGCTCGCTTGCCCCTTGCAAACGCTGCGTATTCTTTTTGCTGATATTTTATGTCTTCAGCATCTAGATTTGAGCATGTTCTGGCAGATAAAAATATATAGTGGCCACGGATGTTGCGCTCCACTCCACTCCACTCCACTCGCCACACATACTTGCCACTTGCCTCTTGCCACATGCCACATGCCACGCAATTTTGGCAGCGAGAGTCGCTCCAAGCGACTGCCAAAAAGACTGAACTGTGCAGCTTGCCAGCTTGCCAGCATTTTGGGGCACCGCAAAAAGGTTCGGCCGAGAACGACGCAAAGTGCCTGCCACATTCCACAGTTGACATTGCAAACGTGTTGAGTGTTTGCTCCTCCTCCTCCCGGAGACTTCCCATGACTTCCAAATCAATATCCACTAAAACATATCTAAGCTGCAGCCTTATACGATACCATTTTTGGTCTGAATTCATTCCATATTATTTGTAATCAAATTCGCTTTTAATTCCTGCAAAATGTTTCAGCTTACAAACATTTAAATTCTCGTTTAATTAAAACTCAACAACTGCAGTTCAATTTCAAAGATTATGACTTTTTTAAAACGTAAAATAACCCGTGAAAAATACAAAATTATATTCATCATTTATAAGTCTTAAACAATATCTTATGCATTTAGTTTTCAAAACAAATGTAGCTGCCAAAATCTAAGATTATTTGGAATATAATTTCATCTTGAATTATTGCAATTGAAAACTATTTTCCAATAAGCAGTTATTGTTATTATTTATTAAGCGTTTAGAACGACAAAAGTTCAGTTTACTAACGTAAAATGAACCTATTTTGATCAGGTTCATCTTCAAATCGATTTCATTCATTTGAATTTTCACACATTCTAGCTGCTAATTAAATCATTTATTTGGTTGCAGTTCATTAACGTAAAAAATATCACAAAACATAAATGTTCGCCACATAAATTTATTTAATCAGTTTACGTAAAAATAGACTGAGCAACATCAACAATTGAGTTACATAAAAGTCTGTAATTGCAAATAAAGTAAGAACGTGCAGCACTTTGGTTGACTTGCAACACGAAACGATTGTGTGGCACGAATGCCGTGAATGCTTTTAACGCACCTCTCTCTCTCTGGAGGACGCTCTGTTGGCGTGGCCATAACTGCATCCAATTTGGTAACAACCGCAATGCATATTTGAACTGCCAAAGCACAAGCAGCCAACTTAGCCTTGAGTGATATTCTAGTGTTGGCTGGAGCAGAAGTTGCTGATGTGGCCAACGATAGCGTTGAGGGCAATGTTCGTGGATGTTGCCGCTTGCCGCTTGCCGCTTGCCGCATCTGGTGGCGTCTCATTGCGGCGCTGTTTCGTGTCTTGGATAAACAGCTTAGGAGTGTAACGCGACACATATGCGTGCCACACAGCCGCGGCAGATGGGGCAGATGGGGCAAGCAGATAGTCTGATGCTTTTATTAGTTGAGCAATTTCGTTGCCTGTTGTCTGACAAATGCATTTCAGCTTAATTTGATGGCGTTTCGCTTTCGCATTTCATATTTCATATAAATAAAGTAATACTCTTGACCGAGCTGGACACTCGAAGTTGGAATTGGGGAGGCGGCTTTCGGTTGCGTTCCCAGCGGAGAGAGCCTGCCACATGCCACATGCCACACGCCTCGTTCATCTGTCTGTCCGTCATGCATTCGGGAGTGCAATATTTTATTAGAAACTGAACTCGCACTCAGAGATTGGAGGACGAGGCGGCCGGGCGTCCGTCCGTCCGTTCATGGACATTGGCTTAAGCAGCAAGTAATAACCAACTTATGTAGCTAACCGTATTTCTTCGCTCACATCAATTTCCCCGCCCCCACCCGCCTCCTGCCACGTGCCCCGTGCTACGTTGCTGCCTCCTGCGACGGGGCAAAATGAAATGAAATGAAATAAATCAAGCTGAAATGCAATTCGCAAAGAAACAGCGCCACGGCCATAAAATAATACATACTATACAAGCAGGCAGGCAGCTTGCAACCAAGTGGCAAGCAGACATTGCTTGTGCCACATGCCCCCCGCCTCCTGCCCCATGCCCCCTGCCCCATGGAGGATGCCACTCGGCGACGTTTCACAAGATGAACAAAGTGAAAAGCGAATTGCGGAGTAGAGAAAAGCTTTAGCTTAATGCGAATTGAAATGCTTGCACTTTAACTTAACTTAACACTTGGGCGTTGATGCGACGCCCGATCGAACTATTTGCCGTTTACCCCCAACTTCCCCCTTCACAACTTCCCCTCGAGCATTGGCATTTAATGATGCCAGCCAAACACTGATGTCAATCATTCACTCACTGCTCGTCAGTCAGTCAAGCATTGCGCTGTGCCGACTTCAATAACTTCCACATTTCGATTGATTGAGCTCTTTAAATTCCAATACGAAAGTTCTTCCCGACTAATTATAATTTCAAATAATTAAGCCGTATTTAATTAGTTGTATTTCGAAATATCAAGAATAGTTTGTTAAAACTTATTTAAAGTTAAATATACAAATGTTATATGTGAAAACTTTTCTTAACCAAATATGTGCGCAAGAAATATTTGACTTATCCCTAAGCATATGTTTATCACCTTCATTCTCGGATCATCAGTTTCATTTTGTATACCAAAAATGCTCAGTTTGACAGCGTTTCCAGTTGGTTGATAAAACATAAATGTTTTTCAAGCACATATCATTTTATTGCTTGAATCAGACCCATTAGGAATATCTAATTCAAATTTAGTCTCTGACATCAACTTATTGTTTTTTAAATCTCTCACAATTCCAAGTCGAATTTTCCAAAAAACTTCTCGATTGTCCTGTAATATATGATGAAATTTTAGTGTCCAACAAAGTTGTAATTTATTTAATGAGCACATATTTGATACTTATGTTATATATATAAATAATATAAATCAATATGCAAATAAAATAGCGCAACTGCAACCGAATGCGATTCGAGCTCATTATTATAATAATAATAAGAATAATAAGGTCAATAATGCAGCAATTATGGCTGTCACTGCAACGATTAATATTATTATACGAGTTGGCCAAGTACTCGAACAACAATGAGCTCGCTCGCGAGTACTCGAAGTATTCATATTCGTGCACAAACGAATGCTCACAATGGAGTGTCCTCGAAGCGCTCTTATAGTATTTGTGTTGCTTTTATTCGCATTCGCAATCGCATTTGTATTCATAAAAAAGTGAACAATGATGAGTAGCACTCACATTCAGTGGCATGTGTTCAGTGGGATATCAATTTAAAGACTGCAAATTCAGTCGATTTAGATCGAGACTCGCCCACACATATAGTAATTGAATGCGTTTTTGAAATGCGATATTCGCGGACAATGGAGTAATCAAATTAAGCTGCTGTTGCCACTGTAGCCTGCCACACTTGGCTGCCTGCCACTCAAACGTGCCACACACGGCTGCGACTCTCGATTGGCTGGCGATTAACAACAGCCAGCCAGCCAAGTTAATTTTGAAATGCCCCAAGCCTTTGCCGCACCACAAAGCCAAAGCACCCACAGACCATCAAACTTTGCCCCGCTCCTTGCCACCTTGCCCCCTTGCCCCCTCTGTTTGCCCCTCTGCTTGCCCCACGCATTCGTACCTGTGCGAAATTCCAATTAAACAAATGCCAAACTTTTGCATGCAAAGCGAAATCAGTGATGCGATGATCCCAAAACTTTTACATCCTCATAAAATACATTTCAACAGCACAAACACACTCAAAAAGCATAAAAAAGCAACCCAGAGAAAGCGATTTAATAAAGTCATCAAGAAATGGAATAGCAACAAAAAAAAAAAAAAAATCATGAACAAAATTGTAAAGAGTCAAATAACAAGCATAAATCATTATCGCAAAATTGTGAAATATATTTTTGATGTGCTCGAGTTGTGAAGCATGTGATGAACTGTGAACTGTGAAATGAAAAAATTGTGTGCTCGACTGTTAAGCACTTGTAGTAACAATTTGAAACACTGCTCGACTACGAGACACTTTATCTATATATGTATATTATTATTATTAATAGTCGCCGCAACACATTCAATTTGTTTTCACCTGCAAAGTGAAGTGCGCAAATCTCTAATCAAACCAAATGGATGTTATTAAATTTAAATTTCGAACTGCAAATTTACAATTCAAATAAACCCCTTCAAAATTCGCCAGGCGTGCGAAATATTTATGATTTTTGCGCAGCAATTTTGTGGCCAATTAAAATGTTGATAAAAAATAAATTGCAACTGTGTGAGTGTGTTTGCGTTTGTGTTTGCGTTTTGTTATTTAGCCACTCAAAACTATTTGCATAGCTGGCTCAATTAACACTGCGGCAGCAGTGACAATAATTGGAATTAAGCTTAGCGCAATCACAGCCAAAAGCCAAAAATTAATTGGATTTCAATTAATTGCGCCAAAACAATTTATGCACCCCCAAAAACATTCCAAGTGTGAATTGAATTCATTAATTCCTGCTGCCGATAGAAAAACATATTTCAAATTCAACTGCACTCAAAGAACTGCAAATTTAGACACTTTAAATTGTGATTTTATTCTTTTCAATTTCCTTCATTATATTTTCAACAATGTTTACGTAGATCTGTGTTTAATCTAATGCTGCACAATCAAGAGACAAACAACAGAAGACACTAAATTCTCAGCAGCAAATAAAATAGCACAAAAAAAAAATGCAAGTTAGAAAGGCAAAAACTGAAACATTTGCCTCTCATAAATGTTGCAAAAAAAGTGTGCAAATAAATGGCAAACAATAAAGGGCAAAGCATTATTTTTGCACATTTTGCTGCACAATTACATAAAATCATTCTGCAAGCAATACAACAAAATAGACAGCAAACCAAAATTGAGGAAATCCTGGAAAATCGCAAATGAAAAATAAGCAAAAACATTGATTTGATTTGTTAAATTTTGTTGCCAGAGCTATTGTATTTGTAATATTCACAATCATTTATTTAAGTCTATTGGCGATAGTTTGAGCCAAGAATTTTGTTCGTATTTACACAATTATTATTATTTAAAATGTAAGCAAACATTTGTATTTATTGAATTTGTAATCCTGCTATTCCTTTGTAGCTTCATTTTCTATGTTTCGTATACTTTACGAATTTTTTACGTTTAGCGAATTATTTTTAAATCAATTGAGCAATGTAAATCTAGTTTAAACAAACATGTGTATTTTGCGCATTTTTAATTTTATTTTAGTTGTTATTTTGTATTTTATTTATTTACGAATAAGTTATTTATTTATGAATATATTTAGTACTTGGACTTAATTTTTATATTACAACATTTCTGAATTTACGCTACAATTTATAGCAAAAAAAGTTGTTGGCTCATCAACCATAAATTTGATATATATTATTTGTATATATTATGTTCGTCAACTATCAGTTAATAACTGAGAAGCGAATCACTATCAATTCAGCATATTGAAGTTGCAATTTTTCTTCACTCTTTTGATTTGATTTCTTCGATCCTCTTTCAGTTGTTGTCGTGTTGTCGTGTTCGTATTTTAAAGCTATTTTAATTGAAAATTGGATTAGCCGCCAGTCAGAGTTAGTTCTCTGCCTGTCGTCGTAAGGAGATTACCTTGGCGCGTTATTAAGTTATGAATGCCTTTTGAATGCCTGCCAACAAAAAGGATGCGTCGAAGGACATGCCCGAGTTGCAGTCGAAGCGAATCAATACGCTTCGAATTTGTGTGTGTGTGTGCTGCCATCATATTATATTATATCATAAATATTAATAGAGCGAGCGATTTTCCGTATATACATATTTCGTAGTCTCATTTTTCGTTTTCAATTATTATCGACCTTTTTTTATTGTGCTCTCTCACTCTCACGCTGTCGTTGTCGTTGTGCGACAACTGCAATTTATATTTTTGCTGTGTGTGTGTAACTTTTTGGTTTCTTTTGGTCTAATGCATTTGACAAGCGGATGTGTTTGGCTCTTGACGGCTGAGAGACACGCAGCCAGCCGCAGGCGATGCTCGAGTTGAGTTGTTAGTTCTGTTATGCTTTCTAATTTGCAGTGCTGTCTCTCGTTGTCGTTGTCCTTCTGGTTGCATGCCTCTGCTCACCACAACACGCATACGCACCGTTGGTGTCTCTGTCTCTCTCTCTTAGTGATTGTCTCTCTGTCTCTCTGTTTCTGTCACACACTCTCTCTCTCTCTACACACACACACTCTCTCTCTCTCTCTGTCTTTCTGTTTCTTCTGTCTGTTCTTCTGTTCTTTCTATATGTTCTATCCACAGGATGTGCCAGCGCTGTGTGATAGCGTCTATCACATTGATTCGTTTGTGCTGGGCGCTCCGAAGAGCGCCGTTTTCGTGGGATTACAGAACGATTTCTTGTGCGATTTCGCCTGCACTCTGGACAAGCAGCCACAGGATGTCTCCGTCGCCGCCAACAACAACAACAACGACGAGGACGACGACGACGACAACGGCAGCAACATCAGCAACATCAGCAGCATTAACACCAACAATAGCCAGCTGCAGATGCAGATGCAGCATCAAAGTCACAGTTTGAGTAGCCAAAGTCAGAGTCGAAGTGGGAGCAACAGCTTTGAGGTGCAGCAGGTGTTGCCGCTGGGCGACGATTACGACTGCGACTACGACTGCGACTACGACTACGATTGCGTCAGCAACAATGCCCAGGACATTGTGTGTCCCTATCAGCAACAACAGCTATCCGATGAGGAGCAACAACTGCAGCAGGAGGAGGAGGAGCAGCCTGCAGAGGAGGAGTTCGACGATGGCATTGGATTCAGCTGTGACAGCGACAGCGCCACCATTGCGGGCGATGATGAATTCGTGCTGGTCACCGGCCATTGTCCAGCACTGCCAGCAACAGCAACAACAACAACAACCCCCAACAACAACAGCAACAACAACAGCAACAACTCGTGCTGCAACTCGAGCAACTCGAGCTCGCCGACGGGCGGCATCGATGGCTGCTCGTCGGCAGCGGCGTCGTCGACAACATCCGATGTGGACGCCATTTTGCCGGATTTGACGCCACCGCCACCGCCGCCGCCACCACCGCCACCGCATCACCATCACCATCACCTTCTCCTCTCCCATTCGCTTCACTATCATCAGCAGCCCCAGTCGCAGCCGCAGCCGAAGCCAAAGTCGATGCCGAGGGCACGAAAGGCGCTTCGATTCTTCAACAAAATCATCTAAGCCCCGATGCCGCGTCGCCGCTCATTAAAAGCCAAAAACGTTGCACACACAACCATCTGACCACATTTGTAGTTCCGCCCCCCCACCTCCCTCCCCCTTTTTTAACGCCCCTCCTCTCAGCGCGTAATACAAGTTGATGCCTCATTAAAAGTGCCGCTTGTTATTTGCCAAATCTGGCATCTGGCTAAGCCTTGGACACGCCCCCCGCCCCCCGTTCCGCCCCCATTCCGCCCTCGCACCTGTCGCCATTCATCATTCATTGGCAAACACGGCATAATTCGCTGAATCCGTTAAGCATACGCAGCGTGCGCCCAAAAAAAACACTATCGAAACGAATCGAAACCAAAAACCGACTCGCATAATCAAGTATTTCGACAGCTTACATATATATGCTATATGTATTCGTAGCATGTAAGCGTAGTTCGAGATCAGCGAAATATTTGCAAATGAAAAGCGCTTCAATCACTGAAATTAGCCGAATTATTGCGAGAAATGTGAACAGCAAATTGTGTTGTTTGAGTTCATTTCGAATCATAAAACTGCAATTGGATTAGTTTTCAAAATTTGTACAGCAATGATTAAATATATATATTAAGTATATATTTAAAACACAATGCAATTCAAATCAAGCAAATCATCAACATTATTTTTTGAATTACGAACAACAAACTTGAATTGTTGTTTGTCGTTTTAGGTAATTTTAATCTAAGCCTGCAATTCAGAAAACTGAAATTATTCGATTTATTATTATTATTCGATTATTTATTATTTTTAATACAAAAGATTCAAGAATTGACAGTTTTAAAACTGTGTTGCTGTGAAATTTAGTCACTTTTCAAGAATGTTCAACATTTTCAAAGTAAGCGTCGAGCTTGCAAAACATTCCAATCAATTTAAAACAAAAAAATAATACAAAAGCTAAATTGATTTTCTTAGGCAATTAAATAAAATAGCAGCTGCAAAACACTTTAACCATTTGAATTTTCGGCTGTTGGCAAGACAAAAACATTATTTGAATTAAATTACTTGAAACTGCAATAATTTATTTAAATTCATGTATCAACTTAATTTATACATGCACAAAGAAAACTGCAATTATATATTGTTTATTTAGTTTATTTCTTAAATTCAATACCTACAGTATTTTACACTTTAAAAACTTTCGATTGAAATGCAGTTTATTTGATTGACAAACACAGTTTGGATTTCAAGAATGTTGAAGGCATTCACTGCAGGTGTCGAATTGGCAACACATTCCTTAACAGCAAAACTAAAATAAATTCCATAACAAAGAGTTCAAGAATTGAACTTTTTGCCTGAGGATTCAATTCTTACACTTTAAACTAATTTGCATTTCACGCACATTTGCATAAATTGTCTATTAATTTGCTGCTTTCAACAACAACAAAATTATCAACAAATTTTAAACAGAGACTTCAAATAATTATTATCTATTTAAATTATGTTGCCAAATGCAATAAATCAAGAGCTGCAAATTGATTCAAGTATTTATAATTCATTTTTAAACCTACACTTTGATATGCAATTTATTTGATGGACAAACAAAGCTGTTTTAAAACTCTCAGCAATCAAGTTCGTAATAAAATGAAGCAGTTAAATAATTGTTATCCTTAAGGACAAGATGTCGAAAACACCTTGAACAAATTGGCCTTTCACAAGCATTTGCATTAATCGCATTTTAATATTCTTTAGCCATGTCCTCGAGCATCTCATGGTCATGTAATCCCCAAGTTTTCATTTTCATTTTCATTTTCTTTGCTCTATTTGAAGCGACACATAAAGGAAATTGTTGAGTTGTTGTCGTCTTAAATAAATGTGTGTTGCAAACACTTGTCAAGACAACTAATATGATCAAAAGCATATGTAGCTAAATTAAGAATACGAAATAAGCAAAAATGCTGCCAACTAAATACGATTAGTTCAACGATAGTTAACTTTGAAGGTCGCTCGAATGTCCTTGCGGAGGATATAAAATATATTCCGCTGTTTTAAAACTAGACAATCAATTCGATGTTTGACCTCGGCAAGGTTATGAGAGCGGCCCAAAACCTTTTAAGCGATTGCGAAATAGTTAAACATACACATATATACTATATATATATACATATATAAAGACTCGTATAATGGAGAAGAGTAAAACCAATTGGCCGAATAACCAAAGAGTTGACTGCGATTTGCATATTGAAAGAACTCGGCGATGTTGGCAGACATTCATTACACTATATAAACTATTTATGTATAACCAACAATATCTCCATCGTTTTTTTTACACACTATATATACTATACTCTATAGATATTTATAGTAATAGCTGTAGTTGTAGTTGTAGTTGTTCAAACCGCAGGCAGCTTCAAGAGAAAATGCATAATAAACAGACGGCGAAATGAATGGAAAAAAGAAAAGAAAAGCGATGAGAAGAGATGAGAAGAAAATGTGCAGCAAATGTTTGGCTTGTATTTTATTATGAATGCAATCTGAGGTGCAGTCGACCAAAGGGCTCCTGGCGAGCACTTCGTCTCCTTCATTATCTTTGCTTCATTATCGAGTTGAAGCTGAAGTGCAACCGCCTCTTTTGGGGGCAACAATCGACGTATTAATGACTTCGCCTGCTGCTGACGATGATGAAGAATCAGGTGGCGAGCTCTTAATTGCTGCCCCGTAATCCAGCCGACAATCGAGACAGAGAGAGAGACTGAGAGAGAGAGTGAGAGAGAGAGAGAGTGTTGAGTATTAATATCACGCATACGCCACGCTGCACACATAATGCGACACATCCACAGTCCGCTCTTCCCAGTTGCCTTTATCTGCCCTCGTCCCTGGTCCAGCCAAAATTAATTGAAAATATTTATTATTATGCTTATTATATATTGGGTATACAACCGTTATCTGCACCGTTATCACTTGCGCCCGTCTCTCTCGCCCGCCATTTCTCGCCCATTGCAGGAGCACATCCGGGAGTCCAAGGAGAGCAAGCTGGACGAGATGGGCCGCAACTCCAAGGCGCGTTCCCGCGAGAACATATCAAGGTGAGTGACCCAAATAATATTCCCCCTCACTCCTTCCTCGCCCTCATTAAGCCCCATTATGTCTGGCTCAGACGCAAATCAAGTTCATCGATCTAGGGTTGCCACCCCACATTGACTTTGCAGTCAACCCCGGTCGCCATTTTAACTGGCGAATCACGTTTCGCAGCTTGATGCTTAGCATCGGCAAATAATTGCACTAATTGCATTATTCACAACATATCGTAGAAATACATAAAGACCGTCTAATCACTTTTACCGTACATTCTTTTTTTAATTTTATAATATTCAATATTAAATTAATTGTAATCACGTTACTAATGTTGAACATCCTACAAACAAATGGCAAATTAATCATCATCAATATTGTTTGACTTCGATAAGCTTTAATTGTTGTGTCCAAACTGCATCCAATTTACCACTTTGCCCCTTACAGACAACAATTCCAAAGAGATAGTTAGCTGGTTAAATGCCAATGACAATAATGTTATTAAACAATTAATTTAATGCCAAATTAATAATGACTATTTTGGCAACTTCTGCCACGCAGATCTGTGTCAATATCAAAGACAAAGCATTTTCTTACATATTTTAATAAGTGATTTTAGTAGAAATGTGTGTGTGTGTGTGTGTGAGAAACATATTCAGATAATAACAATTTATGATTATTTGCGCTTGACGCAAAGCGCCTGGAAGAATACAAATTGTCGAAAGACTGCTCGCTTTAAAATGAAAATAGTTCCACAAAAGTAAAGTTGAAGTACTTTTGAAAAGTGCTTAATGTGCAGTTAATTTGTAATTTCACAAGTTGTGCCCGCATTTCTATATCCAGTTTTCCCCCCTACACCTGAACGTAGTTCGAGAACATAAGTGTTAATTGCTTAGTGCACAACTTAATGCTGGCTATCAAATTTGTTGCTCTCAATTTGCAGGCAAAAGCATTCGCAGACCTCGCTCCAAATCCTCGATGATGTCTCCAATCGCTACTACCGCGAGGCCGTTCCCATCTCCACGCAGTCGAGCAAGGCGGACTTCAAGGAGAAGGAGCACAGCATCCTCCGTCGCCATCCCGACATGACCCAAACAACGCTCTGCGGCGGCGGCAGCGGCGGCGACGATGGCGAATCGTCATCGACGACGACGGCCACCCACGAGATGATGACAAAGGCGGCGATTGCGACCGCACCGGTTAATGCCTGTGATATGGGCTGCCAAACGAGGTGAGTTTGTCAGGGAGGAAAGGAAAGGAGGTTGTCGGTTGTCGGTTGCGTGGCATATGTGCAATAAACTAGACGCGCTCCGGCATTCGAACAAATTGCAAAGTCAACGCTCAGTAAACAGCAGAAACAATGGCAATGTGTCGTCCTCATGAACACGAGGCCAGGCAGGACACGACACAGGAGGGGAAATGGCAATGGGAATGGGAATGGGAATGTGGCTGGAGTTGTTGAGTACGAAACCCGGAAACAGCGCCTGGTGCTTGTACAATACAAATCGATGCAAATATTTGTATTTGCATGCGTCTGAGCTCTGACTCACAGTCTGTGGGGGGTTTGGGGGAGCTTCGACTGTCGACACAGTCGCCAAACATGACGCAAGCACGCACGACAGCCATGACTCCAAATACAGATACAATTCAGGATCTGCATCAATATTTCATGCCATGCAGTGACGACTTAATCCACAGCTTGTTGCAGTCCACAGTCGATAACAGGCGTCTTAGTCGAGTTCATAATTCAGTCAGTGGAGGCCTTCATGGTAGAGTAAATAAGAGTTTAGACAGATATTCAAGTTGAAGTAAGTTTAAGTTGAATTAATCGACAGCTTAATGTCTACAATTGCAGTAACAGCAGCTTCTGTAACCTTAACAGTTTTATGTTAAGTCAGACGACGCTAACAGAGCACAAGCAGAGTGGGAACAGTAGTAAGCGAGCAAGCGAAGAACAGCTGAGTGAGAACAGCTGCAGCAAGCAACAGTTGAGTGACAGCCTTAAGCAAGCGATCAACTGTTGAGTGGGAACATAACAGTCGAAGAACAGTTGAGTTAGACTCAATTTTACAATGCCTCAATAAACCAGCGAGCGACAAAACAAAAGATTAAAACGTGTAAACAAATTAAAACGAAATGTTGTTGATTAGAGTGGGTTGCAAACATTTAAATATGGATTAAAATTAAAAATAAAATAGCAGAGCGAACGCTTTATTGCATACAATTAGAAACATAATGTTGAAAGTCAAGCTAATGGCTTAAAAACACAAACAAAATTGTTGGCGTGTAAAATGCAACTTTTAATCCATTTAGACAACAAATATCGAACTTGTGAAACACAGTGGCAATAAACAATAAATCAACAAGTCAACGATTGACAGTGATTAAAGTGAAAACAGCAGCAGCAGCGAACTAAAAGTAAAGTGGGAACGGCAGCAATAGCAGTAATAAAAATGAATATTTCATGAAGATTGCTTTAGTAAAGATGTTACAATTGTAAACTTTGCCTTAATGACTAATGACTGGAAAACCTTAAAATTGTTGACGTGTAAAATGCAACTTTCAATCCAATTAGACAATTATCGAACTAGTAAAACATTGTCAATAAGTCAACGAGTGACAATGATTCAAGTGGGAACAGCGAAGTCAAAGCAAAGTGGGAACAGCAGAGTAGCAGGTGACAGGGAACAGTTCGCAGTCACTGTGAACAGTCGCACTAAGGAAGGGTTTATTTAACGAGTATGACAGACAAATATTGAAACGTTTCTCACATTTCTCTTCTCTTCCCACTCTTCCCACTCTGTTTCCTCGTCGCTCGTCGCTCGCCGCTCTCTTTGGATCCGCAGGGAGTCGCTGTTTGCCAACAGTCCCAGCGCCGTCGCCACGCTGATGAGACAAAAGTCGAGCTCGTCGTCGATGGGCGCGGGCAGCGCAGCGGGCGTCGCGATGCCGCCTCCCCCGCCCCGCTTCTTCAGCACCTTCGGCTACGATCAGGGCCTGGGTCCGTCGCATGGCCACGGAGTGGGCGTGGGCGGCATGGGAGGCATGGGAGGCATAGGCATGATTGCCATATCGCCGGCGCTGCCAGCTGCGACGCCGCCGCCGCCGCCGCTGCTCAACACGCTGACGCGCCGCAGCCAAATGCACAGCTTGCAGCGCGCTCCGTCGCAGCACGAATCGCTCGAGCTGGAGGAGCGTCACAGCGGCGTCGGCGGCGCAGGCGGCGCTCAACGGTCGCATTACGGCGGCCTAATCGTGGCATCCACCGTCAAGCCGCAGGAGATCTGCCACCATCATCATCAGCACCAGCAGCAACAGCAGCAGCAGCAGCAACAACTGCAGCGGACGCCGCATCATCATCAGCATCAGCTGCAGCAGCAGCAACATCAGGCGCCCAGCGTGGCAACGCGACTGCCGCACATGATGCACGCCCAAAAGGCGGCTGGGGCAGGAGGCGGCGGAGGAGGCGGAGGCGGAGGCAACAACGCAGGCGGCAAGCAGAAGAACGAGGAGTCCAAAGTGTTCATCGACATACGGAATTCAGCGCCAGACGTGATTATCATGACGTCCCATTGACATTTAAGGATTGCCCGCCAATCACCAGCAATAGTAGCAACAACAACAGCAGCAGTTGCTGCATTGACCAACAACAGCAGCAGCAGCAACAGCAGCAACATCACAATGGCTGGCGTTTTAACCACAGCCACAACGGCGCCAATGACACGACACGAACACGAACACGAACACAGTGACGGAGACGGACACGAACATGAGCACAGACAGAGAGACGAACATGCACACGAACACAGACAGGCAGACGAACACGAACACGAACACGAACGGACTGAGCGCTCAATACATGAAGACGGCGTGGCGCAATCAGGCAGCGCAAAGCGAATGCGAACGCGAGTGCGAAAGGGAATGCGAATAGAGATGGCAAAACAGCTGATTTGCGGCCACTGCAACTTTTTTCTCTGCTCGTTGCGTTCTCATTTGGCGGCTTTAGGGCCAGTTAATGGCTGCACTTTAAGTGTAAGTTGGCTGCTCTGAATGAACTCAACTGAAATGTTATTGGGAGCCAAAGGCAAAAGCACAAGCACACACACACACACAACTACACACTCACACACTCACACACACACGAGGGACGCAGACGCTAAGCAGACGACAACGACGGCGACGACAATTGAGTGCTTTGCGTCGACCACCAAACTGGACCATGTCGCTGCTGTCCTCCATCTGTTATCTATTTTCTGTTCTCTGTTCTCTGTTATTCTGGCTGCCTCCCACACACACACACATATACACACACACACACAAGCACACATGTTTCTCATGTACGCTGTTCTACCTGCTCTGCAGCTGCATTCCTCTGCTGCTGTCCAATTCCCTCCACACCTCCGCTCTCTCTCCTCTCTCTTTCTCTGTCTCCCTATGCCAGTGTTGCCAGGTGTTGCGCTAGATTCTGCACAAATAAAAGCTAAAATAAGCTTTTGCCGCAATCAAACAAAATCTTAAAGTTCCTGAAGTACTTATTTAAATGCAATTTCTTAACAAATCATCAATTTGAAGCTCGTTTTTCTTCTTTTAAGATTAACCAATTTTATTCCAAGCTGCAATATTTTGCATTGTATTTATTTATTAATTTTTATTTCAAGTTGAAATAGTCTCGAAAACTAAGCGAATTTTAGAATTTAACACTCGCTGCGAGGCTGTTACATTTTGTTAAATATTTCCGTTTTTTTTTGGTCTGATTATAAATGCTAAATTCTTGACTATAAGCTGTTTGCATCTAGCCGGAAACAAGCCAACCTGGCAACACTGCTTTTGACACCTGCACTTCCGCTGGTCCCCCAGTTACTTTAGCTGGCTTTCGCAGCCAGCGGGAAACTTCTTCATTTACATGCATGCGAAACGTGCCGACAGTATTTCCGCTCTCACCTCCCCTGGCCCGGTCAGTCCATCCATCATCGTGTGGCACGTGCAACGTGCAACGTCCAGCGTGCAACAGCAAAGCAATTTGCGTGAAAATAGTTTTTTAAGTGATTTCGCCCAGCACTCGTAACGCTCTTTTCTCTTTAGCGCTGCGAGATGTTTTAATCATTTAATTAAATTGTTTTCCACACCGCCCCCCCGACCCTCAGATTTGTGCATTGCATTTGGATTGTCGATTCGACTCATCTCGAACTTGACTTTGATTTTGCCCTTTGAGGCAGCAATATTTGAGTCTTTGTTTTTATTTTGGCAATTCATTCGACGTTCGAGCATCATTTTTGGGGTACTACAAACTGCCAGCTCACAATTAGCGCGGTCATCGCATTGTGTTGTGACTTTTCTCCCCCAGTGTCAATCATGGCGGAAAAATGCGTCGCTTCATCGATACTATCGAACGACAAACGGGAAAATGGATTAAATTGAATTATTAATTCATTACTGTCGATAGTAATTTGATGGTTGATTTAATTCCATTTAGATAGATAGAATGCTCACTACTAACGAATACTATCGATAACTACTATCGGCCATTGGCAGCTGATTGAGAAGTCAACATTTATGAACTAAAAATATAGCTAGCGATAGTTCGACGTTGATAAGACGACAAACGGGAACTGCTTTCAAATTACTTGCAAAATGGATTAAATTGAATTATTAATACATTACTGTCGATAGTAATTTGATGGTTGATTTAATTCCATTTTGATAGATAGAATGCTCACTACTAACGAATACCTTCGATAACTACTATCGGACATTGGCAGCTGGTTGAGAAGTCAACATTAATTAACTAAAAATATAGCTAGCGATAGTTCGACGTTGATAAGGTTGTAAATACGCCAAACAAACATTAAACACTAAGTTTGCCAACTGATACTATCGATAGTGGGTAGCGAATATCGACAACATGTTTCATTAGCTTTGGCAGAACTGTAAAAAACAAAGTAAGCGACCCTTTGAAGCATTCGATTAAATTGAAAGAGCGGGCAACAAGAAAAAAAGGTGGAAAACATAGGAAATGAATGCTGGAACAAAGCTGTCCGTAATAAAGAGGGCGACGGCCAGAGGAAGTGAATGTGGCTGTGGATGTGGATGTGGATGTGGATGTGGATGTGGGGCTGTGGAAACGAGTGCGGTACTAAGCTAAAAACGCCAGGCAATTTGATTGATTGAATTGAATGAGCATCGCAGCAATGATGATGTGAACAATGATGAGATTGCGAGGGGGCGGGGGAGGAAAGGTAATAAAGACGACACAATGCTCGATTGGCAGGAGATGGAAAAGGTAGCGGCAAAAATCACTCATTACTCATCGCATGCTGCTGCTGGGTCATGCAGTCTTGCAGTTTGGAGCACAAATCATTAGCGAGATTAAAGGATGATTATAAAGTGACAGCCACAAGTTGAAACCGAAACCGAAACCGCAGCAGAAGCAAGCAGTCAATGTCCAAGACAAAACTCATGGACAATTTGTAGTCCCTTATCAGCTGAGGCAAATAAAAAGCCAAGAGATGAGGTGGCACGTGGCATGGGGCATGGGGCATGGGGCAGAGTGGCAACTACCTAGCTCAAAAAAGACTTGGCAACTTGAAACTTGGACAGTTGGATGTGTTTTAAATGCCAGCCATAAAACGAATTTTCATTTTCACCGCAAAACTCATTAAAAATATGAAAATGCTGAAAATGGTCAAAAAGTTTTAGCCAAGAATAACACACACACACACACACAAACACACACACAGACACACTTTTACACACACATTGTTGTTGTGTGCGTGCTTTCACTCTAATTTCATTTGATTTGATTCTTTTTATTTGAATATTTTATTCGCATTTTGTAAAATGAAATTCATTATTTAAATGTATGTTTTATATTGGTTTTAAATAATTTTCAGATGATTTTCCGTGTTGCACGTGGCAGCAACAACAACAACTGGGAAGCTGCACAAACGATAATTAAATTTAATTGATTGCGCTTTTTACACCTTGTTGCTGGCTCTCTCTCTCTGATTATGGCCATTGCCTTTATTATTATTGTTACTGTCATTGTTATTATTGCTGCTACTCCGCACATGCTTTATACTAGCCATTAATTGTAGTACGAGTTGATTTACCCCTCCTGTCTATTTTGTAATTTGTTGCTAAGGTTCGCAATTGTGCATTCGAGTGCACTTGAAAATGTTTAACATTTACACCCTGCAGCCTGGCGAATGGGATGTGATCAGTTCGCATCCCTTCTGCAAACTGCCGCAATTATTTCTGCTTTGCAAATGGCTGCTAAGCCCGTTACAGGGTATTTATCGGACGATCACCACTCACACTGAATTCAATTTGAACATTTACTTTTTCGGCGACAACAAATAATTGTAAATACATAAAGTCGATAACTTTGACAGTCACACTGCGGCTATCGATAAGCTTTTTATACTTCGATATTCATAAATATATATATAGATATATATGCTGTATATGTGTTTATCTATACATAAACTATCATAATTGTTATAGTACGGAATCAGATGGGGTTGTTTTTATCTTCTGTTTGTTAAAAGAAACTGTTTTTGTAATATGAATAGCTAAATGTAATTTCAATAAAGTTCAACTTAAACTGAAATGAAAGCTAAGCTTCGGCACCACAGTTAATCTATGTTTCTCCTTCATCCTTCCCACTTTCACGGTTTATTAATCTTGAATATTAGTGAAATTGTGTAAATACATCTAAGCATAAACCCGAAAAACAAAACTAACCAAGACGGTGCGGTGCGGAAGCCGTCGGAGATTTAGCGATTTTACTACAATAATTGAATCGATTGCAAGTATTGTACTCGTAATTGTCTACTAGATAAGCCTAAGGATAACAACTATACAGTTTTTTTTGTAAAGAACATTTTTTGTAAACGAGCAAAACATACTTCAAGTATAAAAGAAACAAAAACCAAAAACCAAATACTGAATACTGAATAACGAAAACAAACTAAACGCAAAAAAACTAATTCAAAATGATGGAAAAATAATGTAAAACAATTTTTATTAGATGTTATATTCTTAAATACACAAAATATACATATATATATATAATCGTAAATATATATGTATTACCTTTTTTTTTTTTTTGAATAGCATTAAAACGCATAAAACTAACGACTGCAAGTATTGTATGTACTGTACTGTAAATTGCCCCGATAAAAATTCTGAATGGCGCATATTATGCATACATTAAATTAAAATGAAATGGAGAAATGAAGAAAAAATTAACAACAAATGCATTGTTTAAAACGTGAAATGTAATTTTAAGCAAAATGTGTGTGTGGCAAAATGTATAAAAAAAAGGCAAGTCAAATGCGACTTAATAAATTTCATTGTGCAACATGAGCAACGTGGCGTTTTTATTGCATTTCATTTTCAGTCCTTTTGATGTCGAAGCCCCACAACAAAAAAGCTTTATCACAACGTTATATGTAACAACAATAGTCGCTCAGCAAATCGGAACTGCTGAAGGACTCTTCGGATTCTATCGATGCTATGAAGTTATTTTAATAAAAGAAAAGGAGACTTAATAAATAAAGCAATCATTAGCAAACAATTCTGTCTTCTGTCAACTGAAGAATTTTGAATTTTCCGCTCAGTTTTTGATTATCAATGTAGGGTGAAAAAGCTTCTAGTTCATGTTGGGTTTATTTCTTGGCTGGAATGTTCTAAACCCGGCCAAAGCAACTCACACCTAAAACGGTTATCCTTAGATTAGCTTCAAAGAGGAGCCTCTGAACATTCTAAAGAGAGTTACATTTACAGAGTAACGAAGAGTAAAATGTGTATAAGAGAAGTTATGTTAACAATGCCAATGAATGTCCTGGCTTAGTATTGACACTCGAGAGCGGGACTCAACGAAATACGTTCCTCTATAAACGACAGCTACCAACGCAATTTGATAACAGATGGATTGTATTTATACCAAGAAGTAGACCCACTATTCAAGGAATACACAAGTGGTGGCAACAAAATAATGGTGTCGCTGTCAACACTATTGGCAACTCACAGCATCAATGGTCTATTGTCTATTATTCAATTACTCTCTTCTATATTTTCAAATTATGCGTTAATGGAAAATCCGCAATTAAAAATTTGCAATTTAAATTTCAATCGAAAACTTAAAATGTGTTTATCTCGAAAATAACAACAACAATTTAGATATTCTTTGGCCTGTCGATAGCTCTAGTAAATACGTTTAAAAATAACTGCCGATTGTCATTAAAAAAATAAAGAATATATGAAAAAAACAAACAAGAATTTTTCGAAAAAATCTACAAGGGGTACCCATGGAAAATTGGGCAAAAATTCAAAAATCGTCCGTAACTTCGCCATTTGAAGGACGATCAGGATGTCCTTTGGCATGCATATAGGGACGGATTCGTGATGGACGACTATGAAATCAAAAGCCCAAATATCCTTTTAACAACAGAGTTAGAAGGACTTTTTTGCTGAGAGAAAACATGCTCTATCTTGGCCGTATCCTTGCTGATCCTTTCGAGTCCTGTGGCAATCAACTCGTCTCAACAAGGACTATCAACTGGCCAAAGGACATTTCGATCGACCTTTTGGTTCCCGAGATATTCATGAGTTTCTCATTTTGTTTCGATTCCTTGCATTTGTTTTCGACTCCGCAACGAAAAATTTACAAGTCCAAAAATTCAAAAATGTTGCATACTTTTGGGGATCGAATTTAATTTTTAGTCGGAAAATTAAAATGTGTTTATCTCGAAAATAACAAGGAGAATTTTGATATTCTTTGGCCTTTCGATAGCTCTAGTAAATACGTTTAAAAATAACTGCCGATTGTCATTAAAAAAATAAAGAATATATGAAAAAAACAAACAAGAATTTTTCGAAAAAATCTACAAGGGGTAGGCATGGAAAATTGGGCAAAAATTCAAAAATCGTCCGTAACTTCGCCATTTGAAGGACGATCAGGATGTCCTTTGGCATGCATATAGGGACGGATTCGTGATGGACGACTATGAAATCAAAAGCCCAAATATCCTTTTAACAACAGAGTTAGAAGGACTTTTTTGCTGAGAGAAAACATGCTCTATCTTGGCCGTATCCTTGCTGATCCTTTCGAGTCCTGTGGCAATCAACTCGTCTCAACAAGGACTATCAACTGGCCAAAGGACATTTCGATCGATCTTTTGGTTCCCGAGATATTCATGATTTTCTCATTTTGTTTCGATTCCTTGCATTTTTTTTCGACTCCGCAACGAAAAATTTACAAGTCCAAAAATTCAAAAATGTTGCATACTTTTGGGGATCGAATTAATTTTGTAGTCGGAAAATTAAAATGTGTTTATCTCGAAAATAACAAGGAGAATTTTGATATTCTTTGGCCTTTCGATAGCTCTAGTAAATACGTTTAAAAATAACTGCCGATTGTCATTAAAAAAATAAAGAATATATGAAAAAAACAAACAAGAATTTTTCGAAAAAATCTACAAGGGGTAGGCATGGAAAATTGGGTAAAAATTCAAAAATCGTCCGTAACTTCGCCATTTGAAGGACGATCAGGATGTCCTTTGGCATGCATATAGGGACGGATTCGTGATGGACGACTATGAAATCAAAAGCCCAAATATTCTTTTAACAACAGAGTTAGAAGGACTTTTTTGCTGAGAGAAAACATGCTCTATCTTGGCCGTATCCTTGCTGATCCTTTCGAGTCCTGTGGCAATCAACTCGTCTCAACATGGACTATCAACTGGCCAAAGGACATTTCGATCGTCCTTTTGGTTCCCGAGATATTCATGATTTTCTCATTTTGTTTCGATTCCTTGCATTTGTTTTCGACTCCGCAACAAAAAATTTACAAGTCCAAAAATTCAAAAATGTTGCATACTTTTGGGGATCGAATTTAATTTTTAGTCGGAAAATTAAAATGTGTTTATCTCGAAAATAACAAGGAGAATTTGATATTCTTTGGCCTTTCGATAGCTCTAGTAAATACGTTTAAAAATAACTGCCGATTGTCATTAAAAAAATAAAGAATATATGAAAAAAACAAACAAGAATTTTTCGAAAAAATCTACAAGGGGTAGGCATGGAAAATTGGGCAAAAATTCAAAAATCGTCCGTAACTTCGCCATTTGAAGGACGATCAGGATGTCCTTTGGCATGCATATAGGGACGGATTCGTGATGGACGACTATGAAATCAAAAGCCCAAATATTCTTTTAACAACAGAGTTAGAAGGACTTTTTTGCTGAGAGAAAACATGCTCTATCTTGGCCGTATCCTTGCTGATCCTTTCGAGTCCTGTGGTAATCAACTCGTCTCAACATGGACTATCAACTGGCCAAAGGACATTTCGTTCGACCTTTTGGTTCCCGAGATATTCATGATTTTCTCATTTTGTTTCGATTCCTTGCATTTGTTTTCGACTCCGCAACGAAAAATTTACAAGTCCAAAAATTCAAAAATGTTGCATACTTTTGGGGATCGAATTAATTTTGTAGTCGGAAAATTAAAATGTGTTTATCTCGAAAATAACAAGGAGAATTTTGATATTCTTTGGCCTTTCGATAGCTCTAGTAAATACGTTTAAAAATAACTGCCGATTGTCATTAAAAAAATAAAGAATATATGAAAAAAACAAACAAGAATTTTTCGAAAAAATCTACAAGGGGTAGGCATGGAAAATTGGGTAAAAATTCAAAAATCGTCCGTAACTTCGCCATTTGAAGGACGATCAGGATGTCCTTTGGCATGCATATAGGGACGGATTCGTGATGGACGACTATGAAATCAAAAGCCCAAATATTCTTTTAACAACAGAGTTAGAAGGACTTTTTTGCTGAGAGAAAACATGCTCTATCTTGGCCGTATCCTTTCTGATCCTTTCGAGTCCTGTGGCAATCAACTCGTCTCAACAAGGACTATCAACTGGCCAAAGGACATTTCGATCGTCCTTTTGGTTCCCGAGATATTCATGATTTTCTCATTTTGTTTCGATTCCTTGCATTTTTTTTCGACTCCGCAACGAAAAATTTACAAGTCCAAAAATTCAAAAATGTTGCATACTTTTGGGGATCGAATTAATTTTGCAGTCGGAAAATTAAAATGTGTTTATCTCGAAAATAACAAGGAGAATTTGATATTCTTTGGCCTTTCGATAGCTCTAGTAAATACGTTTAAAAATAACTGCCGATTGTCATTAAAAAAATAAAGAATATATGAAAAAAACAAACAAGAATTTTTCGAAAAAATCTACAAGGGGTAGGCATGGAAAATTGGGCAAAAATTCAAAAATCGTCCGTAACTTCGCCATTTGAAGGACGATCAGGATGTCCTTTGGCATGCATATAGGGACGGATTCGTGATGGACGACTATGAAATCAAAAGCCCAAATATTCTTTTAACAACAGAGTTAGAAGGACTTTTTTGCTGAGAGAAAACATGCTCTATCTTGGCCGTATCCTTGCTGATCCTTTCGAGTCCTGTGGCAATCAACTCGTCTCAACATGGACTATCAACTGGCCAAAGGACATTTCGATCGTCCTTTTGGTTCCCGAGATATTCATGATTTTCTCATTTTGTTTCGATTCCTTGCATTTGTTTTCGACTCCGCAACAAAAAATTTACAAGTCCAAAAATTCAAAAATGTTGCATACTTTTGGGGATCGAATTTAATTTTTAGTCGGAAAATTAAAATGTGTTTATCTCGAAAATAACAAGGAGAATTTGATATTCTTTGGCCTTTCGATAGCTCTAGTAAATACGTTTAAAAATAACTGCCGATTGTCATTAAAAAAATAAAGAATATATGAAAAAAACAAACAAGAATTTTTCGAAAAAATCTACAAGGGGTAGGCATGGAAAATTGGGCAAAAATTCAAAAATCGTCCGTAACTTCGCCATTTGAAGGACGATCAGGATGTCCTTTGGCATGCATATAGGGACGGATTCGTGATGGACGACTATGAAATCAAAAGCCCAAATATTCTTTTAACAACAGAGTTAGAAGGACTTTTTTGCTGAGAGAAAACATGCTCTATCTTGGCCGTATCCTTGCTGATCCTTTCGAGTCCTGTGGCAATCAACTCGTCTCAACATGGACTATCAACTGGCCAAAGGACATTTCGATCGTCCTTTTGGTTCCCGAGATATTCATGATTTTCTCATTTTGTTTCGATTCCTTGCATTTGTTTTCGACTCCGCAACGAAAAATTTACAAGTCCAAAAATTAAAAAATGTTGCATACTTTTGGGGATCGAATTTAATTTTTAGTCGGAAAATTAAAATGTGTTTATCTCGAAAATAACAAGGAGAATTTTGATATTCTTTGGCCTTTCGATAGCTCTAGTAAATACGTTTAAAAATAACTGCCGATTGTCATTAAAAAAATAAAGAATATATGAAAAAAACAAACAAGAATTTTTCGAAAAAATCTACAAGGGGTAGGCATGGAAAATTGGGAAAAAATTCAAAAATCGTCCGTAACTTCGCCATTTGAAGGACGATCAGGATGTCCTTTGGCATGCATATAGGGACGGATTCGTGATGGACGACTATGAAATCAAAAGCCCAAATATTCTTTTAACAACAGAGTTAGAAGGACTTTTTTGCTGAGAGAAAACATGCTCTATCTTGGCCGTATCCTTGCTGATCCTTTCGAGTCCTGTGGCAATCAACTCGTCTCAACATGGACTATCAACTGGCCAAAGGACATTTCGATCGTCCTTTTGGTTCCCGAGATATTCATGATTTTCTCATTTTGTTTCGATTCCTTGCATTTGTTTTCGACTCCGCAACGAAAAATTTACAAGTCCAAAAATTCAAAAATGTTGCATACTTTTGGGGATCGAATTAATTTTGTAGTCGGAAAATTAAAATGTGTTTATCTCGAAAATAACAAGAAGAATTTTGATATTCTTTGGCCTTTCGATAGCTCTAGTAAATACGTTTAAAAATAACTGCCGATTGTCATTAAAAAAATAAAGAATATATGAAAAAAACAAACAAGAATTTTTCGAAAAAATCTACAAGGGGTAGGCATGGAAAATTGGGAAAAAATTCAAAAATCGTCCGTAACTTCGCCATTTGAAGGACGATCAGGATGTCCTTTGGCATGCATATAGGGACGGATTCGTGATGGACGACTATGAAATCAAAAGCCCAAATATTCTTTTAACAACAGAGTTAGAAGGACTTTTTTGCTGAGAGAAAACATGCTCTATCTTGGCCGTATCCTTGCTGATCCTTTCGAGTCCTGTGGCAATCAACTCGTCTCAACATGGACTATCAACTGGCCAAAGGACATTTCGATCGTCCTTTTGGTTCCCGAGATATTCATGATTTTCTCATTTTGTTTCGATTCCTTGCATTTGTTTTCGACTCCGCAACGAAAAATTTACAAGTCCAAAAATTCAAAAATGTTGCATACTTTTGGGGATCGAATTAATTTTGCAGTCGGAAAATTAAAATGTGTTTATCTCGAAAATAACAAGGAGAATTTGATATTCTTTGGCCTTTCGATAGCTCTAGTAAATACGTTTAAAAATAACTGCCGATTGTCATTAAAAAAATAAAGAATATATGAAAAAAACAAACAAGAATTTTTCGAAAAAATCTACAAGGGGTAGGCATGGAAAATTGGGCAAAAATTCAAAAATCGTCCGTAACTTCGCCATTTGAAGGACGATCAGGATGTCCTTTGGCATGCATATAGGGACGGATTCGTGATGGACGACTATGAAATCAAAAGCCCAAATATCCTTTTAACAACAGAGTTAGAAGGACTTTTTTGCTGAGAGAAAACATGCTCTATCTTGGCCGTATCCTTGCTGATCCTTTCGAGTCCTGTGGCAATCAACTCGTCTCAACAAGGACTATCAACTGGCCAAAGGACATTTCGATCGATCTTTTGGTTCCCGAGATATTCATGATTTTCTCATTTTGTTTCGATTCCTTGCATTTTTTTTCGACTCCGCAACGAAAAATTTACAAGTCCAAAAATTCAAAAATGTTGCATACTTTTGGGGATCGAATTTAATTTTTAGTCGGAAAATTAAAATGTGTTTATCTCGAAAATAACAAGGAGAATTTTGATATTCTTTGGCCTTTCGATAGATCTAGTAAATACGTTTAAAAATAACTGCCGATTGTCATTAAAAAAATAAAGAATATATGAAAAAAACAAACAAGAATTTTTCGAAAAAATCTACAAGGGGTAGGCATGGAAAATTGGGCAAAAATTCAAAAATCGTCCGTAACTTCGCCATTTGAAGGACGATCAGGATGTCCTTTGGCATGCATATAGGGACGGATTCGTGATGGACGACTATGAAATCAAAAGCCCAAATATCCTTTTAACAACAGAGTTAGAAGGACTTTTTTGCTGAGAGAAAACATGCTCTATCTTGGCCGTATCCTTGCTGATCCTTTCGAGTCCTGTGGCAATCAACTCGTCTCAACATGGACTATCAACTGGCCAAAGGACATTTCGATCGTCCTTTTGGTTCCCGAGATATTCATGATTTTCTCATTTTGTTTCGATTCCTTGCATTTGTTTTCGACTCCGCAACAAAAAATTTACAAGTCCAAAAATTCAAAAATGTTGCATACTTTTGGGGATCGAATTTAATTTTTAGTCGGAAAATTAAAATGTGTTTATCTCGAAAATAACAAGGAGAATTTGATATTCTTTGGCCTTTCGATAGCTCTAGTAAATACGTTTAAAAATAACTGCCGATTGTCATTAAAAAAATAAAGAATATATGAAAAAAACAAACAAGAATTTTTCGAAAAAATCTACAAGGGGTAGGCATGGAAAATTGGGCAAAAATTCAAAAATCGTCCGTAACTTCGCCATTTGAAGGACGATCAGGATGTCCTTTGGCATGCATATAGGGACGGATTCGTGATGGACGACTATGAAATCAAAAGCCCAAATATTCTTTTAACAACAGAGTTAGAAGGACTTTTTTGCTGAGAGAAAACATGCTCTATCTTGGCCGTATCCTTGCTGATCCTTTCGAGTCCTGTGGCAATCAACTCGTCTCAACATGGACTATCAACTGGCCAAAGGACATTTCGATCGTCCTTTTGGTTCCCGAGATATTCATGATTTTCTCATTTTGTTTCGATTCCTTGCATTTGTTTTCGACTCCGCAACGAAAAATTTACAAGTCCAAAAATTAAAAAATGTTGCATACTTTTGGGGATCGAATTTAATTTTTAGTCGGAAAATTAAAATGTGTTTATCTCGAAAATAACAAGGAGAATTTTGATATTCTTTGGCCTTTCGATAGCTCTAGTAAATACGTTTAAAAATAACTGCCGATTGTCATTAAAAAAATAAAGAATATATGAAAAAAACAAACAAGAATTTTTCGAAAAAATCTACAAGGGGTAGGCATGGAAAATTGGGAAAAAATTCAAAAATCGTCCGTAACTTCGCCATTTGAAGGACGATCAGGATGTCCTTTGGCATGCATATAGGGACGGATTCGTGATGGACGACTATGAAATCAAAAGCCCAAATATTCTTTTAACAACAGAGTTAGAAGGACTTTTTTGCTGAGAGAAAACATGCTCTATCTTGGCCGTATCCTTGCTGATCCTTTCGAGTCCTGTGGCAATCAACTCGTCTCAACATGGACTATCAACTGGCCAAAGGACATTTCGATCGTCCTTTTGGTTCCCGAGATATTCATGATTTTCTCATTTTGTTTCGATTCCTTGCATTTGTTTTCGACTCCGCAACGAAAAATTTACAAGTCCAAAAATTCAAAAATGTTGCATACTTTTGGGGATCGAATTAATTTTGTAGTCGGAAAATTAAAATGTGTTTATCTCGAAAATAACAAGAAGAATTTTGATATTCTTTGGCCTTTCGATAGCTCTAGTAAATACGTTTAAAAATAACTGCCGATTGTCATTAAAAAAATAAAGAATATATGAAAAAAACAAACAAGAATTTTTCGAAAAAATCTACAAGGGGTAGGCATGGAAAATTGGGAAAAAATTCAAAAATCGTCCGTAACTTCGCCATTTGAAGGACGATCAGGATGTCCTTTGGCATGCATATAGGGACGGATTCGTGATGGACGACTATGAAATCAAAAGCCCAAATATTCTTTTAACAACAGAGTTAGAAGGACTTTTTTGCTGAGAGAAAACATGCTCTATCTTGGCCGTATCCTTGCTGATCCTTTCGAGTCCTGTGGCAATCAACTCGTCTCAACATGGACTATCAACTGGCCAAAGGACATTTCGATCGTCCTTTTGGTTCCCGAGATATTCATGATTTTCTCATTTTGTTTCGATTCCTTGCATTTGTTTTCGACTCCGCAACGAAAAATTTACAAGTCCAAAAATTCAAAAATGTTGCATACTTTTGGGGATCGAATTAATTTTGCAGTCGGAAAATTAAAATGTGTTTATCTCGAAAATAACAAGGAGAATTTGATATTCTTTGGCCTTTCGATAGCTCTAGTAAATACGTTTAAAAATAACTGCCGATTGTCATTAAAAAAATAAAGAATATATGAAAAAAACAAACAAGAATTTTTCGAAAAAATCTACAAGGGGTAGGCATGGAAAATTGGGCAAAAATTCAAAAATCGTCCGTAACTTCGCCATTTGAAGGACGATCAGGATGTCCTTTGGCATGCATATAGGGACGGATTCGTGATGGACGACTATGAAATCAAAAGCCCAAATATTCTTTTAACAACAGAGTTAGAAGGACTTTTTTGCTGAGAGAAAACATGCTCTATCTTGGCCGTATCCTTGCTGATCCTTTCGAGTCCTGTGGCAATCAACTCGTCTCAACATGGACTATCAACTGGCCAAAGGACATTTCGATCGTCCTTTTGGTTCCCGAGATATTCATGATTTTCTCATTTTGTTTCGATTCCTTGCAATTTTTTTCGACTCCGCAACGAAAAATTTACAAGTCCAAAAATTAAAAAATGTTGCATACTTTTGGGGATCGAATTTAATTTTTAGTCGGAAAATTAAAATGTGTTTATCTCGAAAATAACAAGGAGAATTTTGATATTCTTTGGCCTTTCGATAGCTCTAGTAAATACGTTTAAAAATAACTGCCGATTGTCATTAAAAAAATAAAGAATATATGAAAAAAACAAACAAGAATTTTTCGAAAAAATCTACAAGGGGTAGGCATGGAAAATTGGGAAAAAATTCAAAAATCGTCCGTAACTTCGCCATTTGAAGGACGATCAGGATGTCCTTTGGCATGCATATAGGGACGGATTCGTGATGGACGACTATGAAATCAAAAGCCCAAATATTCTTTTAACAACAGAGTTAGAAGGACTTTTTTGCTGAGAGAAAACATGCTCTATCTTGGCCGTATCCTTTCTGATCCTTTCGAGTCCTGTGGCAATCAACTCGTCTCAACAAGGACTATCAACTGGCCAAAGGACATTTCGATCGTCCTTTTGGTTCCCGAGATATTCATGATTTTCTCATTTTGTTTCGATTCCTTGCATTTTTTTTCGACTCCGCAACGAAAAATTTACAAGTCCAAAAATTCAAAAATGTTGCATACTTTTGGGGATCGAATTAATTTTGTAGTCGGAAAATTAAAATGTGTTTATCTCGAAAATAACAAGGAGAATTTTGATATTCTTTGGGCTTTCGATAGTTCTAGTAAATACGTTTAAAAATAACTGCCGATTGTCATTAAAAAAATAAAGAATATATGAAAAAAACAAACAAGAATTTTTCGAAAAAATCTACAAGGGGTAGGCATGGAAAATTGGGCTAAAATTCAAAAATCGTCCGTAACTTCGCCATTTGAAGGACGATCAGGATGTCCTTTGGCATGCATATAGGGACGGATTCGTGATGGACGACTATGAAATCAAAAGCCCAAATATCCTTTTAACAACAGAGTTAGAAGGACTTTTTTGCTGAGAGAAAACATGCTCTATCTTGGCCGTATCCTTGCTGATCCTTTCGAGTCCTGTGGCAATCAACTCGTCTCAACATGGACTATCAACTGGCCAAAGGACATTTCGATCGTCCTTTTGGTTCCCGAGATATTCATGATTTTCTCATTTTGTTTCGATTCCTTGCATTTTTTTTCGACTCCGCAACGAAAAATTTACAAGTCCAAAAATTCAAAAATGTTGCATACTTTTGGGGATCGAATTTAATTTTTAGTCGGAAAATTAAAATGTGTTTATCTCGAAAATAACAAGGAGAATTTTGATATTCTTTGGCCTTTCGATAGTTCTAGTAAATACGTTTAAAAATAACTGCCGATTGTCATTAAAAAAATAAAGAATATATGAAAAAAACAAACAAGAATTTTTCGAAAAAATCTACAAGGGGTAGGCATGGAAAATTGGGCAAAAATTCAAAAATCGTCCGTAACTTCGCCATTTGAAGGACGATCAGGATGTCCTTTGGCATGCATATAGGGACGGATTCGTGATGGACGACTATGAAATCAAAAGCCCAAATATCCTTTTAACAACAGAGTTAGAAGGACTTTTTTGCTGAGAGAAAACATGCTCTATCTTGGCCGTATCCTTGCTGATCCTTTCGAGTCCTGTGGCAATCAACTCGTCTCAACATGGACTATCAACTGGCCAAAGGACATTTCGATCGACCTTCTGGTTCCCGAGATATTCCTGTTTTTCTTATTTTGTTTCGATTCCTTGCATTTTTTTTTGACTCCGCAACGAAAAATTTACAAGTCCAAAAATTCAAAAATGTTGCATACTTTTGGGGATCGAATTAATTTTGCAGTCGGAAAATTAAAATGTGTTTATCTCGAAAATAACAAGGAGAATTGTGATATTCTTTGGCCTTTCGATAGCTCTAGTAAATACGTTTAAAAATAACTGCCGATTGTCATTAAAAAAATAAAGAATATATGAAAAAAACAAACAAGAATTTTTCGAAAAAATCTACAAGGGGTAGGCATGGAAAATTGGGCAAAATTTCAAAAATCGTCCGTAACTTCGCCATTTGAAGGACGATCAGGATGTCCTTTGGCATGCATATAGGGACGGATTCGTGATGGACGACTATGAAATCAAAAGCCCAAATATCCTTTTAACAACAGAGTTAGAAGGACTTTTTTGCTGAGAGAAAACATGCTCTATCTTGGCCGTATCCTTGCTGATCCTTTCGAGTCCTGTGGCAATCAACTCGTCTCAACATGGACTATCAACTGGCCAAAGGACATTTCGATCGACCTTTTGGTTCCCGAGATATTCATGATTTTCTCATTTTGTTTCGATTCCTTGCATTTTTTTCGACTCCGCAACGAAAAATTTACAAGTCCAAAAATTCAAAAATGTTGCATACTTTTGGGGATCGAATTAATTTTGTAGTCGGAAAATTAAAATGTGTTTATCTCGAAAATAACAAGGAGAATTTTGATATTCTTTGGCCTTTCGATAGCTCTAGTAAATACGTTTAAAAATAACTGCCGATTGTCATTAAAAAAATAAAGAATATATGAAAAAAACAAACAAGAATTTTTCGAAAAAATCTACAAGGGGTAGGCATGGAAAATTGGGCAAAAATTCAAAAATCGTCCGTAACTTCGCCATTTGAAGGACGATCAGGATGTCCTTTAGCATGCATATAGGGACGGATTCGTGATGGACGACTATGAAATCAAAAGCCCAAATATCCTTTTAACAACAGAGTTAGAAGGACTTTTTTGCTGAGAGAAAACATGCTCTATCTTGGCCGTATCCTTGCTGATCCTTTCGAGTCCTGTGGCAATCAACTCGTCTCAACATGGACTATCAACTGGCCAAAGGACATTTCGATCGTCCTTTTGGTTCCCGAGATATTCATGATTTTCTCATTTTGTTTCGATTCCTTGCATTTTTTTTCGACTCCGCAACGAAAAATTTGCAGGTCCAATAAATACATTTTGCTTAATTTTAGTCGAAAACTTTAAATGTGCATATCTTGCAAACAACAAGGACGATTTAGTTGTCGATAGCTCTGATAAATACGTTATGTTTTTCAAGTTTTGTGATGACTGGCTGAAATTACTCACCTAACTTACCTCTTCATCGGAAGTCCTTCATTTGAAGCTTCGGCCTCACCTAAAAATTGAATTGCTAGAAAATTTATTTATTCGATATTCGCAATTCGAAATCAAGGCATCTCTCTGCGGTTCAAATCGTTGTGGTTATAAGCGTCGACCTGAGAGCTTTCCAAAGCTCAATGCTGCAAACTTGCTTAGCTGAGCTTCGCTCCTGGTTCAGTTTCCTCGCAGGACATGCCGAGAAAGCCACCACCATAGAATATTGCCAGCATAATTTCCGCCCTTCACCCGTGAAGAAGCATGAGGATAAAACGCAGTTTGTGTTGAAGTTGTTATTCTTTGTTTTATTTGTTGTTGCTGTCGTCGTCGTTTTGTACAATTATCTAATTTATTCATTATTGTTGTAGTTCAATAAATTATTGTAGAATCGTGTATAAAACTTTTTACAAGGGATAGTCGAACATTTGGATTCGAATACAATCAGAGTACGTGTACGAGTACGAATAATATCAATGGAATACACACGGATATGAGCGATGAAGCACAACATGGCGTATAATGAATTTCATAAATTCGTTCAGGAATCATAATACCTTGTCGCAATCAAAATCGGAGCAATGCCGCTCTATCCTATAACTCTAGCCTATAACAAACCTAAGAGATTTCACAAATATACAAATACAGTATGCTATTTAAATGTATTTAAATTTAGACTAGCAGCAAACTAAATAACAAAAAAAAACATGGCGCAAGGCGGCCCTCGGGTTGGCAGGGTTCAATTTGTTCGGCTCTCTGAGATCTGCGAGACGCATATTGTGCAGTGTGCTAAATGCCAGCGTGATTCCGGGGCGAGGAGGGGGTGTTGGGGTGCATTGTGTGAAGTGTAATTGTTATTAGGTGGTCTCTTGGCATTGCCTTGCTTAACTCGTTGCAATTCGGCTCAATCGTTGTCCTTCAGCCTGCCGAGCAGCCCGTAGACGAGCCGCCGTCGGGCCACCAGCTCCGCTCGCATCGCCTCCGTGTAGGGATCGAAGGAGAGCAGCCGCTTCTTGCGCCGGAAGATGCCCTCCTTGCGCATGATGGCGCACCGCATGAGCTGCTCGTTGACGGGGAACTCGAGGAAGTCGAGGATGCTGCGCAGCTCGCGCTCCGTGTGATGCACCAGATCGTCGTAGAACACAACCTTAATACTGCCCGTAAAATTGCGTGCCCAGCTGAGGTTCATGAGCTCCCAGCCCTTGAGCTTGTTGCTGACAAACTGCTGCCAATCTGCGAATTGCAAAGTGAGAATCAAGGATTAACCAAATACTATAAATTGTGGTAAACTTGGCTTACATTTGCCCTTGGTGCGCTTGTAGCGATCGGGGGAGGCGAACCCGATGTGGCCGCCGCTCTGGCGATTGAACTCGGCGATGATCGCCTTCTCGGGATCGCGCACCAGGAGTATTGCTTTGGAGAAGGGCGCCCACGCCTTGGAGCCCCATTCGTGCGTCTTCACCAATAATACTGAGCTGTTGCACACGTTCTCCGCCGGGAAGCCCGTCTTCAGCAGGCCGTAGTCCTTGTAGATGCTGCCCGTCAGGATGCCCGTCGCCTGCTGCAGCAGGTATCGCAGCCAGGTGTTGCCGCTGCCCGGGAAGCTCGCCAGCGCCGTCAGCATGGGCGCCGATGGCATCTGGAGACTCGCGCTCACATCCGAGCTGGGCACAGCAGCTGAAAATATATAAATCATTTGAGATTAGTTCGAATTTCATTTTGTTCTGCACTCACTGTAGAAGTCGCCGGCCTTGTAGTCGGTGTAGTTTGGAAGCTCGCGATTTAGATACTTGAGGTCGCGACACCAGCGAATCGTCATCTTGCGACTGGGCATCGGAAATCGGGGACTATGAAAGCTGGAGAACTGCAGAAGAAACCAAAAGCACAAAAATGACTATATTGCAAATCTATTTATTTCAAGTTGACAAATCGCTTATTGCGTCATTTCCGCTTAGCGGTCACTCTATTTTTATTACCAAATCACACTTACGCATAATTGCACATCATTGAAACCAGAAATATTCATTACTTCACTTAACACATTTTCGGTTCATTTCAATTACAAATTAATGCCTTACTAAGTTCGATTCGTAAAATAAAAGGAATGGCAGCGCATTAGAATTGGGATTAAAAATATCATTAATGTAAATTATACATTTTTTTTATAGTATTTTTCAATTCACGACACATTATTTAAACTTTTATTTAAATGATAAATTACATTTTAACTATATCACATTTATTTTGGATTTATGATAAAGATTACTCTTCAATAAAACAATAATTTTAATTTACGGAATTCAATGAACATTATAAAAATGCATTTTTTAAAAAAATCTTGAATAATTATTTTATGGGTAGTTCAGGAATAGAATAAACTTTTATATTCAATATTTTTCAATTTAAATTATTAGAAATCATATTTACTTTTGATTTGTGTTATTTGAATTAAATGTACAAATAATATAACAATTTCTCAAATAAATTAAAATTAAAAATGTATTCTCTTTCTCAATTCCTCATAAAAAATAAATAATATTGGCAAATTTTTTTCCACTCCTCAAGGATTTACTGTGATTTTTTCAAATTATAATAATTATTTGCGATACTTGGAAAAGCAGCCAATAACATACATGAAGTAACTATCTCAATGGATTTTAAACACATATCAGTATCTCCGAGACTTCTCAGAGATCAGATGATTTTAGTTGGATGAATATGGATTACTTACCTCGGCAAATCGCTCGATGCGCGTGCGTTTTGGGTGCGAGCCGGGAATATTGTTCATGGATAGAAATAGGACACCGCCTATGTAGATGATGATTGTTGCCGAGACACCGAAAAAGCGCCAGCCTTGCAGTGCCATAACGCCACCTTTGCATTACTGAAAGAAGGACCCCAAACGGAAAGCATTGCTCGCATTAATTCGCCATGCGGAATATCAATCAAACATGGACACAGATACATTTATAGAAACGGCAACACGAAAACACGTGTGGATGGATTGACAGATTGACAGACGAATGGAAATGCACGCAATTAATTGATGAAACCAATTAACTGGGTCCAAAGCCGCAGTCTCAGCAACCCACCGAAGCCTCAATCCAAGTCGCGGTCGCAATCCGTAAACCATTAACCATAAACAGAACAGAACCGAACCGAACAGAACAGAACGGAACCGAGCTCAGCTCGAATGAAACTAAACCAAAAGCAGTGTGCGGCTGAACTTTGTTGATTTTGCTATGACGACGCTACAGAAGTGCGCAAGGACTAAGCGACGCCATCGCCCCTCCTCCTCCTCCTCCTCCTCCTGCTGCTGCTTTGCCGGTCCTCCCTGCGAATCCGGCGCATTCGCTACCGCAGCCAGGCCCCTCGTAACCCGGACGACAGCCCTCCGCCCCGCCCCGTCCCGCCCCTCTCCCAAACGGGGCCGCACTTGAACCGCAACCAAATATAGCAGAATCAAAAAACAAAAAACAAAGAGCAAACAAGTACGAAATCAAGCGTAAAGTGAGCTCAACTGTGGACTACCCGGTACCCTTTTCAAGGGTAAAAACATTTGATATAAATACAAGTTTTTACAGATTACATTTGCCCTCACAAATGCATTATTAAATTTAAAGTTTGTATTTACTTGTGTATTTAATTTAATTAAAAACATTAAACAGTTTAAGTAAAGGTGAAATTTAGCCCAGGTTCTTATTTTGTAATATCAATTAATTTGTTTCCCTATTTTCTACACCTATTATTTTACAATCAAAATCACAATCACTGGCCAACTTTATAATCCAACTACATTAAATTGTCAAAACGAAATCAACTTTGCAAGAAATAAATATTGCAACCTGTCAAAATGCTTGTTGGAATTGTCTGTTTTAATTTGATGGGCCAAATTCGAAAATAGATTTGATCGTGGGTGGTGGAAAAATAATTTTTCCGAATTCCAAATTTTCTTAGTTCTGACAGCTGAATGACAGCGATGAGATATTGTTGCACCTTTCCATGCTGATCAACATTGAATAGGCATTTCATGTTTTGCGTGCCACACACATTTGCGCTGGGCACTAAGCCATTATACCCTTCTGCCCCTTGGGTAGCGGGTATAAAAATAGAAAATAGAGAAGGGGCAAACAAAACAGCTGAAAAGGCTGAGCGTCGAGTCACCGCCTTGCCTTGGTTTGCCTTGGTTTGGTTTGGTTTGCCTTGCCTTGCCACGAGGAGCTATGAAATTCCTTGAGCTGCATAAAACGCGCATGAAATCCACGAAAAGCACACACACACACACACACACATAAACACACACACACACAGTAGACACACACACAAATGACAGCAAGCGAAGGCAACAAAATGCGAAAATTTATGCAACAGCTGGGCATATGTAAGTATTTTGCGAGGGTGGCTCGAGTCATATGCCACAGTAAACTGCACCACAGCCAGGAAGAGAATATTGGCATTGGTTGCAAGAATATTTATTTAACCACATACCTCGCTTAACGTCGTCCTCGATTCGGGACGAAACTTAAGTGCAGTAAGATTATGAGTTTTTCCTTTTTGGTATTTTTATTTTCTATTCAATAAATATATTGTAAAAATGAGAAGAAATAAAATTTTAAGTCTTTTTACACTTTTATTGGGCAGCTTATATCTTTAGACTGAGCTTGTAGAATGTTCTCTTTATGTGAGATACCCCTTAATTAATATTCGTAATATAAGTTAATTATTTGCAAGTTATTTATTTCATTTTCATTTCTTGATTTGCAATTTAGAATTCAATTCTATAGTCAGCTGTGGTCTTGCGATGCCATTGATAGTGAAATTCATATGGAAACTATAAGACTCCACGAATCTTTGTAACCCAATTTTCGTGAAACGAATTAATTTGTATAGTTCAGATAGAACACAAGTTATCGCAAGCTGTTAATCACGCTAATACATAAATGTATTTGGACCAATATCGGAACTAACTGAACTATATATTCTTCACAAGTCGCCCTAACTGAAGTATTTACATAGCGAAAAGCGAAAGTGCTCGGCTCGTATTAAGCGCATTTTAATCTGTGCTAAGACGGAAGCCGCTGCTGATAAAGAAGGCCAACGAGTGTCGAGGCAGAAGATTTCGTTCATGTCCCGAAGACTAGTTCATGTTGAAAGAAGACGAAACCGAAGCCCCAAAACCCAACTGACAATATATACGTACATACATATATCTGTATCTGTATATACATTTATTATAATGATGGCAGGGTGAATAAAAAACACGACATCAGCAGCAGCAGTGGAATAAATAAGGGGCAGAAAAGAACGAAAAAAACAAAAACAAAAAACAAAAGCGCAAAAGAGGGAATATCATACAATAATTTGATTGTTTAGCGGCATAAATCAGATGGGCCACGCACATTAGCGACCCTCGTTCCTCCCTCTTCGGCAATCGCCCCTCGTTAGACGCTGCAGGTGAATGTCGCTGACGCCCAAAAAATAAATTCTGTTTTCGGTTCTGTTCTGTTCTGCGTTGTGGCGTTGGCGTTAACTGCACTTTCGGACATGGGAAAATTCTGGTATTTACATAATGCCATCAAAAGGGGAGTTTCGGGGTTCGGGGTTCGGCATAACCGAACTGCAAATCAAACAGACAAACAACGGAATATATATTTTGCTTTAGCCATTGCCTTTTCGCTTCCCCCGACGACCCATAAAAACAATCTCAACATTTAACATTTTCCCACAAGCTTTTGCACACACACACACACACACACATCGAATGTAAACAAATAATTTGTTGGTGTGTTTTGTCTGTTTGTGCAATTTCACTTACCGATTCCGATTGCGCGTCTCTCCTCTCCACACGCACGCACACACACACACACACACACACACAGGCGAAGAAGACAGCACACACGGACACACCGACACGCACGCACACTTGCACTGCTCGCGCTATCAGCTTTACATGTCAGAAGAGCACAGAGCACAGAATCCCTAAACAGATGCGAATCTCGCTGTCGCTTTCGCTGCCGCTGTCGCTGCTTCGGTCGCTGCCTTCAGCATTCGCAGCACATTTTGCGCTCTCCCCTGTTTTGTGATTTCGATTGCTCTTTTGCCGCTCGCTTCTATTGTAAACATACCACACAACAACAAAAAATGCAGAATAATTTCACAAATCGAACACACAATTCTATTGCTCTTTTTTGCACTTGGTTTTCTATATTTCCTTTTCTTCTTTTCTTAACAATCTGCCGTTCGCCGCTTGCCGTTTACCGTTTGCGACTTCTTCGACCGATTGCCGCCGCGCTGAATGTTGACTGCGCCCGTCGTCGTCGAGCCAGCATCGCACTTTTTTGGGGGGATGAAAGCTAGCCGAAAAGCTTCCGCCGCCGCTGCTGCTGCTGCTTCGTTTTGGCTCTGCACACCGAAAGCTCGCAGCGTTGCCAGATGGCGCAAGTTCGTGTGTGTAACGGCATTCGCAGCGTTGCTTGCGACAGCTGTGCGCATCAGCTGAGTTGCCACCCCTGTGAACAAGGGCTTTTTTAACCATTTGTGAAATACTGTAAGGTAAACAATACTTCAAATTGTTGGCAGAATTCACCCTCATATTTTGCCTTGCTGTTGCTGAACAAATATCAAGTGGAGCAACTAGAAACTTTACTATTTAATATTGAAGCAGCTTTTCCGATAAATATCTTATGAGATAAATGATGAAGTAGCATCTTCAAGTTTTGTTCTTTGATACTATGTATATAATATAGATATACTGTAGCAATAGCAATACTTCCTCTTTCTGAAGTCAAGATGCAATAAAATGGAGCAACTAGAAACTTACCTTGAACATTTTGAATAGACAATTGAAGAAGCTTTTCCAATGCGATATTTTTGAATAAATGAAGTGGTATCCTCACTCGCATATGGAGAAGTATCATATTTAATACTATATAATATGTACTATAGCAATTCGATGCTTCTTCGTGAAAAACAATGCAATGGCTTTGTGTATTTGCTTATTTTGTGTTGTTCTTTTCTTTTTATTTAATACTCATTTTTTTCAATAATTATTATTTTGTTTTGTTTTTTTCATATTTCACCTTAGTTGCATTTGTTTTCGTTCTTTTCTCAATAGTGATTTCTGTAATTTGTGTTGTGTTTTGTTTGTATCTGGGATCTGTTAATGGTCTGATTTCTTGGCTATTTCTTGTGTTTGTTCAAATTTCTTTTTGCAACATCATACCTTCTCTTATGGTGAATAAAATTGATATGATGTGGACTTTGTGTTTTCTTCATTTCTCGTTTGTTTGTTTAGTGTTTTTTGTTATTTGCTTTTGGCACACTAAAAGTTAACTTGCAATTCGTTTGCAAGTTCTCAGTATTTTGCATTTTTATTTAATGTGTTTTTTTTTTCTTTTTTGTTTATTTGTTTCTTTATTTGCGCTTCTTTAACATGTGCTAATCTCATTTCATTTTCATGACGTAGTTCATACATTTTCATTAACTAGTATATAAATATTTATATGTGTATATATGTTTCTATATATACTTGTTCGCATCTGCTGACATTTACGAAATTAGCAAGAGAGAGAGAGAGAGAGAGAGAATGGGACAGAGAGAGAGGAAATCATAATGAACTGAGCGCGAAATTTAAGACTAGACTCGTGGGACTCTTAAAAGGCTACCTTAAGCTAGTGTACAAAAATATTGATAACTTAAGAGCGATTACAATAATTTAAATGTAAAAACAACAACAACAATGACATCAACTTGTTTCTACTACCATATACATAAGATAAGTACAGAAGTACGGAGTACGAGGTGTCGCCTGGCTGATCGGGTCTACTATAAAATCATTAAAAGTATTCATATACATAATTGACTCACAGAGTTACATGTCGACTGTGTTTGTGTGTGTACGTCTGTGTGTGTGTGTGTGTGCGTCTGTGTGTGTGTGTGTGTGTGTGTGTGTGTGCGTGTCTTTTGCTCTGCTGCAAATCATAGTTCAGTTTGATGGCTTCAACATTTGTTCGTAACAGTGGCTCGTCGATCGATCAGTTAATATATATAATTGCTAGTTTCGTGTCGTGTCACATTCATCGTTCCCATATATATATTATTTTCATTTCATTATTTATAAAAAGGAAAAAAACACGTTTGTGGTCCCTGGCGTATGTGTGTAATTCAATTGCCTCCAACATGCTACAACAATGAATAAACCGAGAGTAGAACTAATCATTCGAAATCATACAATTTATACTCTATATGTATGTATGTATATATGGTATATTTTCTTTTCTTTTCTTAAATATATATATATATATATAGATGATTAAGAAATTTGCAATAAGTTGTGCTTGTTGTTGTGGTGTTTTTGTTGCTTGGTTTGCTTCTTATTAAATTTAGTTGGACTGCTTAGCTGGCTGTGACCCATTTATTGAACCCATTGAAATTGTTCCGTTGAATTTGTAATCGTATCGATAACGACAACGCCTATCGCTATCGTTATCGTGGTGCTTTTGTACAATGCAAACGGCCGAACGCCGACTACTTTTAGTTACTTGTTTTTGGTTTAGATCTCTCTTGAATTAGTTTAGTTGTAAGTTAGTTCGTTAGTTAGTAGTAGTTAGTTATCATAGTTAGATATTGTTAAGTAGTGTATGTGTGTGTGTAGAACGTATATAGCATATGGCTTATATTATCTGAATAGAGTCTCGACTCGTGCGCTAACTACGGGAACACACTATGCGATAGTTAACGATAGATTTTCGCTCTGCGATAGTAAGTACAGTTTAACGTTTTCCTACCAAACTCTATAGTGGGCTACATTGTGGGCGTGGTCGGTCGGGCTGTCGGTCGGCATTGGCTGGGAACAGTGTTGGCTAAGTGTGCTAGCAGTGTTGTGCAATGCCATGTGGAGTTGTCAGCTTAATTGCAGCAACAAGTGATTTTTGTTTTGGTTTTTTTTTGGGTAAAATCTTTTATATTAAAAACAGTTTTGTAACACAATATATTAATTTGTTTGCTCATTTCGAAATTCCATATCGTAATTTAGTTTTTGCTTTGCTTAAGAATTACGTTTTAAATAGCGCTTAGCTTAAAGATGAAACATTAGATTTTTGGGTAAGCATTTTTGTTGTTGTTGTTGTTTGTTGTTGTTGTTTGTTTGGTAACCGTTTTTGCATTTCTCTAAGGACTAAGCTACAGAGACCTTTGAAAAGCCTTTGTGGGTCTAACGAAATTCTCTGGCGTTATGCAAAAGCTAAGTATGTTATGTATATAGTATGTTTTTGTTTTTGTTTTTGGATTTAGTTGTACTGCGGCGAGACTTATGCAACTAACTCAAAAACTATTACTTAAGAGGAGGTCATACATATATCTACATATGTATGTAATGAGGAATTATACAGGTCGATGGTCGATAACTGCCAATTGGATTGCTAGACTAGTGACATGAATATGCGATGTATGTTCGATAGTTTAAAGTATTGGGCATTTCAACGCATTGCTCTAATCCCTTGGATGCTAGGCTAAGATTGCTAAACTTTAAATAGTAGGTTGACTAACGCTTAGAATAGCACTAATAATTCTCAACTGAATGCAAGTGAATCTTAGTTTGTTTCTGTGTACGATGGAAGGCTAAAGGCGCTATTATGTGTATGTATAATCGTACATCATCATCGGGAGAATGTCTGTCTGTAGAGGATTAAATACTTCATTTAGTTGGATTCTCTATTTGAAATTGTTGTTGTTGTTTGTCTGGTTGATTAGTATTTAAAACGTTTCTTAAATAGTTCTCTATATAAGTTATTAAAGCTTTCGGTTTTCATTACACTATTTCATATCATATCATATCGTAACATATATTATATATATACTTATGCTTGCACATGCATATATATATATATATATCTGTTTGTGTATATAACTACATACTTAATAGTCTCTAAGGATAAGAGGTATATACATTTTAATTTGTTTTCTTTATCGAGCACATCCACCATTTTATTCCGAAGAACCGAAGCAAATGAAAGCGATAGCGAGAGCGACAGGACTCTACACACATCTCGAATCTCGAATCTCAGATCTCACACATCACACGCAGATTTCAGATACTATGTTAAAATCAAAACAATTCATTAATGTGCGCCAATGGCATGGACGCTATATTTAGGACGGTATAATGTGGGTACTCGCACATTCATTCACACATTCACATTCACACTCGCACACTCACACTCGGACACTCGCACTTCGAGGCGTGTAGATCGTATATCAAATGTTGGGCTAATTGTACATTGAAGGCGCTGCCAGTGTTGGTAAACGGGCAACGCTTATGCCAAATACAACACGATAACAGCAGTCGATAACGATAACGATAACAGACAGAAAAATATCGCAAACTGACTGCAATTTATCTTAAGCATTATAATGATAATTCAAAATTATATAATTAAATTTAAAATAACACATTTAACTTCAACGATAGCGATCATATTGAATATTTCGATATTTGATACTCAATAGTTATTTAGAGAAGGCAAATATAAAAATTCTTTGCATTTTTTATAATTAATTGAAGAAGATCGAGTCGAAGATCGCTTAAGAAGGAAAGAATTTGTAACTGAATTATTTAAAATGCACAAAATTCAATAAATGATGAAAACAATTAATTAGTAATATTATAATTAAATGCCTTTGTGTCAGCATTTGAAATGCGAAGAGGTTCTAGTATAATATCATTTGACATATGCGAAAGGAAACTCGATTGGGAGATCGAAGCGGACAGACGCGTTCGAATAGAATTTTGGTGGATTGCTTTCTCGTGGCTTTGTTGTTGTCTTTAAAAACTACTTAATTTGCATTTCATGTTCTTGTCGCTTAAGTTCCTATTCAAGTTCATTATATAATATATATATATATATATAGTTTATGTGGATCTCGCATTGAGTTTGTGGGATTCTCCGGGGCTAAACATGTATAGAATATATATATCTACATATCCATCTGTGATCTGTGTGTCTGTGTGTCTTATCGCTAGTCCTCGTCCGCTGGAGTTATTGTTGTTGCTGCTGATGATGCTGAGCTGAGCTGAGCTGAGCTAGTTGGCCTGAGATTATAGTTCTCAAAGCTTGTCTTTATCACGATCGATGCTCATGGCTTTAAAGATGCCGCGTCCGATGCCGTAGCGCAGATTGAACTGATCCAGGCTCGAGGCGCGCGGTCGACTGCTGCCGCTCGGCTGCCCCGCAGCGGCATCTGCTGGAGCAGATCCTTCGGCTCCTCCAGCGTCTCCTGGGTGAGCGGAGAGACGCTCGTCGGCCTCCGTCTCGCTGTACTCGGTCTCGGTGTCGCTGAACTTGCGACGGCGCCGCAGGAACGTGCTGCAGTGCCGCAGCTCGCCCAGATTGTCGGAGAGCGAGTGGCCGCGCTTCCGCTCCTGTCGCTCCATCTCGGCGGCCAGCATCTGGACCTCCCAATCGTTGGCGCTGCTGCCGCCGGCCGACGTCGTCGTCGTCGTGACCAACGCGGCGCTGCTCAGCTCGTCCTCCGCCTCCGCCTCGTCGTCGTCGTCGTCCTCGTCCTCGTTCACCTTGCTGGACGACGAGCTCGAGCTGGAGCTCTCGCCAATGTCGAGGATCACGCTGTCCGCCAGCCTCGTCAGATTGCCCGTCACATCGGACACCATCATGCCGCTGCCGCCAACGTCGACGCCAACCGCAGCCGCCGCCGCCGCAGCAGACGAGCTGCTCGGCATCACACGATCGTCCCAGTCGCGGTCGCGGTCGCGGTCGCGGTAGCCGCCGCGGCTGCTGAACCGCCCGCTGCCGTGGGCGGCATAGAAGCTGGGGTGGCTCTGGGCGTGGCGGGCGCCCAGGGAGAGCGCCAGCGTCCCGGGTCCGCCGTAGTAGCTGCTGGGGCAGTTGAGCGCGTTGGCGGAGGCGGCATGATGCCTGCTGGGACCGGGCGAAATGCTCCGCCTGCCGCCCTGGATGGGCGGCGATGAGGTGAACACCGTGTCCAGCGAGTCGCCGCGCTGCAATGGATCGGGGATCAGAGAACGCCACTTCAGGTCTTCAGTTTGTACTTTCTAACTTTCGTTTAACAGCAAGTCTTCAATCTTTAACTCAAATCAAACAATCTAAGAGAACTTCGCATTGCACTTGTAAATCAATGAAAATTATTGTCGATAACATTTCGAATTTTCACAATATTATTTTGTAATTCTAATTTGATAATTAAAATAAAATAAAATTTACATTTCTGTTATTTAATAAAAAAAATGCGAATTCACTTCAAATTATTGACTACAACATTTAAAACTATCAAGATATTATTTTGTCATTCTAATTTAACTAGAGTGATTCAGGTTTAAGTTCAAATAAAATGCACATTTCTGTTATTTAATAAAAGAAAATTCGTATACATTATATTCATTCAAAATTAATAATAATAAAAATAAACATTTAAGATTTTTTAGGGAAATTTTAGTCTTTAGTTGTAACAGTTACTTATGTTAGAATCAAAACAAAACAATAATATATTTAATGACATTTCTAACTTTTAAGTTATTTTCCAATTTGCATTCAACAATAATACTTTTAGCAAAACATAAATACAATTTATTACATTGACAACCCTACAAGATTTTAATTTTCAATTATAATTTAACAATAGTACTTTATTAAAATAAAACAATAAAATGAATCAAAATAATTGGACTTGTGAAATATTAATGATTTTCAGCTACACAATTTAAAACTCTCAAGTTGTTAGTGTCCAATTTTAATTTAACAATATTGCTTTCATTAATGTTTAAATTAAAATATAAATACACTTTATTAAATGAACAAGGAAATGCGTATGCTTAATATCGAACTTGTATTTCATTTACAATTGAAATAAATAGTCTAGACTTTAAAATAAAATAAAACACAATTGGGGACTGCAGAAGACTGTATTACAGAAAAAGGATATCAAAAGATCGCAAATAATGAATGTTCTTGTACACACATTAATTTCAAATTTATAGTTATCTGTTCATAGTCAACTGTAGGCAAAAACTAAAAAAAGGGAGCTGAAGAAGACTGTACGGCAAATACATATATCGATATAAAATAAAGCTGAGAATGGTTGTCGAGTAAGACCCAAAAATAGGTATTGAATTAACGTGGTTGCGTAACAAAATAATATTGAAGTGGTTTTGTTTATATCGTAAGAGTTCGTTGACCTCAAATCAGCACTCATGACCTATCTAATAGTACTATATAATATATATAAATATACATATAGTATAGAGGTATGTTTATAGAAGTGTCGTGTGGCGACTTACCATGAAGAGGAGCTCCGCCGAGCTGCCGGAGCTGCTGTTGTCGTGGTCGCCGGGCTCGTCGTCGTCGACGGAGATCTGCGAGAGCTTCTCGCGCTTCAGCCGCCGGGCGGCACTGGAGGCGCTGGAGGCGGTCAGCTGGAGCGTCGACTTCTGCTCGACGGTGCGCAGCTTGAGCTGCAGCTGGGCGATGATGGCGTCGCGGCGACGCACCTCGCCGGCCATGCTGGAGAACTGCGTCTCGAACTTCGAGTGCATCTCGTTCATGTGCGTCTTGATCACCTGGTTGATGCCGCTCAGGATCTGATTGAAGTAATCCTGCGCCTCTGGGAATCCTTGAAGCACAACAACATTGCCAGAACAGTGTTAATAACAACTCAAGAGGAAAGCGAGAGAGCGAGCGAGAGAGTGAGTGTGTGAGGGAAGAGTGACAGCGACAACAGCAATTTCAGTTGCTGCTGTTGTTGTTGTTGTTGTTGTTGTGGTCGTCAAATGATAAATAATGCATACATACGTTGCAGTTGCAGATTTACAGTTACAAGAAGTATTTACACACATTCCCCAAACAAAAGACAGCGGCCTCCTTGCGACGCGTCTTTCGACAACCAAAAATAATTCAATACTTTACTTATTCGTGTTCGCCTTATATATATGTATTTACAAGAAGCGTTGACTAAGTGTGTGTGTGTGTGTGTTGGTGTGTGTGTTGGTGTGTGTGTGTGTTTAGGTTGTTGTTAGTCACATGCCGTTCGGCAGCCCGTTTCATTCCATTGCGTTCCAAAAGCGTGCGTGCGTGCGCTGGCGATCGTTATCGGTATCGTTATCGCTATCGATTTATCGCCTGAAAACGCCCTTTTCGGGCGGCTGTGCAAATCGTCTCGTGTTCTTACAAATCTATTCAAATGCCATTATTATTCACTAATTTAAGGTTAGATTGAGGCGATGCGATGCGATGCGAATGAAATAAATGCAACCAAAATGTATCGAAAGCAACCAAAGTGATCGAAATGATAATGCTGGACGATCTTAGCTCAGCTTATGCACAGAGAGGTAAAGAAACCTATTGCTTATTAGTAATTTAACAACTGAAATGCATAAATGCTAGGCTACCAAATCTTATCCTAGTTGGAGAAAGAATAAAAGATAATGGCAATATGTCGACATGCAAACGAGTTTAGATGCGAGTAATGTACTTCAAATATCAGAGAGTTCACAAGAGATTGTAAGTTGGAAAGAGAGACGCAGAAGCAGAGCGAGACGGGTGATCATGCAGTGAATATGACTCTCGGCGGCATTAGCGGTATTCCAAACGATTAGTATTTAACTGTCACTTATCGATTGTTGTATTAATTTTTATATGTCCCACATTTTGTCATTTTAAGTTTATTGCATCAATATTTCTCATCAATCTGTTTTATTATTTTTTAATTTTAATTATTTTGTGGACTAACCAAAATGAATAATTGATAGTCATTTTTTTCTACCAAAAGTTCTTTTCTAAATGTTTAAATGTTAATAGTTATATACAATTTGCATATATAAAAATTAAACATATACAATTTTTTGAAAAAACTTCTTTTAAACTTCGAATAAAATACAAAATTAAATATATCTCTTTATAATTTGAATAATTAAGGAATTTGGTATAATGACCTTATAAAAGTAATTCTTCATATCAAAAGAAAAAATTTGTTTTACTCAATTGTTCGATCGAAGTTAAAACGGAAACTTGTCAGAGGGAACACCGCTAATGCTCGCCAGAGAAACAGTTTAAAGCGAAAGTTAGCGAAAGCGTTGCTCTGGCTATGAATAATACAAATTATCATCCGACATAATCTGGAGTAATATATAGTATACGTAAGTAAGTTTAAGTAGCAAGTAGTTGGGGTGTCATTCGAATATGCTGGCATAAAAGGGGGATCGATGGATATAAATTACCTTCCGGCTTGGGGCCTTGACTCATCGAGTTCGTCGTGTTCTGGCGGAGCTGCAAATTCAAATTCAAATCTGTGGATGTTGTGGATTGTGCATGAAATTCGGTGTTCTGTGAGAGAATCTTGTTCGACGACGACATCGACGAGCACTCGACCACATACGAAGTGGAAGCCATAGCGGAAGCGGATGCGGATGCGGATGCGGACGCGTTAGCGGAAGTCGCGGAGGCGGAAACCGACGACGACGACGCCGACGCCGAAGACGAGGACGTTGAGGCGCTGCCAACGCCAGCGACGACGCTCTCTTGGGGCGAATTCGTTGGCGTTACCAAGGCCAACGTCGGCGACCAGACCGCAGACGCCTCAGTCATATCTTTACCGTTACCGCTACCGATCGCGATCGCGTTCGCGTTCACGAATTTACTGTTGCCGTTGCTGTTGTTGGGGGCGAGGTGAGGTTGTTGTTGCTGTTGCTGTTGTGGACCGACCGCGGAGAGGGCTGCGAACTGAGCTTCCTCTTTGGCGGCGGCGGGCGGGCTAGAAAGAGTTGAATGGAAGGTTACACTCTTCAAGAGCTTACTGTGCCTAGCCACGTACCCTTCCAAGGTCGGCTCCGTGAGCAGGCCCCGCCGCATCATCACGGTAGCCTCATCTTGCCCTTGCCCTTGGCTATCGCCATCGCCATCGCCATCGCCCGCGCCCCCCTTCTGCAGCTTCTTCAGTATGCTCTTGAGCTTGCGCCGCTCGACCGTCTCATTCGACTCGGGACTGAGGGGCATGTACTCCAGGGTGCGTTGAACCGCAGTCTCAGGCTGCCGCTGCCGTTGCTGCTGCTGCTGCTTGTGACAATTGCTGTCGGAGGCTGAGGCTGAGGCTGAGGTCGAGATCGAGGTGGAGCTGGTGGTCGACTCGTAGGTGCTGAGGAACTGCGAGTAGATGCCGGAGGTGTCGCTGTAGCAGCGATACAGCGACTCGCTGATGGGCACTTCGTTGTTGTTGCTCGTCGACTTGGAGCAGTCGAGGCTGAAGCTGCGCGTCTGCAGCGCCTTCTCCAGTTCGGCCAGCTTCTGGCGCTCGTTCAGGATCTTCAGGCGCTTCACGAACGGCAGGCCGCAGTACTCGGGCGACAGATCGAAGACGCTCGAGTAAAACTTGCGTCCCCTCTCCCCATCCCCATCCCCATCGCCGTCGCCGTCGCCCTCGGGCAGCTTCTGTTCCGGCTTCTGCAGCCGCGTCGTGCTCAGCGTGCTGCTGCTCGAACTCGAACCGTGATGCTGCTGCTGATGCTGCTGATGATGCTGGTGATGCTGATGGTGGTGATGATGGTGATGGTGGCGAGGCGAGCGGGAGCTGCGAGCGCTGTGATGGCGCATGGGGCGCCCGGAGGCGTCCAGGTGCTGGGGAATGTTGCTCAGCGAGCAGTTCTTGAGGGGCGTCTCGGGCTCGCCGTCGGCGTCGGGCGACTGGCAATTGTTGAGGCTCGTGTAGCTGGAGGACATCAGCGTGGCCAGCTTCAGCTTGGACCAGGGCTTGATCGGCGTGCCGTCCGTGTCCGTGTCCGACTGCATCGACGGCAGCGACTGCGGCGTGCTCAGCTTCTGCAGCTTCTTCGCCAGCGGCAATCCAATCGTTGTTGTTGCTGCTGTTGTTGCTGTTGTCGCTGTTGTTGCTGCTTCGGCTGCATGCTTCGCGATCACCGCCAGCGACTTGGGCGGCTCCTTCTTGGCAATGGCGCCCGTGTTCGAACCCGTGTTCGAACCCGTGCTTGGAGCCGGCGCAATGCCCTGCAGCTGCTGGATCTTCTGCTTGAAGGAGACCTTCATGATGGGCTTGATCTGCGCCACGCCCAGCGTCTGGGCAGCTGCTGCCGATGTTCCCGCTCCAGATCCCGTTGCCGTTGCCGTTCCCGTTGGAACTGCGAGTCCCGCTGCCGCTGTGCTGGCGTCCACCTTGCTGCTGATGTTGGGCGGCGTGTTGGCCTAAAGGGGGTGAAGAGAGAATTGACGATTAATATTGCTTATGCAATTGAGTTGCCATTGAGGATAGATCGATTGATTGGTTTGGTTTGGCTGGCATCTAAAAACTGTGGATTGGATTCGGCTTTACCATGGCGACGCTAGAGGATTCGCTAGAGGCGTTCGATTGCGGCTCGTTTTTAATTTTCAACTGCTGCAATCTCTGGATCAGGGGAAAGCCTTCGCTGAACTCGCGTTCGGGCTCTTCCTGTATCGATTCCTGCGGCGATAACGTACACGTTACATGTGAGTGAGGTGGAGATTTCTGTGGTGGTGTGGACTTAACAGCTCGCTCTTCGCGATCCTAGTGCAAGACACATAAAGACACATACAAAACTACTGTTTAGGAGCCGGGGATTTAATTACATACAACACACGACACAGCACGAAAAAACGAAAGCACGAAAGCACGAAAACACCACAACACAAATTGGCGAGTTCGTATTTTCATTTCGGTTTTTCTTTTCTTTTTTCTTTTTGATTGGATTGAAGCTAAACAATCAACGCAAAATCGATAACTCAAGAGTCCGAAATCAAAATGTGAAAAATGCCAAATGAAATGTGTGTGTGTGTGAGTGTGTGTGTGTGTGTGTGTGTGATGATCAGTCTGTTCGGTGTCTTGTTGTTGTGTGTTCCAAGCAAAATTATAGTTACATAAAATGCACAGGCAGGCAGCTAATGGAAGGGTCTCTAACGGCCAAGCAGCCAAGCAGCGCTTCTCTCTCGCTCTCTCTCGCTCTCTCTCGCTCTCTCTCGCCCTCTCTCTCTCTGTTTCTCACTCACTCTCAGGCCAAGCACAGCACAAACAATAAGCTCACGAACATCCAGTTTCAACTAAATCGCAGTGTTTTCAACTCGTTTCGTTCTTCAATTTAGTCGACTTGCTAAAGTCCTTCAGATCTGATTTTGAGAGGATAAGATAATCCCAAAGATACATTTCAAATAATTTAGTCTGAAGACCAAAATAATTACAACAATAATATTGAGAAGTTTGGCTTATTTTATAAGTTTGCCTTCCTAAACTTTTCTTTCATCGGTTAATTCCTTCAAAGTTTCCTCAGCTAACTTTTTCTTCCAATTGCTTCACAACATTTCTCTTGACAATTCCTTTTATTTGTATTTAAAATCAATCATGGAATACAATTAAAATGAAATTAAGTTACTAAAATAATTATTATTTGCCGTGCTTTCTATATTTCATCTAATTTAATCTGCATTTGCTGTCTGCAACATTGTTGCTTTCCCATCTTATTTTAATAAATTACCAGAAATATTCAAATAAAAAATGATATTGCATAATATCGACCACTTTTTATCAATATTATCATATTACTATACTTAATCCAATTTCAAAGGAGTTAATGACTTATTGAATTGGGACTTTGCTCCAATATTCAAAAGGACAAAAATATTGAATCATTGTGAAATATAAATATATAATATATGCATATATAACAATCTTGTATCAAAATCTGAAGTCATAATTATTTTCTCAAAAAGATGTAGATATATCTTTATTTAAATGCCATATTAATATTTCATATTTCAGCTAGTTCGAATCGTATTCCAATTAAATAAATTATAATTAATAATTATGTTCTCAAAGAGTGATATATATCCATATTTATATGCCATCTAATTCGAGTTGTATTAATATTAATATTAATATTAATATTTCATATTTCATCTAGTTCGAATCGAATTCCAATTAAATAAATTATATCTATATATATTTTATATCCATATTTATATGCCATCTAATTCGAGTCGTATTCCAAATTAATAACTACAAATATTTTCTCAATAATCTATATGCGTATATTCAATTCAATTCGATTCGTATTCCCGCCCCTTTATAGTAATTGTCTTGGAGCTGTGTTTCGTTGTAAAGCGTGCTTCAAACAAGAGGATTAATCGAATTGAATTACGAGTTGGTTAATAAACAGAACGTGTTATTGAAGGTGCACTAAAAACGAGTCAATATTACGAGTACTGCAAACGAAACGATCAATCAAATTATCAAATCAAAAGAGCAGAACTTGAAGAAGAGGAAGCAGCACTCAATGCGATCAACGTATGCAGAATATGCAGAGAGCGGGTATTTATCTGTTATCGACTGTCTGTGGGCGGTACTATATAGTAAGTATATCTGTATGTATATGTAGTGTGATTGTTCAGTTCAGTGTTTCTGTGTGGCACCATTTAAAGCTCGTGATCGATGTGAGTCGTGTGGATTGTGATCGGGATATATGTTCAATGCAAATGCGAATCAAGTGAGTGTGTGAACAAAACAGAGCTGGGCGTGGCTTGTGGTTGCGGTTGCGGTTGCGGTTGTTCTGGCTGTGGTCTCAGTGTGGTGTGTGGCCAGCTCAGCTCAGCTGTCGCACTCACCTGCTTCTCCTTGAGGAGGCGCAGACGCTGCAGCAGCGGCAGCCCCGCCCCGATCGGACTGGGCGTCTTGTCGTGCAGCTCGTCCTTCGCCTCGGCGCTGTCCGCGTCCTTCTCGTCGGATCGCACCCGCGACATCCGCTTCAGCATGATCTTGCTGCCCCGCGGCGACGTGTTGTGCAGCGGCTGCATCTCCATCGACTCGTCGCTCTTGCGCGACGTCCTAAATGGGATCGGTTCGAGAGCTTTGTTAGACAGATCTCATTCAAAGGCAGAACAAACAATAAAACCAAAGTAACAAAATCTGATGGAACTAACTGATAAACAAACACAGGCAATATGTGAATTCATTTGTACAAAACTTATTCCTCGTTATCATTGAATAAAAACAAAAGAATTCGTTTTGATATCATTAAAATATTATAAAATAATTGAGCGACGTCCTAAATGGGATCGGTTCGAGAGCTTTGTTAGACAGATCTCATTCAAAGGCAAAACAAACAAAAAAACAATGAACTAACAGATAAACAGAAACACACGACAGGCAATATGTAAATACATTTGTACAAAACTTATTCCTCATTATTATTGAATAAAAACCAAAGGGATTCGTTTTGAAATCATTAAAATATCATGAAATAATTGCGCGACGTCCTAAATGGGATCGGTTCGAGAGCTTTGTTAGACAGATCTCATTCAAAGGCAGAACAAACAATAAAACCAAAGTAACAAAATCTGATGGAACTAACTGATAAACAAACACAGGCAATATGTGAATTCATTTGTACAAAACTTATTCCTCGTTATCATTGAATAAAAACAAAAGAATTCGTTTTGATATCATTAAAATATTATAAAATAATTGAGCGACGTCCTAAATGGGATCGGTTCGAGAGCTTTGTTAGACAGATCTCATTCAAAGGCAAAACAAACAAAAAAACAATGAACTAACAGATAAACAGAAACACACGACAGGCAATATGTAAATACATTTGTACAAAACTTATTCCTCATTATTATTGAATAAAAACCAAAGGGATTCGTTTTGAAATCATTAAAATATCATGAAATAATTGCGCGACGTCCTAAATGGGATCGGTTCGAGAGCTTTGTTAGACAGATTTCATTCAAAGGAAAAACAAATAATAAAACCAAAGTAACAAAATCTGATAAACAAAAACACAAGACACGCAATATGTAAATTCATTTGTACAAAACTTATTCCTCATTATTATTAAATAAAAACAAAAGGATTCGTTTTGAAATCATTAAAATATTATGAAATAATTGCGCGACGTCCTGAATGGGATCGGTTCGAGAGCTTTGTTAGACAGATCTCATTCAAAGGCAGAACAAACAATAAAACCAAAGTAACAAAATAAAAATCTGATTGAACTATCAGATAAACCAAAACACAAGACAGGCAATATGTGAATTCATTTGTACAAAACTTATTCCTCATTATCATTGAATAAAAACAAAAGAATTCGTTTTGATATCATTAAAATATTATAAAATAATTGAGCGACGTCCTGAATGGGATCGGTTCGAGAGCTTTGTTAGACAGATCTCATTCAAAAACAAACAGTAAAACCAAAGTAACAAAATCTGATAAACAAACACACAAGACAGGCAATATGTGAATTCATTTGTACAAAACTTATTGCTCATTATTATTGAATAAAAACAAATGGATTCGTTTTGAAATCATTAAAATATTATGAAATAATTATTATATTTACTCTTATTACTATTGCATTTTCGAATTACATTTACTTTTTCATTTGCTGTTTTTTTTTACTAATAATTCATAATTCAATTTCACAATTCATTTTTAAAATGAAATTAAATTAATTCACTTGAATTGTGTTTCAAAAGATATATTTATTATTTATTCAATATTATATCAATTATTGTTTCTTTGTTTTAACAATCAAAAATAAAAGCGCCAAACCGGGCTGAACATTTAAAATGAATTCATAATATTTTATGAAAATCGAAGCTACTTTTATATTGAAGAAGAAGAAATAACAAATTAATAAATAAAAAGACAAATACTATTGCAAAAATGAGTTTGAGTTATTCTTTAAACAAAATATTAAAACTTAAAAATCAACTCAAACAAACCATTCGCAAGCCAGAACTTTTAAAGCATATATTTATATAAAACATAATAATAAATAACTATTTTTATTTAAATTACAAAATTAAAGTTGCACTTCAATTGCAAATAAAATAAGAAAAAACCTCATCGTTTCTCTTCGCTTCTATTTGAATAAACTGTTTTGTAATAATATTTTATTTATATAGAAAACAAATAAAAATGAAATAGTAAACGGATTTAAATCAACTGCTGTCTAAACTTTTGATTTATATAGAAAACAGCAAACAATGAAATAGTTAGTGGGTTTAAGTTGCCACTGCAAAGTAAATAAGAAAAAACCTCATCGTTTGCCTTCGCTTCTATTTGAATAAACTGTTTTGTAATAATATTTTATTTATATAGAAAACAAATAAAAATGAAAAATGTCTAAACTTTTCTATGACATTTGATTTATATAGAAAAGAGCAAAAAATTAAATAGTAAGTGGATTTAAGTTGCAACTGCAAATAATATAAGAAAAAACCTCATTGTTTGTCTTCGCTTCTGTTGGAATAAACTGTTTTGTAATAATATGTTTTTAATTTAAAAAAAAAAAACAAATAAAAATGAAATAGTTAACGGATTTAAATCAACTGCTGTCTAAACTTTTCTATCACATTTGATTTATATAGAAAAAATGAAATAGTTAGTGGGTTTAAGTTGGAACTGCAAAAAACTTGCCTGGACTTCTTGAGCACATTGCGAAAGCCTTTGACGTCGTGCTTCAGCTTGTCCACGATCTTCTTGGAGGCACTGTTCTCGCTGCTGTCGCTCTGATGCACCTGGTGATGCTGATGCTGGTGCGGATGCTGGTGCGGATGCTGGTGCGGATGCGGATGATGCGGATGCGCGGCGGCATAGGCGGCGTTCTCCTTGTCGCTCTGCGCCTTCGCGTACTTCTTGTTCACGCATCGCACCTCCATGAGGCGCTTGCGGCCGAGCGTCTGCAGGATCTCCTGCGCATCCGGATAGTCCTTCATGGCGGCCAGGACGTCCTCGCGCGACAGCGAGAACAGCTCCGAGTAGCCCACCGAGCGCACATCCGCCGTGCGTCTGTCACAAGACATTTGAAATTGAATGATGTAGCAATAATAATATATATACTATAAGTCTGGAACTCACTTGTTGAGGCCGTCGAGGTTGAGAATGCCGATCTCGCCGAAGAAGTCGCCGGCCTTCATGGTGGTCAGCACCTTGCCGGTCTCGCTGAGCACCTCGAGGATGCCGTCGGCGATGATGAACATCTCGCGGGCCACCTCGCCCTTCCGGCAAATGGAGTCGCCCGGCGTGAAGATGTACGCCTTCATTTTCAGCACCAGGTCGTGCAGAAACTCCGGCTGGCACTCTTGGAATATGGTCACCTTCTTCAGCACGCTGAGGTTCACGTGTAAGGCCAGTTCGGTTTTCAGTTTGTCGGGCAGCAGGCCCAGCGCCGTGTTTATATCGCCGCCCCCCTGAATGCGACCCCTCGACCAGCTGTAATCGTACCAGCGCAGCACCCGCCGCTTCATCCCCCCGGGCACCTGGAACCGATCGTTATCAATATGATTAATTGCCAGTAAAATCAGTACGACAGCATCGACTATCACTGAGTATAATCCATGAATTAGAGTAATGAATATTATCCATTCTAATATATTTATAACTACTATACTCTTTAAGGTATATAGAGTAATACATATTATCGACTTCTTCTGAATTTAATCTATCAATTTAAAGATCATTTTTACGGTTTACAGAGCAACATCATTGACGATCAATGAACATTATCCATCTATTTAAATAAAATTTGTACGTTATGTAGAGTAATATTATCGACTTCTACTGAATTTAATCCATCGATTTAAATATACTTTTTGCGGTACATAGAGTAATGAATATTATCCATTCAAATATATTTATAATATACTTTCTAGATTCATATTATCGACTATCATTAAGTATAATCCATCAATTTAAATATACTTTTTACGGTACATAGAGTAAAGAATATTATCCGTTCAAATATATAGTATATAAAATATACTTTACGGTATATAGAGTTATGAATATTATCCATTCAAATATATTTATAATATACTTTTTAGAGTAATATTATCGACTATTACTGAATTTAATCGATCAATTTAAATATACTTTTTACGGTACATAAAGTAATAAATATTATTCATTCAAATATATAGTATTTATAATATACTTTCTAGAGTAATATTACCGACTTCTACTGAATTTAATCCATCAATTTAAATATACTTTTTACGGTTTACAGAGCAACATTATTGACGATCTATGAACATTATCCATCCATTTAAATACAATTATTTAAATATAATTAGTACGTTATGTAGAGTAATATTATCGACTATTACTGAATTTAATCCATCAATTTAAAGATCACTTTTAGTGTAGAAACATCATCGACTCTGACTTCATACAACAAAATCATCATCACTATCCACTCCAGTTGTAATCAACAAACTTTTGATAAATGAAGTTAATAATGTAACATTGTAAACATTACAAGATCACAGAGTTGTCTCAGACATTAATCTAATCAACTTAAGAGAATGTTACCTAATAACTAAACAAGTGTTAAGCAAATTTAAAGGTCTGCTGGACGTTGATCAAAAGCTTCGATTTTGGCTTGCCCAAAATTCATTTTCTAACCATCTTGAATCGCTTATTGAAATTAGTACTAAAATAGGCTCATTATAATTTGCCACGAAACACTCAAGTTAACATGGCTTTGAAAATAGGTTCATTGGATATTTATTGTGAGTGAACTTTGTCGATAGCGACATTATTACTTTTATTTACTATATCTTTTATTTACTACTAAAGAAAAGAATAAAAATGCAAATAAAAACATAGAAAATGTAATTATTATTCTAAAATGAATAAAAACGTTTCATTCTTAACTATCGATGTTATTATAGCTTTAGTCCTTCTAAAATTTCTTTTGTACTACGAAATTGGCATTGTTAATAGATCGAGTCGATGGATAAAATACTTTAACCCACTTTCTTCATAAGACTGTTGTCTGTTGCCACACTCACCTTGTGGTGCCTCATGTAGGTCTTGGCGCCGTCCAGCAGGCGCTCGAACTCCAGCCGATTGGCGTTCCGATTGGTTATCACATTGCCCACTTGGCCCACAATTGTGGCGAAGATAAAAACGCCAATCAAATAGCTGACGATCGTAAAAATATACCTGCCGAATTGTGAGAGAACAATGGGGATAAAGTGAAAGCTTGTGGAAAGCTCTCTCGCAGCTCGCGTCTATCAAAGTTTTCGAAAGCACATTGCTGAGCTTTGCCTTAATGGGGGAAAGCAGCTTAAAGCTTTCGCATCAAATTGAAATATCATTGGCTGTTTGTTAAAGGCTGTCGCACGCTTTCGAAAACTTTGAAACCTGCTTGATCAAGGGCTTAGTTCTGTTCAGTTGTTCCCATTGCTTTGCCTCGAATGTGAATGACGGCCACGGCTGACCCAAAAAGAGCTTGCGAGTAGAAATGGATCGAACTGGTGGACAGCCCCCAACAAATTGAATGATATTCACAATATTTCACTTTGATTAGAGTCGAGTTGTAAGAGTTTTGGATCGCTTCATACCCATAGCTAGAGCCAAATTGTAGCAGTCGTGATTTGATGCCACGCCTTGGTATTGATCTGGGGCCGTCCACCGAAAAGTTCGGTCTGTTGTTCGATTTGCGAATGCAAAAAAAAAAACGTACACCCCCAATTGCCAACTTAGCACCAACTTCTCACCCATATATGTATAGTACCTATATATATACTCACTCTGCATTCGTCTCGGGCGTCGGCAGATCTCCGATCGTCGTTAGCGTCAACGTCGACCAGTATAAGCTGCCCAGATATTTGCGCGTCAATGTCGCATAATCGCCCGGTCTATACGGATAAACCCAATCGCCCTATAACACAAGATATATATATCGTTTTATATTTTATTCTTAGATTCTCAAGTTTGAGGAACTCACCTGAAAGCCTTCCGCCTCGGAGAGTAAAAAATAGAAACAACCGAACCAATGGGCCAATATTAACAGGATATGAATAAGATTAACAACGCGCCATAAATTTGGCCAAACTGTTCTACTCTCTACGATGTAATAAAATCTCACAGATCGATATACCTGAAAAACAAAAACTCTATTAAACGATATCCTCCCGAGGGTCCAATGTGTCTTTCTGGTTACTTTAAAAAAGCGCGTAAAACGCAAAAGCGGATGTGTGCCCATCTTCAACTGCAGCAGATCGAGTGGAATCAGCGCTATCATATCAAAGATGAACTCACGCGAGTGCACATAATGGCAGGCCAGCTTCCTGTCATCATATACCTGAAAGATCCAAGCAATAAACTTTGTAATTATCTGCAATATGTGCTTTGCTATTATTTCGATTAATTGCGAAATTAAATAAACTCTTATATGTTGCATGTAATTTTGAATTATGTTTCGAATAAAATGATATATATGTATACCTTTATCTTTTATTTTATTTATGTTTGGTAATTTGTTAGAATATTTTTAATAAATTCAATAATTTCACAAAAATGTGTTTTTATATTTAATTTTAGAATAGATTCAAAAAGATGTCCACAAATTGAACGTGATTGATATATATTAAAATTTAAATAAATATACCTGTTTTTATTTGCGAATTTGATAAAATATTTTAAGCTTAACAACTAATCTACAAAATAAACAATTTATGTTTTAATTGAATTAAAAATAATTTTTTTTTAATTGAATTCATTTTTTTTAATATTGTTTGTTAATTTGATGAAATATTTTTAACGTAAAACATTTTCTAACAATTTTTTTATTTTTTGCATTAATTTATAACTCAATTTACAATTATGTTTGCTGGCTGAATCTGTTAGACTCGTTCTTAAACATGTTTTTAGCAATTTAATAGAATTGTGAGAATTTCAGCAAAAAGAGTTTAAATAAATTAAAATGGAAAATGTAACATTTTTGTTAGGTTCATTTGCTTTCATTGAATAAATAAATTCAATTAAAAATCATTTTGGTAAGCAATTTTTTGTTAAGCTCAGATTGAAGTTAAACAAATGATCGCTATGCAAATTGATATCAATTATATATTTGGAAGTGAACTTACCATAAGGCCCTGTTCCAGGTAGCCTGTGCGTAATTGAACTATTATATCTAAGATAAATACAACATCTGTCATTGAATCGCAGATGAGCCAAAAGGTAGGCACAGATTGCTGTCAATTGTCCAAATGGAGAGGTGAGAAAGAAGAACACGTTGGGAAATTAGTTGAGATTTTCAATTAGTCGCTCGGTTCGTTCGGTTCACATTTAACAAAAAAGCAACTCAGGTCAAGGGCACTTATTTCGGCGAATGCATTGCACAATTGCAAATGAGAACGAGCCGGGAGTGGAAATGGAAGTGGAAGTGGAAATGGAAAATGAAAATGGTAATGGAGGTGGAGGTGGTACTCTCCACAAATGGCTGGCTGACAAAAAAGGCAGGCTAACAACAGCCACAATAGCTACATTATGGGGCGTAAGGTCAACGAGGATGGCGACGATGGCGACGATGGCGATGGAGATGATGGTATCACGATGAGTGTATCACATGGCACGGCTGAAAAGCCGAAGTTATCCCACATCGGGCGGCCTTTGTTGTAGCTGCTGGCAACCCGGTTAGCCAGGCTCTCTAATCTGATGACAAACACCGGCCAACAAACATTTGCACAGCTCCCTGGCCAAAAGTCGCTGCCAAACAACCAGCAACCCAAGGAGGCCTAAGCAATCCCAGCGACCAACCGTCCACACGGCCATTTAGCTTATGAGATGACTGCGTGTCTTTTAATTGAGTCATTACGCCAGAAGAAGGCCAGAAAAAAGGTGGGCCAGGCAGCCGCGGCAAGAGCGACTGGCCAAATACCCTGTAATGTTTGTGGATAGCTATTTATAGTGTTAGAATAAAATACAAAACAATAATAAAATATAATATAATATTTAATATCTAGTTATCAATTAACAATTATATTAAAAAATATATTATAAATGAGAATCAATGTAAATTGAATTTAATATGTCGCCCAAATATATTCAACTATTTGATGTATTTGCTGATGGCAATAATATATCAAATTTAATTATAAGAAAATATACAAAGTTAATACTAAGCCATACAAAAATAAACCGCAATATAGAACAAAATAATAATAACTATTAAAATACATATTAGATTTCTAACAGATTTTAATTATAATGAAAAAAATTAATTCTGCAAAAAATAATTATTTTAAAACAGTAATATATCAAAATATATTATAATATCAATTATATTGAAGACAAATAATTACAACAAAATTTCAAATATACAATAATACTAAAACATACTAAAATAAACCACAATATACTATAATTTGAATGCAATAAACTATAATCTAATTTATCCAGCCAACAAATTGATTTCAGTTTTTAAATTAAATTAATTAAAAACATTACTTATATAGACAATTGAACTGTGTAAGTGTATTTTTTTTTTCTCTATTTAATGCTGCTCTTCAAATGGCTTCTTGGAGGATGTGCTGAACGTGCTGCAGCAGTCAAAACAGCCGCCATGGGGCAACTTCTTGCCACAGAGTGAGAGAGAGCGAGAGAGAGAGAGTCGACTCAAATACATAATAAACTTCATTGTTTGAGCAAAAATTTATGGTTGTTAGGCATTATTACGATGGCAGCGAGTCAACTCGCATTACAAAAACTTCGAGCGTTATGACAAAAGGTGTTTTCTTTCTTTCACCCCAAACCGAGGGGCGACAACCAACAAACAAAAAGTGCGAACAAAAAACCGAGCGGGGGGAAAGGAAAAAAACCGGGTTTCGTTTTTTATGTGTGCAGTGCTTTGACCTTTGTTTAGATGGGGCGAAGAAGGGAGATGGTCGATGGTCGAGATTAACTCACCTGCAGTTCAGGAAAGCTCTGCCTCACAATAAGGGTCCATAGATTATATAGAACACATATAGTTAACATCATTAACCAATAGAAGTAAAAATTTTCATCTGGATTAACAACGGAGCGTCGTTTCTGCAGATAGCGTCGTCTACGTTTAACTGTTTTGTCGACGTCGCCAGAGGCACTTTCTGAACCCGTGTCTTCAACAGTTTCCTGCCACGAAATGGAGTTCAAATAAATATTTTTATTTACACTACATTTATTTCAATACGAAATGAAATCAAAAGTTTATAATGCTTAACAATTAAAATTCTTTCTATATTATTATATTTGTGACACAGTCAATTTATTAAGTACTAAATCGTTTCAATATATATTTTATTCATGATAAAGATTAATTTTCAGTTTTATTTGAAATCTGTTGATTTTGTTTATTAGGTATTAAATCGTATCAATATATATTCTATTTATGATGAAGATTCATTTGTAGTTATATTTTAAATTTGTTGAATTTATTATCAATATATATTTTATTCATGTTGAAGTTTAATTTGCAGTTTTATTTGGAAAATTGTTGATTTTGTTTATTAAGTATTGAATCTTATCAATATATATTTTATTCATGATGATGATTAATTTGTAGTTTTATTTGGCAAATTGTTGCACTCACCTGTGTTTCGGGTATCTGTCTGGTTGAGAAACGCTTCAGGAATGAGTCTTCGCGCTTGAGCGGTGGTTTCTTCTGTATGGCCGACGATATCTGAACGGTGGTGCGGAGTTTCATCCAGCGTTGGTTCGACCGTGTCCTGTACGAGGATAATCATGTTCAATGATCACAAGTCTTCACAGGAATTCACTCGAATTGCAGTTCGTTCTAAGCTAGACTACAACTGAAAACGTCAGGCAAACACTACGGGAACTCATCGAATTCAGACTACACAAAATTTAAATTTCAATTGAAAATTGAAAATTTAACAGACAGATAGACGGAGAGAGAGATAAAAAGAGGCAAGAGTAATGCAAAGCGTGCACGAACTTTAATCGTTAATCGGTTCTACGACTAAGACTATATATCTATGACTAGGGGGTGCGGGAAGGTGCTCAATTATTCGCTATAAGGTTAAGGTCATAACTTACGCAACACGAAACACTGACGCTATGCGTGGTGGGAGCAATAAACATTCATTTAACGCTAAACCCAAAAACCCGTAACGTAAACGCACTCAAAATGTCACGCAACGATATGGCAACGCTAACGGGTAAACGGGTAACGGGTAACGGGTAAACGGGTAACGGTAACGGTTACAGACACTTAGAAAAGAACGCACTAAAAACATGTAAGTAGAGTGGAAAGTCAAGTTGTGTGTTTTGTTTTTGTTTTCTTCTTGTGGGAAGAGCGAAAGACATCTGAAGATGGCGAGACAACTGACAAACTGACAAACTGACAAATTGACAGCGACAGTTGCTGACCCCGCCCCCTTGGACGTCTTCCGCCCCTTCGCCCATTTAACATAACATTTAACGTCCGTTAGGCATGCAAACTACAAACTATATTTAGTTGCTACTAATTAAAGTTGGTGAGTTCCAAGAATAGAGCGACACATTGTTAATATTATATAGTTATTTAATTAGCTTAGGCCTCAAGTTTGTTAATAATAAATACATTCGGCCATGCAAAGGAATTGGGAAAACGGAAAAAGACAAGAACGAAAAAAAAAACACGTACACATGAAAATGAAATGCAAGAAGGCGGAAAATTGAATTTGAAAGCAGTTTGAGTTTGGGTTTCAGTCTTGGGATAGTCGGGGCATAATAATATCACATATGTATGTTATGTTATGTTATGTGTGCGGGGAATCTCGATAGTTAAATGAAAGTAAACTGGGCACAACGAAAACATGATGATGGAGTCATAAATGTGGCATGACTTGGAAATTGCTACAGGGTATTTTTTTGGCGTGCAACTAGGCTATGGCTATGGCTATGTAGCGGGGTATGTGCGGAGAGTGGAAGCTGGAAGGCTGGAAGGCTGGATGGCTGGAAATTGGAAAGGAGTTTAAGCATTTAAATAATTTGCAGTTGTTGCTTTTGATGTTGTTGCGATGTTACTTGTTGTTGGTTGCTCAATTTGCAAGTCAAAGTGGAACTGCCTTTCTACGAATGATACACATACGAATACGATATGGTAGCTATATATGCGATATATGTATATTTCATATTATATATGTACATGGTTTGCTTTACGATTTGTGCTTTATTCGTTCATTGATATTGATATTTACAAAACGCATTCGATGAGAACATTTGTTGGTTTTGCCCATTTGTTATTTTGGTTTTGATTTTATTTTTTAAGCATGTTACAACATTTTTTGCCTACTATTTACAGCGTTTGCTTGGCAGCAGTTTGTTGCTTATTTTGTTATTTGGCTGACACGCTACCAAATATAACGCATACGTCATGTGGTACAAAAGAAGAACGCAGCTTGCAATGCGGCTAGCTAAAAGTAAGAGAAACCAAACGGAACCAAACCAAAATCACAAACAGAAAATCGAAAATCGAAAACTGAAAACTAGGCGTGGCATGTTATTTTTACACGTGTGTGTGTGCGTGTGTGAGAGTGTGTGTGTGTGAGTGTGAAGATTGCCAAATGCTCAACTGGGGGTTGCATTAAGAAGCATTTGGAAGTGGCAACTACTCGTGACAAGGGTTTGGCTCGCTGTTATAACCCCGTCTAAGCTAAAGTTCATACTAAATAACTGTGAGAGTTGTGTGTGTTTTGTTGTGTTTGTTTTTTAGGTTGCTTCGTGGCCCAACGCAATTGAAAAAGAAGCGCACGCATGCCAATTATGTTAGATGCAGCTCAATCACCATCCACCATCATCATCTTCACTATCATCATCCAAATGAATGTTTGCAACATAATCAATAAGCGTAGCTATGTGTGTGTCTGTGTGTGTGTGAGTGTGCAGAGAGTAAAAAAGTTTAACCAAAAATGGTAACAACGCAAGGAACTTACCAATCGGAATCTGGATCTGAAGCTCCATCTCCGATACGCGATTTCCTAAACGAGTTTTTGAATTTGCTTTATTCGGTTTTCATTTGGGTAAACATCATTTGTTTGTTTTGTTTATTTGTTTGTTCTTGTAATTATTATTACCTAACTTCATGTGAGTATAACATAGAGACAGACAGTGAGAGAGAGAGAGAGAGAGAGAGGCAGAGAGTTTGTTTCCAACAGAGACGGAGACAGAGAGCGATAGAGAGAAAAGATGCCGAGTCGAAGCCTAGGCTGCAAGCTGCTTTCACATTTGTTGACACTGAACCATTTACTATATAACATATGTATATTTCGCAGTTTTAGTCGACGCATAAAAACGAGGCGTTCTTGAACCCTTTAAGAACTCGACTTCAAATGCAGGCGTAATTTATTTTTATGATATTTGCATATTGTATAAATTGATTTCAATTTTCTTTTTTGCCTATATATTTTATTATTTTAGCATACTAATTATTTGATTTATTTTCTTCATTGTTTGTTATATTTATTAAATTAAGTGTTGTTTATTTGTGCATCAAAGGTTTGCAATAATATTTAAAAACACTGGAATTTAGTGTGAAAACCGTTTAGTTTAAAGCAGAGTAAAGAACAAAGTCTAAAGGGTTTCGGTCGCTGTGGAATTTCAACCTGAATGAGATCAAATGATGGACTCAGTTCGGCTGTTAATTTCACAACAAAAAAAAAAACAGAAGGAAAGAAAAGAAAAGGGAGTTGAATGACAACAGTTAAGTGCGATAATCGAGTATGAAATAAAGTGGAAATCAGATTGTTTTCTCAGCTGTTTTCTTTTTTTGTTTGTTAAATTTCAGTAAGGATCGAATTACGGAATTGTCCTTGGAGTGGCGAGTTGCCTGCAATATTCAATCGTTTCCTTTTTCACTACAAGAAAGCCAGCGATGGAAGTTGCTTTCTGGCTTTTGGTTTTGCGCTCATTTTGCTGCACGCATTGCTCAAGGGACCATTTTCACGCATTTCCTTTCATCGTCCTGGCTATCAGACACACACACCGATACAGAGAGAGAGAGAGAGAGATAGCGGGATAGAGCGAGAGCGGGAGAAAGTCTGGCAATTCATTTAACGGTCAGCTCGTTGACTTGGCTTTTGGCCTTTTATTTTTTTGGGCCACATGCGGGCTGCGTGCCATGAAGCGTAAAAAAGGCTTGCTGTACGATAAGATTACGCTCACACACACACACACACGCACACACACGCACACACACACATGCACAGTTGAGTTCTTTCGATTTGTTATAAATTGAAAATGAGCTTGTTAGTTTGTAGGGCTTTAACACAAAAGCCGAGCGAGTTTTAAGCTTTGTGGCTTGCTCCACACCTATTAAATACCATTTTTTATTGCACCACAAATCATCAACACACACACACACACACACGCACATAGAGAGAGAGAGAGAGAGAGCAAACACATACAAATTGTTTAATGGCTGCATGATGTCGGTTTAAGCTTTGCCTGCGGCTATGGCTACGGCTGCTCCTAAGCTTCAGATTTCAATTAACGCCTCGACACCACAGCGCACACAAACATATACATATGTACATACCATATATATATATGTATTTGGGCTGTGCCCCATAGGGTTGCATGGCCGAGAGGCAATTTGGTTGCCAATGCCGCTCAGTCGCTTTGCAACTGTCACGCCAACATGACCAAACAGATTTCGCCACCACAAACGGGAAATGTGGAACAGCGTGTTGCAAGTTGCCTCCTCCGCCTGCTCGCCATCATTTCAATCTATTACTTGACTTCACTTGACTCCAATTCGGACTCAACTCTCTATGTGTATGTGTGTGTGTGTGCGCACTCGACAGCTCTGTCCAGTCATTTGGCCACCATTCTGACCAGCTGCTCGACTCTTAATTGCCCTGGCTCCCATTCCCCCTTCCCCAATCCCTATTTCCCATCTGCCAAAGCCTCAATCGCCAAAAACAACAATTGCCAGACATATATCGCACACACACACACACACATGCTCACAATCTTATGCTTGCATAAACACAAATTACCACAAGTAGTTAAAGCAAGTGTTAAAGCACTTAAGATCCCTTTAATGCTCGAATTTAGCAATTCAAATTCAAATTCAAATTTGAACGCCTACAAAATTATCGATATCGATATCGATTCGCCATTTTAGTAATTAATTCAGGAATGGCTGCGACTATAGATGGCGCCATTGCTAGGCTCTTGGCTGCAGCGATCAGCTGCAAAGCAACAACATAAAAAAGTTAAATTCAAATAGTTGAAAATAACGAGTACTTTAGAGCTGCAAAGCTGCTCCATTGTTGCACACGCCTTCATTTTAGTCTTCGATTGCTTATATAAAAGCCAAACTGACGCCAGCTGCCTGATATGCTAACGACGTCGCTAGATGGCGCCAGCGAGAGAAAAAGTTCTCGACATGCGATCAAACATGTTGCTATTTTTGGGGGCAGGCTTTGGCTTCTTGTGCCCGCCCCTCTTGACACAATGACGCAAATGCAACAAATGCTAGTGTGTGGTGGATAACTGGCAATTCAAGTGACACTGAATTAAAACACATTGGCAGCGACGGCGGCGGCGACGGCGGCAGATCGAACAATGAATTTCGATTGCTGCAGGGCCGAAGACACTTGTAACTGAATTACAAGTGCTCGCTGCCGACAGCGAGTGCGAGCGAGAGCAGGATAGTGTGCATATGCATATGTTGCTTTGCTCTTTTGGCAGTTGGCAAAGTTGACACTGCATAAATGCATAGAGAGCGCCAGCTGAAAGGGGGGCAAAGGGGGGGGGGCGGTCGAGTGCAGTGCATTTCTAGGTCACCTACTTCAACCTCCCCCCTGGGTAGGTTGCTGTGCTGCTGTTTTTGGGGTCTACATAAATTTGCAATTTTCTAAATTCAAATTCTTTGTAAGTTGTCATTCAGAAGGCAATTTCTCATTTGGCATGCACAATGCCAAACTATTGCAGCATATGCATAGGCGCATTCACTTCAACATCTCTCTGTGTGTGTGTGGGTGTGTGTGAGAGTATTTGTGTCAAAAGTTCGCAGCTGGCGGGGAGGTCGCAACTTAAACATATCGATTCTCTCACATGCCACTTTAACTGAGATTTTTCAGTTCTCGTGTGTGCGTGTATGTGTGTGTGAAATTGCACTCTGGCAAAAGTTCGTAAGTTGCCCGCTTGCCGAAATTGAAATAAATCGCGCAAAGATGTGGAGATAGCGACACCTGCCGACGCCCTGCGCAAACACCCTGTAACTAGAGCAGCAAAGAACGCGTACGAAAGTATTGCGACCAGTGTTGCCAGATTTGCTTATTTCTGGCCAGATGCAGCAGATTCTACAAGTAGCTTCCGTGTTTTGAAATGCATATTTTGAATGTTTTCAATGCTTCACAGCAACCAAATAGACTTAATAACAACAAAAGAAAAAGAATATTATGGCATATTTGTTTTGTAGTTTTAGCTTATTTTAGCTTCTTTACCTGTCAACACTGAATACGGCCAAAGCAACGAGTGGGACTGTGTGATGACAGAGCGAGAGCGAGAGAGAGAGAGAGAGCGAGAACGAGTGTATGAGTGAGAGAGTGCGAGCGAGAGAGAGAGAGAGACCGAGAGGGGTCTGCATACGATTTACACATCAATTGATAGACACGGTCACAAGTATTTTGAAGAGTGGATAACACAAAGAGCAGCTGGCACGGAGATGCGACTCCCTGAACAGCTAAATAGAGAGATAGGTAATGGGAGAGATAGAGAGAGAGAGAGGTAGAGATAGAGAGAGAGAGAGAGAGAGCGAGAGGGGGAGAGTAGACACGCACTACAAACTGTTTGTTGTTGCTTACGGGTTAGTAGTAGATTTTTAGTTGTTGTTCGGGGGAGTTAGTTGGTTGGTTGGTTGGTGGGTTGGAGGTGGTGGGGGGAGGGGTACATTATTTATTACGCACACACACGCACACACACACACACATACGCACACATCGATAATATATATATATATAGAGGTAATGCAAGAAAGTAGTACGATTAGACAGTTTGCTTGCTTTGATTAGTAATGGAATTGAATTGGAGTTGGAGTTGGAGTTGGAGTTTGTAGTAGTTTAGAGATTAGCAGGATGTGTACTCTGTATAACTGTAAAAGCACCGTCCCTCTTAATGCGACGCAGCGAACAGTAGTAGGCCATCACAGCCCTGAGGCTCTTCCACTTCGTGGTCTGATTGTGGCTGCCATTGCCATTGTCATTGTCCGTCTCATGGCCATTTCCACTGCCACTTCCAGCGGCTCTTCCACTGGCATTTCCAGTGTGCTGGCTCTGGCTGCTGGCGCTGCTCACCAGCTCCTCGGGATGCTCGCTGATGAACGAGGAGAGCGTTTTCACCTGCGTGCAGCTCGCCGAGCTCATCAGTCTGCCCCCCAAGCCGACGATGCCGCCTCCGCCTCCGCCTCCGCCCCCGCCCAACGAACTGCAGTCCGAGGACGGACTGTTCACCAGCAATCGCACCTGGCGACGTCGTTGTTGTTGTTGCTGCGATTGCTGCGATTGCTGCGGTTGCTGCTGTTGCGGTTGTTCCTCGTAATTTGATTTGAATTGTTGTTTGTCGTGCGGCTGCTGCTTTTGATGCTTCTCCAGCTGCCTCTGTGGCGGCGTCAATATAAGTCTATCCCTCTCCGTGTACAATCTTAAACTACTCGCGTTCGTGCCGCAGTTGCAGTGGCAGTTGCTGCTCTGCCCGCTGGTCAGCGACGAGTTGGCCGACCTTCAATCCATTCGAATACACAGAACAATACGGCATCAAACACAAATGCAACTCACACCGCATCGAGAAACATTTAAGGGCGCAGCGCAGGGTATCCCGATAGTCGGGCATACCCTTGCACTTGCACCTGCCTTTGTCTGCGCACTCCACTGGAACAATATTGTTCCACTGAAGTTGAACAAAAGCTTTGCCTATATCAGATTTCTTTCACCCGTATTATTTATCACAATTTCCCTTTGTTCTATGCTGAACTATAAGAAACTATAAGAAACACCAACTGAACTGACTGAGAAATATTGATAGAAATAAACTCACTTTATCCTATATCCTAGTGAAATTACACAAAACTTTTAATTGCCAACTTTAATGCATTATTGTTTATTCAACTTTTGCTTTGTTTTCAGCTGAACTACAGAAAATAAAACTATAGAAAAAATATATTTAGTATTTGAGCTGAAGTTTCATAATTTAGCTATATCCAATTTACACTGAAATTAAGGAAACGCTTTTCATTGCCAATATTACATTTCATGGAAAATGTTGTTTGCATTATTTAGTTCAATTAACTTCTATTGCTTATTAAATCGCTTTGATTTCTGCTGAACTATGAATATAAATCCAATTAAATTCACATGTGTCTATAGTTTAGGTGTTTTAGCCAGAATTAATTAATTAAGTTTTAGCATTTGCCTTCGGCTCCAGTTATTCAGATTAATATTGTTCAAGTGGAATTGAACATGAAATGTTGATTGCCAATTTCACATTTCTAGGGAAATTTGTTAAGCAAGTTTTACCTCTAATAATTTTGCTTAATAATCAAAAATAAATTAATTGCCTAGTCTAGAAATGTTATTGAGATATTATATTTACTTGTTTAACTTTATCCCTTGCAGCACCGATTGAATCAATATAATTTAAATTAAACTTTAGAATGCCGTTTATATAACAAATATTGTTGATCCACTCGATACATGTATTTTCAGTGATATCTAAGGATATATACTTAATGTATGCATCACCATAAAATAATCAAATTAATCTGTTTTTAAATTGTCGTAAAAAACATTAGCTAAATATTCATTGTGATGACAAATAATATTTAACTAATTGGAATTTAGTTCCATGGATAATATTTCATTATTGCAACTTGTCACAGATTTTGTCTATAAACTATAGCTATATCGAACTATTAATTGATATGGTCGTCATAGCAAACAAACATTTCCAGCTACCTGAATTTAGCTTTGTTCGCCTGTTGTTGTCGGTCAAATCAATAGATTTGTATTTATAGCCGTAAGGTCAAATTTAAAAGGCCAAATGTTGCCTTGACTTCTTTAAAGTGCGTTTTGAAGTGGGGTCCGAGCATAATTATTTTCAAAATAAACACAATGTTAATTGCATTGTCAAGTGCGGCAAATACGCATTCAAATGCCAATGAATCATGAATGTATTCAGTTGGCAATTCAGACTGGACTCGACAATAAAAAAGGGCCATTGATTTTCCTTCAAAGGCGATTTGAAAGCAACAAACAATAAATTGGATTCAGTTTGTACAACTGGCGAGGGCAAGATACAGTTGACGTATTTCATTTCTAAAATAATATGCTTTTGTTCCACTGGAATTTATTGTTGTACTCCATTTTTAGTTGAACTTGAACCTTGGTTTTTACAAATCATTTTTATAGTTTACTTTTCCCACTTCAACTAAATATTAGAGCAGGCATTTCTAAAATTATATTCTTTTGTTTTGTTAATGGAACTGGTAAACAAAAGCGAGGAATTTATTTCAACTAAATATGTCAGTTTGCATTGTTCGTTATTCAAAACAACGAATTTGAAGCCATCACTTTTTTTTAAATTGAACTAATTGGAATCGCTTTTAGGGTATTCGGCGCTTCGGTGTCGCATTCGATTGGCTCAGTCAGGGGATTAGTGTGTGCACACGTATTGCTGCAATAACCCTAAAGCCCCCGACAGAACGCAAAACCAAAACAAAAATAACAATAAACAAATATATAGAAATAAAAGTGCTTAACCCAATCAAGCAATAATCCAAAGGCAAAAAAAAAGAATGTGTTGCCAAGCAACAAACGCAATAAGATGGCCAACAGAGAGCCGTTGTTGTTGGCCCACATTGCGTGGCCATAATTCAGTTAACTAAACCCATTCTGGATGCGGATTTGCGGAGTCTGAATTTGCACAGCGGCAGCTCGTAAAGCTCAACCACAATTGCCACCAAAATGCCACCAAAGGCAAGGACAATCCATGTCGACCACTCGTCCTAACTGGTCCACAAACTGGTCTCCATGGACGACCCCGACAGAAAGCAGTTTTGGAGTTGCGAGTTGCGAGTTGGTCAGAAGAGTATCTCTGGAACTTTAGTTAATTAATGAAGGCAGCGAAACAACAAACTCTCCGAGCACCGAGCAGACAACAGATGAGCACAATGCCCGGCTAATTGTCGTTAGAGCCAAATTATCCTTTTGTCACCACAAATTAGAGACACACAACGCAATCCGGGTGCCAAACTACACAAATTACACATACGACAGGGCGGCCAACTGAATATTTCAGCTGCATTTCGGGGCTCGAGTTCTGCATTATTAAAAGTTTGTTCAGTTCGGCCTTTGTGATACAACTAATTTGACTGCCAACTGATCAGATGGCTTTAATTACAACAATTCAATGCCATGCTTTGACTACAAAATTCAATTCAATCAATCGACTTTTCATTTGCTATTTGTCATCATCAAATATGTTAAAATCATTACAGTAAAAACCCGCAGTATACATATCTTTTAAATTCGAATCATCCAGACTATGGATTTACAAAAAAAAATATAGTTTCATGTATCAATCAATTACAATAAAGTAAAAATAATACTTCAGTTAAGGATTGTTTTCTTTCGTTTACTTATATTTATTGAATAAAATAAGCAAAGAGAAATTGTTTTTGATACGAATTTTTTGTTTGGTTTACTTATTTTTAATAAATAAAATAAAGTAACCAAGAATTGTTTTAAGAGTACTAAATTTAGTTCCGGTTGCTGATTAAATAAATATCATTAAGCTTTAATTACTTTGATCAAATTAATTAAAACAACCAACGAAATTTTAGTTTACGCTCGTTTAGTTTCGATTACTCATTTTAATGATTTGTTTATTATTGTGCAGTTATTTTTATAAAATAAAATTTAAACATTTTAGTTTGCACTCCTTTAGTATCGATTACATATTTTAATTAAATAATGTAAAAAATAAAGTAATTCTTGTTTACTTATTTTTGGCATATCGAAATGTTTAGAATTCGTTACTTATCTATATTAAATAAATTGAGGTAAAATAGTAAAAAAATAGGGAATTGCAAGCATTTACTGTATTCGATAACGAAGTTTTAATATTTTTCCAAATGCATTGTAACAAATTGTCGAACTGATTTCAAACTTATTTGGCACATTGCGTTCTTCAGTTAATTGGATTACATTTTGTGACTTGTGTTAACGCCTCTCCCCCCGGGCCTGGCTAATTACCCCTCAATGGAAACTTATTATTATTATAGGGTCCTAATTATTTCCAGCATAATCCTTGCAGCCGTAATTGTAGTTGATCAATAGTTGCCTGTTGACGGCATAATGGGTCGCTAATTGCTGTTGATTCAACTTGTTCATGACACATTTGTGATTGCTCTGTTTACACTCACATTTACTGTACATACAGACATATAGAGGATATATATATATATATATATTTGGTAACACGAAAGGGGGGGGCGATGCATACAAACGATGCGTTTTTCATCGCGACGTCGACGACGACGACGACGAGGAGGAGGACGACAAAAAACAAAGCACAAAAACCAAAAAGGAAATCACAATGGATACAAAATAGTAAGAGTTTGATTACGATTCAATACGCACACAAATACATACACACACACAAACATATGTATGCATGTATGTGTGCGAGCGAGGGAAACGAAAAAGGAGAACCAACAAACGAAACGAAACGAAATCAAAAGCAGCTGCGAAGCCCAACAAAGTATGCTACACATTTACCTTTACCAATCAATTATGCGCTTACAGCTGTACTTGTGTGCGTGTGTGTGTAAGTGTGCGTGTGTGTGAGATGCTGTGTGTGTGTGTAAATGGATTGTGACACTGCTCGCTTTTAACGACAGGTTATGTTTATGCTTTATGGCCGTGTGAACTGTACAACGCGAACGCATTTCAATTACGCTCCACAACACGCTTTCAACTCCATCTTCAGCTTCCTCTTCGTTTTCCTCTTCGTCTTCCTCGTCGTCATCTTCAACTTCGACTTCATCTTCATCTTCATCTTCATCTTCATCTTCGTCTTTAAACCTAATACCCTTGCAGAGTGAACCATATGCGAAATGCGATGCCATAAATATGACAAACACATTCGACGCTTAAGGCATAAAACAGAAAAGGTTTCTGCTCCTTTTTCCATTTCTATATATGTACATATAGAACGTATATAAAAGTTTGCCTAAACTTTACCTAGAAATCGCAATTTCGCAATTATTTTGCAAGCAGTAAAAATGTCAACGAAAATTGCTTTGCTTCCGCACTTGTTTTTTACCATCTCAGCTGAACATAAAACAATACAAATATTTGCGTTTTATATTCTTTGCTCTAGCTTTTTTCTCACAATAATTTGCATATTTTAAATGCCTTGCTATTTCGCTCTTTCATTTGGCTTTTAAATTTAATATTTAAAAATGTTGTCCATTATATCTTATTTTTACTTGCTCTTTTTGAAGTTTCGCTTTAAAAATATAACAATATAATTTTACTTTAAAAATTTGTTTTTTTCTCTCTGTAAATTTGACGATAAGTTAATGCACAATAAACTTGCAATAGATTGTGCTTTTGGCAGCAAGTATTTTGTTAATTTATATAAAAATCTAGCTTGCAAAAAATGCATTAAAGCATTAAAAATTTGAGATTTCGGATGACATGGAAATAGGAATTGCTGCTCTAAAAATCAGACAGTATAGAGAATTTATAAAAATGGCTAATGAAATAGAAATTGCTGTCTTAAAAATCTGCCAATTCAGAGCAAAATTTCAAATTCCTAATGAAACAGAAATCGCTGCTCTTAAATTTAAAAATTTTTCTCATAATTTTCTTTTGTTTTCCGCAAGGGTATTTGAACTTTGGCTTGCCAAAAGTTAGCTCTGTGTGTAACTGTGTTTTCTTTTTTTTTTGTTTACACATTTTGTGGATGTTGTTGATGTTGTTGTTGTTGTTGTTGTTGTTGTTGCGTTGTCGTTGTTGTAATTATTATTTGTCAAGCTCTTAGCTTGCCAATGCATGTGAGTGGCAGGTGTAATGATGTGTGTGTGTGTGTCGAGTGTAGAGTGTGTAGAGTGTGTGGAGTGTAGAGTTTTTGTCGACTTACCGCTGACTGGGACTCTTGCTGTCCGACGAATGCGCCGCACTGTTGTTGTCGTCGTCGTGGGCCAAGGCAGCCGCTGCCGCTGCCGCCGCCGCCGCCGCCGCTGCCGAGGAGCTGCTGCTGCTCTTGTGGTGCCGCTTGTGGCTGTGGCTGTGGCCCGCTGAGGAATCCCCGTGGCCTCCTCCTCCTCCTCCGCCGCCGCCGCCTGAGCTGCTGGTGCCCGTCGGGCTGATGACGTCCGTGTCGCTGTTGCAATCGAGCCGAGCCAAATCCTTTGGAAACTTGCCGCCATGTTCGTGCGTTTCCATCTGCCCGGAGAACACACACACACACAGTCGAAAGAGAAATATAATATTTGTAATCGCTATCAATTAATCAATCGGGCGGAGCGGCTTAATTAATAATTTAACTACGCATACTTGGCATATTGCTGAAATAATAACTTCTGAACTATTTGACATGCAAACAAGACCACGACCACGACCACGCCCCCAACCCTCCCTGCTCATAATAATTAAAATTAAATTTTGATTGCTTTTGGCACCAAGGCAAAAGTATTAAAATTTCTACATAAAATAAAGCCATGGGCGCTGACTGCAAACATAAGCCCAAACGGACAGACAGCGAGTGAGCTAGTGAGCGAGAGAGAGACAGCTAGAGAGTGAGCGAGTGAGAGAGAGATAGGCAGGTTGCAAAGTTATCAAGCCAAGAAATTAACTTGTGCGCTTCGGTTGCCGTGGAGCCTGTGGATGGCAAGCAAAGTATTCGGGAGCAAACGGCAAATGAAATACTATTCCACACTCTTCTCATCTCCCATTTTTTATGGCAGATTTAAAGTTGCTTTGCCGCCTTTAATGGGTTCGCTGCTCATCGTGAATTCCACACAAATTGCTGCACAAATAATTCAAGTTTCCGAAATCGCATTAAAACTTAATTGCACTGCGGAAATTGCAACGAGCAAGCATATAAAATGATTCTGATTTTGTTCAATTTATTTAGTTAAAACGCCATCACATTAATGGTTTGCTCACTCCCCAAGAATTATTCTTGTGAACTCATAATGGATCATATTGAAAATAAAATATAAATAAAAATCAGTTCTTGACTCTGAACTGAATTAAACTGCAAGTGAAAATCATTTGCAGATTAAAATTTTGTAAACTTTATTAATGGTTTGCTCACTCCCCAAGAATTATTCTTGTGAATTCATAATGGATCATATTGAAAATAAAATATACATAAAAATCAGTTCTTGACTCTGAACTGAATTAAACTGCAAGTGAAAACATTTGCAGATTAAAATTTTGTTAAATTTATTTAGTTAAAACATCATCACATTAATGGTTTGCTCACTCCCCAAGAAAATGTCACAATTTTCGGATCAATTACATTATTGTGAATTCATAATAAGTAATAATGGAAATAAAATATATATAAATCAGTTCTGAGAATCAATCTTGACTCTGAACTGAATTGAACAGCAAGCGAAAAATATTCGCGGAAATTGCAGCGACCGAAAATAAACAATAATTCAAATTTTGTAAATTCCATCGCATTAAAGTTTTGGTCACTCAACAAAAAAATGTCACATTTCTCTTCAATTGCAATGAATAATATTGAAAAAAATATAAAAAATCTTGCTTTAAAAAAAAAAAAAAACAAATTAATTCTATGAATCACTTATTAAATTCCAACTGCATCACATTTACGCTCTGCTCGCTGTGAATTCTGAATTCTGAATCAATAATATTGAAAATAAAATAAACAAAAATTCAACATGAATTCAGTGATTCACTCTTGATTCTCAACTGAATGAAAACATATCAAATTAATTCTGTGAATTATTTAGTTAGCTTCCAACTCCATCAACAACATTTATGCTCCGCTCACTCTAAGAGTTACCAAGAAATGAATTGCTAATAATATTATTGAAAAAATAAACATTCCAAAAATGCCCAATGAACGAAGCGTTTACTAATGAACAAATTCCACATAAATTCTGTGAATTCTGCGTCACGATTTTTTTGTTTTTCATACAAAAAATGCGGAAAAACTAAATTGGACTATAATTGAAAAATATTTGCAGAAATTGGAAGGTGCAGAAATAAAGATATTCGAAAATTTGTTGAATTCATTTTGTTAACTTGGAACTCGTTAACATTAAAATGCTTTGGTCACTTTTAGTGTTTACCCAGAAAAATTCGTAATTCTCTCTTGAAGTTAATATGAATAATCAATTAATATTGAAAATATATGTATTTAGAAGGTATTAATATATAATGCCTTTATTTGTGAACAAGTTGAAGAACTGAAGTTTTATTTGAAACCCATTTTGAATACTAATAAGTTTTGTGTACTTGCAATTGTAATTAAAACTAATTTATTTTTTTAATGAAACTTTGAGTAAAAATGTTTTTGGCTGCCCAAAACGATTTACCAATTGCCAATAGTAAATCTTAATTTTGTGAAACTTATTTTAATAATTAATAAGCTTGCTGACATGCCGCATGATAAAATGGAACACATGTTTTTTAATTATTGCAAAATAAATTATTTGCTGCCCAATTTGATTACAAATTTACCAATTGCCAAAAGCAAATTTATTTAAAACTCATTTTGATAATTAATAAGTTTGGCAATTCACATTGTATATTTAAAATATAATTTAATTAAACTTCTATAAATAGTAAAACTGTTTGAACTCCTCGCATATTTTATTATTGGAAATTTGTAAATATTAATTTCATTTAAATATGTTAATACAAATATATTAACAGTCCGGAAAAATACAAGAACTTTGAGAATGATATTAAACTGTCGTTGGAATTAATTTTTATTTATAAGTGAAACAGTATAAAAAAGAAAACCACTTCGTTTTGTTTTTGAAACATAAACTGCAATTAGCAAAGATATTAACTAATTGCTTTATTGCTTCTGTTTTATACTCGCCTAATTGCCACTTTGTTGTCAAACCGAAAATGTATAAAAATCTGTTGACTGTTATTAATTTGTTTTCTCCCATATGCTTTGATTAATTAGCTTACGTAAATTGCATGTTAATAAGCTAGGAATAAACTGAAACCCGCAATGGGAAAATTAATCAAAATTCTGAATTCCGAGAATTCTGAGTTGCGATTGACGAGTGAAAATTCATCGGAATTTCGGTTTGGTTTGGTTTGCATTCAAAGGCATCTCCGAGATGGAATTGAAACTTTTGAGCAAGTTGCAGATTGCGATCAAGCGGCTGTCAAAAGCAGCAATCCAAAGCCAACTTCAAGATCTCGAGTTGGGAGCGTGAATTCTTTGCCACAAATGGCAATTAAAAGCACATGCTTAAATTATTCGCCCCCAGAGACACATTCTGGGGAGCTTCAACCGTCTTTGGAGGGGACAAATTGCCAGCTTAATTGCCAAACTGACAAATGCAGCGAAGATTCTCCATGTGGGGCTGCTTTAAACGACGATGCTGGAAGGCTTAACCGCAAAACATATCCCCGTGGATATGAATTGCTATTGAGAACCGCATCGCATCGCATCGCATCGCATTGAATCGGATTGGATTGAGGGGATTTTTGGTTTTGTCGTCGTCGTGTCGTGTGTCGAGTCGCCCAATTAGCCGGCAGCTCTCAAATCTCCGGCTCGGGGCGTTGTGCGGCAATTAAATGTGCCGCAGAACTTGATTGGAATTCGTTGTGGTTTCTGCCACTCGAGTGCAATATTCCATTCCATAAATGTTTATGGCTTCTAGTTGCCGAGTTGCTAAAAAGTGACTATCTCTCGCTATTCAGTGTAGCTGCTGAAATTGATTCAATTAAGCGCCGTCACACCGAATGTGTGCATAAACATATATCTGCTGCGATTACAGTCCATATCCTGCGTTAATATCCTGCGCACTTTCGTGGCAAACAACTTCTGCCTGACTGCACATCAGTCAGAATTGCGCTGCGTTTTTATTGCGACTTCGACTCGACCCGCTGTCGATACTATGTCATCTTTAATGGCCGCCACATAAACCACAAGCGCTTTGCGCCGGGTCATTGCACCGCCTGCCAAATGCCCTGCTCGCCAAATTGACAATAAACCGGGCAGCGCCGCTAAGCTTCGCCTTAAGCGAGCTGCCTTTAAGCCAGCTCAATCGCAATGACAGACTGGCCGAAAGGGAAAAACCCTAAGGCGCAAAGCAACGCAATCTGAATACACTCGATTCCATGTGCTACTTTTGATGATCAATATTTAAATAATCATATTTCAACGCTAGAAGGTTATATTTATTAGTGGTTCACTATTTTTTAAGAATCTTCAAAATGTTGGGAATACAAATCTAAAATCAAATCGAATCAATAAGTAAATAAATTCATATATATTTTAATTGTTACTGTTTTGAAGTAGCAAAGTTGCAAACCATAGCAAGTACTTCAACTTGTAATCAGCGCGGACACAAACCATTGCAGCTGGTGCATCAAATTGCAATTGAATTTTGTAATGCAGCAGCAAATCCACAAATTCGATGTGGCAAAACCCCAAAATAGAAACAAGCTGAATATTTGAAACTGCCTTCAAACTTTAAATCAAGCTGACTGTAAGCAAATTGAATTAATTAAAGCACAAACTAGTTATGATGCTGTGCTATTTGGATTCCAAAATCGTTCGTGTAGTTTTGAAAAGGGTCTCTTGCAGTCAATGCACAGCGCCAACTTTCTCGGCTGTTATGTTAATTTGGTTGACTTGTTGGTAACGCGAGAAAGCGAGAAGCGAGAAGCAAAGCGAGCAAATGCAGAAGCCAAGCGAGCGCAGCTGATTAAAGATACTGTTTAAGGATGTAAAGGATGCGAGAGAGAAGCGCAAAGAGAGAAGCGTGTGTGTGTGTGTGTGTCGAGTGTCGAGTGTTTAGTGTCGCTCGCTTTACCTTCGCTGGGGCAGCTGTCGTGTGATCCTGCAGAGACATGTGATGCTTGCTAATGGAGCCTGGCTCCACCAATGAATACGTGCACAGAGGAGGAAGACAATAGACAAAAGGACGAAGGACGCGTCTAGCAATGCACGGTGCAGAGCGAGAGAGAGAGAGAACAAAATTGAGATTGGACTTACCGTATAGAGGCCCGTTGCCGCCGTGGCCGCCGCTGCCGCCGAGGATGAGGAGGAGGATGCTGCGGCGGCGCCAGTGCTGCCGTAATTGAGCTGGGAATGATAGCCGCTGGAGAGGATCTTCTTGTGTGCGGATGCATGCGCCCGATACGCGCTGACGCTCAGTTTCATTGTCACATCAACTCAATGCGGCCACCACGGGCGGCCCTCTTCCTCTATCCCTCTCCCTCTATCCCTCTGTCGCTGTCTCGCTCGCAGCGAGTGGGCGTGCAGTGGGCGTGGCCAGATGTCGCCTTCGAACGCTTGCTGAATTGGGGCTTAATTGAGTGGCCAGAGGCGATGACGACGACACCGTTCTAAGCTCTTCTCTGTGTTCTCTTAACTGTGTGTGTGTGTGTGTTGAGTGTATGTGTGTGTGTGTATGCTGTGTGTGTGTGTGTGTGTGTTTGTTGTTTAGGCAGTTGAATGACAGTGGCAAAAACAATGCGCACTTTTTATTGCCGCTTTGTTTGCCTTTGTTGCCTTTGTTGCCGGAGTTGCTGTCGCCCCCCTCCCGAGCAGAGGCGTGGCAGAGAGCGGGGGGGCGTACGGTGCGGGATGGGCGGTAAAGGCAGCTGTCTGTCTGTCTGTCTGTCTGTCTGTCTTCTGCCGCTGCTGCTGCTGCTTCTGGGCCTGACTGCGGCCGCTGTTCAGTTTTTAGGTGGCCATAAATGTTGCTGCTGTTGTCACCTTTTGTTGTTGCTGCTGCTGCTGCTCTTGACGTCTCTCTGTGTGTGTGTGTGTGTGTGCGTGTGTATGTGTGTGTGTGTGTGTGTGAGGGGGCGTGTCTCTGCCGTCTGCCTATGTTATTTTGTTTGCGAGCGCCTTTGAGGATTCCTGCGTTGTGCTCGTTTTTAATTGTTTGTAATTTGGGTTTTTAGTGCTCTACAGTTGTTGTTGTTTGTTGCTGTTGTCGCTATTGTTGTTGCTGTTGTTGTTGCTGTTATTGTTGTTAAGGCCTCATGTCACTTTAGTTACAAGTTGCTGCTGCGCTTTGTTGTTGCTTGCTCCGGTTGTCGCCTGCAGCAGAAAAAGCGTTTAAAAACAGTTTAGTTGAAAGTTTATATTAATTCAGCTGCTCGACATCTCGCAGACAATTAACGAAAAACCGCAAATCATAAACACACACACACACACAGACACACACACACATACAAACACACACACAAAGAGACTGAGGCGCATAAAAAGCTAGCGAGAAACAAAACTCCCACATCTATCTCAATTATGCTGAAGTGCTGCCCATTTAAATTAATATAATGGCAGCACTCTCTCTCCCACCCACACACACACACCTACACACACACACACACACAGACGCACAGAGACAGAGCAGCTCGTGGCCCGCAATGATCATAAATATGCAGTTGAATACGCAACTTTGCTCCAATTAAATAATGCCCACAGAGTCCTCAGCTTCTATTTATCTCGCTGTAGGTGTGTGTGTGTGTGTCCCTGTGTGTGTGTGTGTGTGTGTGTGTATTTACGCTGACATATTTATGGCAAGTTGCTGTTGTCGTTGGCGTTGGGAACTTTTGCTGCCAAATTGATTTGTGTGCAATTGAACAAAAACCAAATTCACAAATTAGTCAATGGCTCATCGAGTCGGCGAGTCGGCGAATCGGTGAGTGTTTGAATAACTGAACGAATGAATGAATGACTCAATGAATAAATGCGCGCCGCTTAATTGTCTCTGGCCGCCGCCGCGTTACTCAATCAATTAGGCAATCAATCATTTGGCCACAACACCAATTATAGCCGTTTAATGACTTTGGCCAATGTCAATCACTCGACTGCGATTAATCAGTTTAATGTTGTGCATACAGCGCCATCAATCACGCCGCATTGAAGCGCATCAATCAACACGTCTCAATCACTTGTCACGCTCTAGATTATTACAGCGCTCAGCGCACTTAAGTGATGAGCAAGAAATCAGATGAGCACAAATCTAGGGAGAGCAGTACTTCAAGTAAGTAGCTTGTCAATCACAGCATATGTAGCACATCAATCAGCACGTCAATCGCTTGAAGTTGATTACATTAAGAAAGTGCTTAATACTTGAACACAGCAAGGCAATCGAATTAATCATTGTGTGCACATCAAATCAATAGTTGTTATCAGTCATCAATCAATCAATCGCTAACCTTAACATAAAACTTTGTTCATTGATCAATTGTGAAAAAAACTTAATCAACATAAAATTGGTATGTCAACTTTATGATTATTTATACTTATATTATTATATATAAGTTGTCAATCAATCGAACATTAGTGATTTCTGAAATTATTATTATTAATTTCGCAATATGGCAAGAGAAGCGCAGAGAGAGGCGCACGTTCAATCAAATAATCGAAAGCCAATCAAATTGTATTGAGTGCGAATCAACAAGTTTAGAGAAGCAAGCAAAGCAAGCAGAGGCCAAGAGTGCTAACAATGGAGCTAACTGCATCAATGATTATCAATCCGATTACCATTCAAAACAATCAGCCATTCAGCTCAATCAGCCACACAGCAAGAGAGAGCAAGAAGAGGAGAGAAAGCAGCAAAATGTAAACTGGAAAATTGTTAGCCGCATTCATAACATGCCTTTCATTTTATGCCCAACACATTTCACATTTGTTAAGCAGACATCGAGATTTATTAGGGTTCTGAGGGACAGAGAGACAGAGAGAGAGAGTTGAAATTTATGAAAATAAGTTAAAGCATGTCGCTCTGCCGTTAGATAAGATTAGCATCAACGCTTCTTTATTTTGCTTGTTGTAAAATCGTCTTCGTTTGATTTATTGAGAGGGCGCGGCAGCGAGAGGAGAAGGATTAAAAGCGGCCTAAGGATGTGGCCATAAAAGCGGGCAGCAATTACAAAACGAAAATCCATTACGTATACGCACCGACATTCAATAAAACTCGAAACTAAATAAGCTGCTGTGTGCAGGGCAAACAAAGCAGCTCCTGCCACACCTGTTGGTGCCGTTGATGCCTCTGATGCCGTTGATGCTGTTGGTCCTGCAAACAATATCGTATATATACGGAAAATGTAATTATAAAGCATTCAAAGGACTCTGGCGGCAGGACTTAACACTTTGTGACCAGCCGCTTAAACGGCTTAGGACAAGTTTTATGAGTTTTGGCCAGGTCGACTGACGACGCTCAACACGACGATGACTTGATGCCCCCCATCTATATGGCATACTATATACACAATATATATACACGCACACTATATACTGTGCACACTGAGTGCACACTTATTGACATAGCCAGCATCCGCACACTCTGGCTCTTTTGGTTCAGTTTATTTTATTTTATTTCCCTCTGCCTCTCTGCCTCCTACTCTCTACTATATAGTACATAAAACTCAGTGAAGCATCGAGCAACGAGAGTCGGCGACGTGGCAGATAAACAGCAGCAGCAGCAGCAGTAGCAGCATCGCAGTTCAATTTCTGCTCTCGCTACTCATGATTTCAATTTCAAAATTTACGCTTCATTGGGCAGCCGCTGCCGCTCGTTGCGTGGCCACAAAATGTGGCATTAAAAAATGGTAACCACTTGTCAAAGTCGGGCACAAAAACTTATCGTCATATTGCAATCGTGGCCGAAATCGAAGGCGGCGCAATTCCCTGGGAAGCGGCGACACTCGCCGAGATTGCGGTTAATTAGAGCGCACAGCGAGTGGCCGGCAGCAGACGCTGCTAATCGGCCTCATCAGCTGACCAATAGCCGTGCCGCATGCCCCTTGTTGCCTGCCCCCTTGGGGCACGACACTTGATTTGCACCACTAATAAGTCTATTCAAAGTTGCCGCCGGCGCTCGCTTATTAAACGCTAGAAATTACGTTGAGCTCGCCATCAAATGGGCTCATTAAAATCGAATCCCCTTAAGACACATGCGGCACGCAGCGTGCGGCTTGTGGCATGCGGCATGCGGCATGCGGCTTGTGGCATGCGGCATGCGGCATGCGGCTTGTGGCATGCGGCATGCCTTATGAATTGATTTTCCAAAATAACTTTGAGGTCAGTTTGAGGGGCTCAAATAAATTGCGATAATCAATTTGCGTAATTCGATCAGCGCTCAATCGATAATTCGTCGATAAGTTGCGACTGATTTGTGCGCCAGCATTGCGCAGCGTTGCCAGATGGGCGTCTGCAAATGCGAGGTGGCAACTCGCAGGCTCAACTTTTGCAAAAACAGTCTTGCAACAGAAAAATAAAAATATCATTTCGCTATCTAAATTTATCTTTGAAAGCAATTGTTACATTTATACTAAATTTATTCTAAATAATTTTCTAAATAAACTTTTCAAGAACAGTCTTGTAGCAGAAAAATAAAAATATCATTTCGCTATCTACATTTACATTTGAAAGCAATTACTCCATTAATTCTAAATAATTAGAATAAATTGCAAAATGTTATTTAAATGTAATATTTTATATTAATTTCTATTAAACTGCAGTATTTTAGCATAATTTATATTAACATGCAATAATCTCTTGTCTTTTCTCTTCTAATAGACAGCTGATGATGCCTTTGTCCTTATTTCCTGCCTACTCCAAGGCAGCTCTGAGAATTTATTATGAAATCAGCTCTTTGGAATACTCTACAATATTTCTCAGCATTATTTTGCTCTGCAACTATAAGTTTTAGCAATTTTAGCAAGTTATCAATGAACGACTTTGAGATTTACAAATGCAACTTTTTGATGAAAATGTGCAAATATTTTCAAGTGCAACTTCTATTCGATTCCATATTTTGCATTTGAATGTTTCGATATGCGAGTGAGCGTATTCAGGATTCCAGCTGCTTCTCCAAGGCGAGTGTCCTTTTTGTGTGTGAGTTTGCTGGGGGAATAGGAGCAATCCCTCATCAGCGATTATGTCAAACGCTTGGCCACTAAGTAGCCTGCTTGGAGCTGCTGTTACCCTTGTCTAGTCGTCTTTTCTGCTCGATTCGGGCGATGGCTTTGTGTTCGCATTGTCGTTTACATGGATTGCAATGGCTGTCAGGGCATCGCCTCTCCCCAGAGCAATGAATATGACGAGCCTAAGACGACGACGACGACGACGACGACGATTGAGATGGCGAGCTTAGCCAAATGTTGACTCGTGCATGTGGAGCGACTTAAGTGATTCCAGAGGCCGCAGTGGGTCAAGCAGCTGGCCGCAGTTCCCACAGTGCCACAGTGCCACAGTGCCACACAGTGGGGCACATGGAAATGCGAATGCGAAACCGAACCGCAGCATAAATTAGGAGCGTCATTTGCATGTGCCCAGGGCCACGAACAGACGCAGAAGCTGGGATCGTCCTGGACAAGGACGAGTCGAGTGATGGGGGTTTTTTTGGCTGATGTTCGGCCAACCACAAACAGAAGCTGAAGCTGAAGCTGATGCCATCAACGAGCAATTTTAATACAATATCAAAAGTCGCGGACAGCGCCCAAAACAAGCAATGCAAGGTGAGCACGATATGCAAATACCTCGCTGCCAGCGTACATTTAGTCGGGCATACCCCATGGCTGCCCCCCCACCAAAATAAAAAGAAAAAGGAAACTCTGATGCTCATGCATAAACATGACAACATTTTTCGTCAGCGCCTTTCGCTGTGCGGCGATAAAGCAATTTGCACAAATTGTGGCCATGATTTTGTATCAATTGCTTTGCCAGTGCGGAAGTCCTCAAGCCAAAATCGCTCATACGCCGCATAAGCCGCCCTTCCCCCCCCCCGCCTTCCCTTTCCCTTTGCCTTTGCCTTTCTCTATCTGTGTCGCTTCCGCGCGTAATCAATTTTGGCACTTGGAAAAAGGCTTTTGGGCAAAAGGCATTCGCCATGGCCTACGAGCTCGCATTTATGTTATGCGTTTATTTCCCCATATTCAGCCATATCGCTTTAATGCTCTTTTTGTTATGATTTTGTCGTCAAATCTGTAATGCAGCCATCAAAGCGATGTTGTGCTTTCCTCGCTTCCCAAACGCATCAACTTTGCGTGTCGCGAGCTTGCTCAAAACTACTTTGAGAATCAATATTGGAGTGGAAATAAAAATATAAATTTAAAATTACTAGAACAACTGTCTGCTATTTGTTGTTCGCAAAATGCAATTGTATTGCCAGATGAGTTCAATATTAAGTAAATACAAGCAACTAAATAAAGAGCTGCTTTCCATGTATTGGAATTTAAAGTAGATATATGAACTGTCTGTTCAATTGAGCTTTTGTCCTGGTTGAATTATTAAACAAATAAATATATATATATATATCGTAATTTAGAGTCAATCATTATTATTATTATGAAATGACTATTGTGCCAGAATTATATTTCAATGATAGATTCAATTTTGAAAGTGTTGCACTTTTAATTTATACAAATTTTGTTGGTCTTCTGCTTATTCACATTAGTTTTATAGTTTTTGTGCGCGCTTAATCTCTTTAAAATGCTAGCGATTTAATTGACATCAAGAGGGAAATCAGTTTCATCATTTTATTTTCTAAATTCCATCGATTGCACTTTCAGCGCGAAACCGGACAATAAATTGAATCCTGACTTTTATGAGCATATCGCAAAGTGTATTCAAAGGGATTCATGTAGATAAAGAATAATCTGCTATAAGGAACAATCTGTTATGCCCAATTTGCGAACCCTTTCGCTGCCATGTCGACTATATCACGCATTTAATGGATAGTCCCTGGAACGGTATTCGGAATCCTTGGCGTGGATTTTGACGCCTTTTGTTTCTGTTTCTTTGTGCTTCGAATCGAATCGATGCGAATCGCTTTGAGTAATGCTTAGCTACAGCAGAGTTGAGGTTGATTTATGTCCTCTCTACACAACAATCTTTCACTCTCTCTCTCTGTGTCTCTGTGTCTCTGTGTCGCTTCATCCCTATTTGCATGCAAATAAGTAAATACCATCCACATGAGCAAATTCAATTAAAAAACTGTTTTTGCCTGCGTGTGTGAGTGTGGAGCAAAGATTAATGCAATTACATGATCCCAAGGCGTTGCACATCCTTCAGCCCTTCAGACGGCAGGACGAAAGGCCAGACTGAGGGACTGAGGGACAGAAAGGCAGCCAGCCAGCGTAACGGAGCACAATACAATTATTATCATCTGCGAAAATAAAGTGAACTCTTGGGAAATCGCTTCAGTTTCAGTTTTCAGTTTCGGTTTCGGTTTCGGTTCCGATTCGCTTTGCTGCATGCAACATGATGATGCAATAAACAATGTGCGCGTTGTGCCAGATTACTTAAAAAAAAGGAAAGAAACGAAACCAGAAGCGAAGAGGCGTTTGAATTTTTAATGCATTCCCCGCATCGATTTGCGGCCTGCGGCCTGCGGCTTCGACTTCGACTTCGACTCGCTGCTGCCTCAAGGACTTCCACGGATGGATGGCACTCCTGTGGCAGTGTCGCTTTAAGTGCCGCCAGTTTGTTGAAAACTTCTTCTTTGTTGCATGCGTGTGCCTCCGTCCGTCCGTCTGTCCGTCCGTCTGTCCGTCCGTCCGTCTGTCTGTCTACGAGAATGTGCGTCCCAAAGGATGCCAATGGAATGTTTATGGCCAATTGGCAACTGACTTTGCTTGAGTGCTGCTAACCACACCAGGCGTATACTTAATGTCCCTCCCCACGTCGAGATAAATCGCCGCATTAATTCTACCCTGTAAAATTGCAGCTGCAATCAAGCCAAATACCCTATTAAATGTGCCAGCCACAACTAGGCGTATACTTAAAAATATGCTTACTAATTGATTTTGAGCTAAATCTTGGAGAATTTGCAACAACCGCAGCTGGCAAAAGCAATTGAATAAACTGAATGCAGTGCAGATGGAAACTCGTCTTCAACTATTCGAGGGAAAATTGTGGCTACATTATTTAAATCAGAAACGAATTAATTGCAAGTTTGCAACGTATAAATATATTCGATTTCAAAACGCAGACAGCTAATCAATAAACGTATTATTTGCAGTGCAGGAAAGTAAGTGAATTATTAATGGATATTATTGGGTTTAATGTTCATGTGCAATTGGCAGAATAATCTGCAATTCAGCGTCAACAGCTCAAAACTCATGGCCAACAATGCGTATACGCAATAAAACTAACGTTAACAGCTATGGAGTTGAATTTATGCAGTTGAGTAAATAAATCGCAATCACATTTGCAATTTTATAATTCTTCTAGACGGCTAGCGATTCAATTAATTACAATTGCTTATTTTGAAGTAAATTTTTTAAATTAATTTTGTACCATTTTGTGTACAATCTTTAATTTAATTGTATTTTGTTTGACAAGCGACAGCTTAAGCTGCATAATTTAAGCGATTCTCAAAGTTTTGCGCTTCAAAACGTTTTTTCGGTTTCAATTGCAGCGCCGCCCCAAAATAATACAGATAT